>LS997567.1:650000-958936 GCA_000469685.2 Haemonchus contortus | reverse complement strand
GACGTCAAGGAAATTTGAACTCCCGCCACCCCTGAGACAGTACCTCCCACGGAGCCAATCCGGTGGTCAAAGTCTCTTTGCTTAAATGAACCCTATTTTTTTAGTTTTAGCAGGCAGTTATTGAATAGAATATGAATTTCCTGGTAACCGCCAATGGTGGTCCATTCTCCCAAATTTTTTATTTTTTCTAGAGGTTGGCTGAGAATCTTGAAATAATTCCCGTTTTGTGGTGAAGGAGCCTGGACGATCGATCAGTTGATTTCAAATCAGGTTGAATCCGATCGCTAACTCCGGTATATCCATTGGGAAACGACTGAAAATGCCTACGACCACCCCTTACTGAGGAAGGAAATGAGAGGATGAGTATTACCATGCCACCCGTACAGGTACGGGAATGTTTCAGAAGGTGGAGAGCTAGGTAAGAGTCGATGAACTAGAATTTCCTCCTCCAAGACCACCCACTGTACCTTCTACCTTCCTTGCAGAGCTTCTAATCCATTCACTCCAATGATCTTGGCGAATTTCCCATTCTGTGCAGCTTTAACTCGACGTCAAGGAAATTTGAACTCCCGCCACCCCTGAGACAGTACCTCCCACGGAGCCAATCCGGTGGTCAAAGTCTCTTTGCTTAATTGAACCCTATTTTTTAGTTTTAGCAGGCAGTTATTGAATAGAATATGAATTTCCTGGTAACCGCCAATGGTGGTCCATTCTCCCAAATTTTTTATTTTTTCTAGAGGTTGGCTGAGAATCTTGAAATAATTCCCGTTTTGTGTGAAGGAGCCTGGACGATCGATCAGTTGATTTCAAATCAGGTGATCCGATCGCTAACTCCGGTATATCCATAGGGAAAGGACTGAAAATGCCTCAGACCACCCTTACTGAGAATGAAATGAGAGGATGAGTATTACCATGCCACCCGTACAGGTACGGGAATGCTTCAGAAGGTGGAAGAGCTAGGTAAGAGTCGATGAACTAGAATTTCCTCCTCCAAGACCACCCACTGTACCTTCTACCTTCCTTGCAGAGCTTCTAGTCCATTCACTCCAATGATCTTGGCGAATTTCCCATTCTGTGCAGCTTTAACTCGACGTCAAGGAAATTTGAACTCCCGCCACCCCTGAGACAGTACCTCCCACGGAGCCAATCCGGTGGTCAAAGTCTCTTTGCTTAAATGAACCCTATTTTTTTAGTTTTAGCAGGCAGTTATTGAATAGAATATGAATTTCCTGGTAACCGCCAATGGTGGTCCATTCTCCCAAATTTTTTATTTTTTCTAGAGGTTGGCTGAGAATCTTGAAATAATTCCCGTTTTGTGTGAAGGAGCCTGGACGATCGATCAGTTGATTTCAAATCAGGTGGTCCGATCGCTAACTCCGTTATATCCATTGGGAAACCACTGAAAATGCCTCAGACCACCCTTACTGAGAATGAAATGAGAGGATGAGTATTACCATGCCAAACGTACAGGTACGGGAATGCTTCAGAAGGTGGAAGAGCTAGGTAAGAGTCGATGAACTAGAATTTCCTCCTCCACGACCACCCACTGTACCTTCTACCTTCCTTGCAGAGCTTCTAGTCCATTCACTCCAATGATCTTGGCGAATTTCCCATTCTGTGCAGCTTTAACTCGACGTCAAGGAAATTTGAACTCCCGCCACCCCTGAGACAGTACCTCCCACGGAGCCAATCCGGTGGTCAAAGTCTCTTTGCTTAAATGAACCCTATTTTTTTAGTTTTAGCAGGCAGTTATTGAATAGAATATGAATTTCCTGGTAACCGCCAATGGTGGTCCATTCTCCCAAATTTTTTATTTTTTCTAGAGGTTGGCTGAGAATCTTGAAATAATTCCCGTTTTGTGTGAAGGAGCCTGGACGATCGATCAGTTGATTTCAAATCAGGTGATCCGATCGCTAACTCCGGTTATATCCATAGGGAAAGGACTGAAAATGCCTCAGACCACCCTTACTGAGAATGAAATGAGAGGATGAGTATTACCATGCCACCCGTACAGGTACGGGAATGCTTCAGAAGGTGGAAGAGCTAGGTAAGAGTCGATGAACTAGAATTTCCTCCTCCAAGACCACCCACTGTACCTTCTACCTTCCTTGCAGAGCTTCTAGTCCATTCACTCCAATGATCTTGGCGAATTTCCCATTCTGTGCAGCTTTAACTCGACGTCAAGGAAATTTGAACTCCCGCCACCCCTGAGACAGTACCTCCCACGGAGCCAATCCGGTGGTCAAAGTCTCTTTGCTTAAATGAACCCTATTTTTTTAGTTTTAGCAGGCAGTTATTGAATAGAATATGAATTTCCTGGTAACCGCCAATGGTGGTCCATTCTCCCAAATTTTTTATTTTTTCTAGAGGTTGGCTGAGAATCTTGAAATAATTCCCGTTTTGTGTGAAGGAGCCTGGACGATCGATCAGTTGATTTCAAATCAGGTGATCCGATCGCTAACTCCGGTATATCCATGGGGAAACGACTGAAAATGCCTCAGACCACCCTTACTGAGGAGGAAATGAGAGGATGAGTATTACCATGCCACCCGTACAGGTACGGGAATGCTTCAGAAGGTGGAAGAGCTAGGTAAGAGTCGATGAACTAGAATTTCCTCCTCCAAGACCACCCACTGTACCTTCTACCTTCCTTGCAGAGCTTCTAGTCCATTCACTCCAATGATCTTGGCGAATTTCCCATTCTGTGCAGCTTCAACTCGACGTCAAGGAAATTTGAACTCCCGCCACCCCTGAGACAGTACCTCCCACGGAGCCAATCCGGTGGTCAAAGTCTCTTTGCTTAAATGAACCCTATTTTTTTAGTTTTAGCAGGCAGTTATTGAATAGAATATGAATTTCCTGGTAACCGCCAATGGTGGTCCATTCTCCCAAATTTTTTATTTTTTCTAGAGGTTGGCTGAGAATCTTGAAATAATTCCCGTTTTGTGTGAAGGAGCCTGGACGATCGATCAGTTGATTTCAAATCAGGTGATCCGATCGCTAACTCCGTTATATCCATAGGGAAAGGACTGAAAATGCCTCAGACCACCCTTACTGAGAATGAAATGAGAGGATGAGTATTACCATGCCACCCGTACAGGTACGGGAATGCTTCAGAAGGTGGAAGAGCTAGGTAAGAGTCGATGAACTAGAATTTCCTCCTCCAAGACCACCCACTGTACCTTCTACCTTCCTTGCAGAGCTTCTAGTCCATTCACTCCAATGATCTTGGCGAATTTCCCATTCTGTGCAGCTTTAACTCGACGTCAAGGAAATTTGAACTCCCGCCACCCCTGAGACAGTACCTCCCACGGAGCCAATCCGGTGGTCAAAGTCTCTTTGCTTAAATGAACCCTATTTTTTAGTTTTAGCAGGCAGTTATTGAATAGAATATGAATTTCCTGGTAACCGCCAATGGTGGTCCATTCTCCCAAATTTTTTATTTTTTCTAGAGGTTGGCTGAGAATCTTGAAATAATTCCCGTTTTGTGTGAAGGAGCCTGGACGATCGATCAGTTGATTTCAAATCAGGTGATCCGATCGCTAACTCCGGTATATCCATTGGGAAACGACTGAAAATGCCTCAGACCACCCTTACTGAGGAGGAAATGAGAGGATGAGTATTACCATGCCACCCGTACAGGTACGGGAATGCTTCAGAAGGTGGAAGAGCTAGGTAAGAGTCGATGAACTAGAATTTCCTCCTCCAAGACCACCCACTGTACCTTCTACCTTCCTTGCAGAGCTTCTAGTCCATTCACTCCAATGATCTTGGCGAATTTCCCATTCTGTGCAGCTTTAACTCGACGTCAAGGAAATTTGAACTCCCGCCAACCCTGAGACAGTACCTCCCACGGAGCCAATCCGGTGGTCAAAGTCTCTTTGCTTAATGAACCCTATTTTTTTAGTTTTAGCAGGCAGTTATTGAATAGAATATGAATTTCCTGGTAACCGCCAATGGTGGTCCATTCTCCCAAATTTTTTATTTTTTCTAGAGGTTGGCTGAGAATCTTGAAATAATTCCCGTTTTGTGTGAAGGAGCCTGGACGATCGATCAGTTGATTTCAAATCAGGTGATCCGATCGCTAACTCCGGTATATCCATAGGGAAAGGACTGAAAATGCCTCAGACCACCCTTACTGAGAATGAAATGAGAGGATGAGTATTACCATGCCACCCGTACAGGTACGGGAATGCTTCAGAAGGTGGAAGAGCTAGGTAAGAGTCGATGAACTAGAATTTCCTCCTCCAAGACCACCCACTGTACCTTCTACCTTCCTTGCAGAGCTTCTAGTCCATTCACTCCAATGATCTTGGCGAATTTCCCATTCTGTGCAGCTTTAACTCGACGTCAAGGAAATTTGAACTCCCGCCACCCCTGAGACAGTACCTCCCACGGAGCCAATCCGGTGGTCAAAGTCTCTTTGCTTAAATGAACCCTATTTTTTTAGTTTTAGCAGGCAGTTATTGAATAGAATATGAATTTCCTGGTAACCGCCAATGGTGGTCCATTCTCCCAAATTTTTTATTTTTTCTAGAGGTTGGCTGAGAATCTTGAAATAATTCCCGTTTTGTGTGAAGGAGCCTGGACGATCGATCAGTTGATTTCAAATCAGGTGGTCCGATCGCTAACTCCGTTATATCCATTGGGAAACCACTGAAAATGCCTCAGACCACCCTTACTGAGAATGAAATGAGAGGATGAGTATTACCATGCCAAACGTACAGGTACGGGAATGCTTCAGAAGGTGGAAGAGCTAGGTAAGAGTCGATGAACTAGAATTTCCTCCTCCACGACCACCCACTGTACCTTCTACCTTCCTTGCAGAGCTTCTAGTCCATTCACTCCAATGATCTTGGCGAATTTCCCATTCTGTGCAGCTTTAACTCGACGTCAAGGAAATTTGAACTCCCGCCACCCCTGAGACAGTACCTCCCACGGAGCCAATCCGGTGGTCAAAGTCTCCTTGCTTAAATGAACCCTATTTTTTTAGTTTTAGCAGGCAGTTATTGAATAGAATATGAATTTCCTGGTAACCGCCAATGGTGGTCCATTCTCCCAAATTTTTTATTTTTTCTAGAGGTTGGCTGAGAATCTTGAAATAATTCCCGTTTTGTGTGAAGGAGCCTGGACGATCGATCAATTGATTTCAAATCAGGTGATCCGATCGCTAACTCCGGTATATCCATAGGGAAAGGACTGAAAATGCCTCAGACCACCCTTACTGAGGAGGAAATGAGAGGATGAGTATTACCATGCCACCCGTACAGGTACGGGAATGCTTCAGAAGGTGGAAGAGCTAGGTAAGAGTCGATGAACTAGAATTTCCTCCTCCAAGACCACCCACTGTACCTTCTACATTCCTTGCAGAGCTTCTAGTCCATTCACTCCAATGATCTTGGCGAATTTCAAATTCTGTGCAGCTTCAACTCGACGTCAAGGAAATTTGAACTCCCGCCACCCCTGAGACAGTACCTCCCACGGAGCCAATCCGGTGGTCAAAGTCTCTGCTTAAATGAACCCTATTTTTTTAGTTTTGGCAGGCAGTTATTGAATAGAGTATGAATTTCCTGGTAACCGCCAATGGTGGTCCATTCTCCCAAATTTTTTATTTTTTCTAGAGGTTGGCTGAGAATTTTGAAATAATTCCCGTTTTGTGTGAAGGAGCCTGGACGATCGATCAGTTGATTTCAAATCAGGTGGTCCGATCGCTAACTCCGTTATATCCATTGGGAAACCACTGAAAATGCCTCAGACCACCCTTACTGAGAATGAAATGAGAGGATGAGTATTACCATGCCAAACGTACAGGTACGGGAATGCTTCAGAAGGTGGAAGAGCTAGGTAAGAGTCGATGAACTAGAATTTCCTCCTCCAAGACCACCCACTGTACCTTCTACATTCCTTGCAGAGCTTCTAGTCCATTCACTCCAATGATCTTGGCGAATTTCAAATTCTGTGCAGCTTCAACTCGACGTCAAGGAAATTTGAACTCCCGCCACCCCTGAGACAGTACCTCCCACGGAGCCAATCCGGTGGTCAAAGTCTCTGCTTAAATGAACCCTATTTTTTTAGTTTTGGCAGGCAGTTATTGAATAGAGTATGAATTTCCTGGTAACCGCCAATGGTGGTCCATTCTCCCAAATTTTTTATTTTTTCTAGAGGTTGGCTGAGAATTTTGAAATAATTCCCGTTTTGTGTGAAGGAGCCTGGACGATCGATCAGTTGATTTCAAATCAGGTGGTCCGATCGCTAACTCCGTTATATCCATTGGGAAACCACTGAAAATGCCTCAGACCACCCTTACTGAGAATGAAATGAGAGGATGAGTATTACCATGCCAAACGTACAGGTACGGGAATGCTTCAGAAGGTGGAAGAGCTAGGTAAGAGTCGATGAACTAGAATTTCCTCCTCCAAGACCACCCACTGTACCTTCTACATTCCTTGCAGAGCTTCTAGTCCATTCACTCCAATGATCTTGGCGAATTTCCAATTCTGTGCAGCTTCAACTCGACGTCAAGGAAATTTGAACTCCCGCCACCCCTGAGACAGTACCTCCCACGGAGCCAATCCGGTGGTCAAAGTCTCTGCTTAAATGAACCCTATTTTTTTAGTTTTGGCAGGCAGTTATTGAATAGAGTATGAATTTCCTGGTAACCGCCAATGGTGGTCCATTCTCCCAAATTTTTTATTTTTTCTAGAGGTTGGCTGAGAATCTTGAAATAATTCCCGTTTTGTGTGAAGGAGCCTGGACGATCGATCAGTTGATTTCAAATCAGGTGGTCCGATCGCTAACTCCGTTATATCCATTGGGAAACCACTGAAAATGCCTCAGACCACCCTTACTGAGAATGAAATGAGAGGATGAGTATTACCATGCCAAACGTACAGGTACGGGAATGCTTCAGAAGGTGGAAGAGCTAGGTAAGAGTCGATGAACTAGAATTTCCTCCTCCACGACCACCCACTGTACCTTCTACGTTCCTTGCAGAGCTTCTAGTCCATTCACTCCAATGATCTTGGCGATTTTCCCATTCTGTGCAGCTTTAACTCGACGTCAAGGAAATTTGAACTCCCGCCACCCCTGAGACAGTACCTCCCACGGAGCCAATCCGGTGGTCAAAGTCTCTTTGCTTAATTGAAGCCTATTTTTATAGTTTTAGCAGGCAGTTATTGAATAGAATATGAATTTCCTGGTAACCGCCAATGGTGGTCCATTCTCCCAAATTTTCTATTTTTTCTAAAGGTTAGCTGAGAATCTTGAAATAATTCCCATTTTGTGTGAAGGAGCCTGGACGATCGATCAGTTGATTTCAAATCAGGTGATCCGATCGCTAACTCCGGTATATCCATTGGGAAACGACTGAAAATGCCTACGACCACCCTTACTGAGGAGGAAATGAGAGGATGAGTATTACCATGCCACCCGTACAGGTACGGGAATGTTTCAGAAGGTGGAAGAGCTAGGTAAGAGACGATGAACTAGAATTTCCTCCTCCAAGACCACCCACTGTACCTTCTACCTTCCTTGCAGAGCTTCTAATCCATTCACTCCAATGATCTTGGTGAATTTCCCATTCTGTGCAGCTTCAACTCGACGTCAAGGAAATTTGAACTCCCGCCATACCTGAGACAGTACCTCCCACGGAGCCAATCCGGTGGTCAAAGTCTCTTTGCTTAATTGAACCCTATTTTTATAGTTTTAGCAGGCAGTTATTGAATAGAATATGAATTTCCTGGTAACCGCCAATGGTGGTCCATTCTCCCAAATTTTTTATTTTTTCTAGAGGTTGGCTGAGAATCTTGAAATAATTCCCGTTTTGTGTGAAGGAGCCTGGACGATCGATCAGTTGATTTCAAATCAGGTGATCCGGTTGCTAACTCCGGTATATCCATAGGGAAAGGGTTGAAAATGCCCCAGACCACCCTTACTGAGAATGAAATGAGAGGATGAGTATTACCATGCCACCCGTACAGGTACGGGAATGCTTCAGAAGGTGGAAGAGCCAGGTAAGAGACGATGAACTAGAATTTCCTCCTCCAAGACCACCCACTGTACCTTCTACGTTCCTTGCAGAGCTTCTAGTCCATTCACTCCAATGATCTTGGCGATTTTCCCATTCTGTGCAGCTTTAACTCGACGTCAAGGAAATTTGAACTCCCGCCACCCCTGAGACAGTACCTCCCACGGAGCCAGTCCGGTGGTCAAAGTCTCTTTGCTTAATTGAACCCTATTTTTATAGTTTTAGCAGGCAGTTATTGAATAGAATATCAATTTCCTGGTAACCGCCAATGGTGGTCCATTCTCCCAAATTTTCTATTTTTTCTAAAGGTTAGCTGAGAATCTTGAAATAATTCCCATTTTGTGTGAAGGAGCCTGGACGATCGATCAGTTGATTTCAAATCAGGTGATCCGATCGCTAACTCCGGTTCCATTGGGAAACGACTGAAAATGCCTACGACCACCCTTACTGAGGAGGAAATGAGAGGATGAGTATTACCATGCCACCCGTTCAGGTACGGGAATGTTTCAGAAGGTGGAAGAGCTAGGTAAGAGACGATGAACTAGAATTTCCTCCTCCAAGACCACCCACTGTACCTTCTACCTTCCTTGCAGAGCTTCTAATCCATTCACTCCAATGATCTTGGTGAATTTCCCATTCTGTGCAGCTTCAACTCGACGTCAAGGAAATTTGAACTCCCGCCATACCTGAGACAGTACCTCCCACGGAGCCAATCCGGTGGTCAAAGTCTCTTTGCTTAATTGAACCCTATTTTTATAGTTTTAGCAGGCAGTTATTGAATAGAATATGAATTCCCTGGTAACCGCCAATGGTGGTCCATTCTCCCAAATTTTTTATTTTTTCTAGAGGTTGGCTGAGAATCTTGAAATAATTCCCGTTTTGTGTGAAGGAGCCTGGACGATCGATCAGTTGATTTCAAATCAGGTGATCCGGTTGCTAACTCCGGTATATCCATAGGGAAAGGGTTGAAAATGCCCCAGACCACCCTTACTGAGAATGAAATGAGAGGATGAGTATTACCATGCCACCCGTACAGGTACGGGAATGCTTCAGAAGGTGGAAGAGCCAGGTAAGAGACGATGAACTAGAATTTCCTCCTCCAAGACCACCCACTGTACCTTCTACGTTCCTTGCAGAGCTTCTAGTCCATTCACTCCAATGATCTTGGCGATTTTCCCATTCTGTGCAGCTTTAACTCGACGTCAAGGAAATTTGAACTCCCGCCACCCCTGAGACAGTACCTCCCACGGAGCCAATCCGGTGGTCAAAGTCTCTTTGCTTAATTGAACCCTATTTTTATAGTTTTAGCAGGCAGTTATTGAATAGAATATGAATTTCCTGGTAACCGCCAATGGTGGTCCATTCTCCCAAATTTTTTATTTTTTCTAGAGGTTGGCTGAGAATCTTGAAATAATTCCCGTTTTGTGTGAAGGAGCCTGGACGATCGATCAGTTGATTTCAAATCAGGTGATCCGGTTGCTAACTCCGGTATATCCATAGGGAAAGGGCTGAAAATGCCCCAGACCACCCTTACTGAGAATGAAATGAGAGGATGAGTATTACCATGCCACCCGTACAGGTACGGGAATGCTTCAAAAGGTGGAAGAGCTAGGTAAGAGTCGATGAACTAGAATTTCCTCCTCCACGACCACCCACTGTACCTTCTATCTTCCTTGCAGAAATTCTAGTCCATTCACTCCAATGATCTTGGCGATTTTCCCATTCTGTGCAGCTTTAACTCGACGTCAAGGAAATTTGAACTCCCGCCACCCCTGAGACAGTACCTCCCACGGAGCCAATCCGGTGGTCAAAGTCTCTTTGCTTAATTGAACCCTATTTTTATAGTTTTAGCAGGCAGTTATTGAATAGAATATGAATTTCCTGGTAACCGCCAATGGTGGTCCATTCTCCCAAATTTTTTATTTTTTCTAGAGGTTGGCTGAGAATCTTGAAATAATTCCCGTTTTGTGTGAAGGAGCCTGGACGATCGATCAGTTGATTTCAAATCAGGTGATCCGATCGCTAACTCCGGTATATCCATTGGGAAACGACTGAAAATGCCTAAGACCACCCTTACTGAGAATGAAATGAGAGGATGAGTATTACCATGCCAAACGTACAGGTACGGGAATGCTTCAGAAGGTGGAAGAGCTAGGTAAGAGTCGATGAACTAGAATTTCCTCCTCCAAGACCACCCACTGTACCTTCTACCTTCCTTGCAGAGCTTCTAATCCATTCACTCCAATGATCTTGGTGAATTTCCCATTCTGTGCAGCTTCAACTCGACGTCAAGGAAATTTGAACTCCCGCCACCCCTGAGACAGTACCTCCCACGGAGCAAATCCGGTGGTCAAAGTCTCTTTGCTTAAATGAACCCTATTTTTTTAGTTTTACCAGGCAGTTATTGAATAGAATATGAATTTCCTGGTAACCGCCAATGGTGGTCCAATCTCCCAAATTTTTTATTTTTTCTAAAGTGAAACGGTTGTCCTGTGGTCGGATGCCTTCTTTCCCTTTTGTACAATCGCCACGCGGGACTTGTGCCTCTTAGGTAGTTAAACCTCAAACTTGGGTAATTAAACCTTTATCATTATAACACAAAAAAACCCAATAAGTGAGAATCGAGTATGAGGCACAAAAGAACCGGCATCATTATGAGATTATTAGTAACACCGTAACATAGGAGTGACAACATAGGAGGCAAGATGATGTAAAGAGATCAAGATAACAAAAGAAAATCCTAGCAACACTATTAACATGGCAAAGTAACAATAATGGCATTTTTTACAACAAATAAACAACACATCGACACTACTATTAAATAACATGCAACAACATCAACTACATCTCGCTAAGTCGCAAAGGAAAAAGGGGAACCTAAAGAACTATCGCCTTAATCGCACTCCGCGCGGGCATCCCTCGACAGCGCCCGATGATTAATGAGGTGTGTGGACTTGGGAAGTCCCAAAATTTCTCAATTATACGGTAATTAAGAACCTTTAATTAATTGGGTCGCGCATGACGGCGGCCTTTGATCAACAGGTCGCGGTTTCTTTCCGCGACACTCCGCCCCCGCAAAAGAGTGCCTCGCTGGTCGCTTAACGGTGTCTCGACTCCCTTAGTGAACGCAGGTGTCGAAGCCGTGCGTTGAGGTCGTCGATCGCCAACTCGCAGTGTCGCTTATCCGCCTCGATTTGCAGCGACACTTCCGGCAGTGTGCACACCGGCGACGCGTGGCCTGTCCTTTTGCAGTGAAAGCAAGGAATTTTTGCTTTCGCACAGTCGCCGTCGCCGTTGCACTCCAGCTACAGGCACATTTGGCATCTTCGGGCTCTCCGAAGATACTGTGCCCTCTCCTGTCCGGTGCGGATCCTGTTGCAGGAGTCGGAGTAATGCCGTCCGAGTGCAAAATGCGCAGGGCATTTCCTCCTCCTCGCGGCGGTATATTCATGCTAGGTACTCCCGCGGCCGGCATACTTTCCTGCGGGAGAGTTCCCTCCTGCGACGGCTGACTCGCGCCAGCTCAGCTTCCAGTCCTCCAATTTCCCTTCCCAGGGCTGCATCTTCTTCGTCGCTTTCCTCTTCCTCATGGACTGCCTCCATGAATTCTGCGTTGTCGGCTATCCTTGCTCGCTCGTCGTCCGGTCTCGCCTCAATCGCAACATCGACCATCACTGGGGCAGGTGGTGCCGGGGCCCTTTCCATTTTTCCCATTTCCTCTTGAACTCGCTTCATCGCCAGGTCCATGGAGTTGATTGCTTTCAGGACTTCCTTGCATGTGCTCTCGTGCAGAGCTCCCTCCTGCGACAAAGTTTCGGCCTTGAGTTGTCGCAAAGTGCCGAAGAATTCTTCGATCCCTTCCAGTTGGTCCTTGGCAATCCTTTCGATGTCCTCCTGGCTTACGAGCAGTGTCTTCCATTCTCCATTGCGCGTGCAATACCTCTGAGGAACCTCCATCTTGGACTCCCAAGCCCTTGAGGAAATCGCTCGCGTCGCAATCAAAAGGGGCACAGAAGAATATAGCAATCGAAGATGTTTAACAAAAGATTGTAAACAAGTTTTACAATTCTCAGTCTCTAATTCCATAATGCGAGCTTCGCGCTCGAGTTCGCCATAAGACAAATTACTATTATAGAAAACATGGGTCTTTTCCTTGAGTTGATCGAAGCGCTCGATGACGAGCATGACGTTCTGGCAGCTCAAAACGATGTCGTCGTACAACTTCGATGGCGACGGCAGCTTAGACAATGCGGCTTTTAGTCGTTTCAGTTCTCGTTTAACTTCCTCATAGCGGTCCATGCTGTAAGATGGGGCTTTACACAAGGACTGCTTGCTTAGATGTTTAAGGATTTTTCGCCATTCCTTCCTATTGGCTCGCAAAAGATCGCAACTATTTATTTTGACTTAAGGTGGTAATCTACAGATCAAAAATTGAAGCCGTTTCGCCAAGGTAAGAGTTAAATTTTGAAAGGCAGTTAAAAACTGTCGCTTGAGCGAGAGAGATTAATGAAATGAAATGATACTACTTGAAGTGAAATGTTGTAGTTGAAAATAAAACTAATTGCAAAATCGCTAGTGAATGTTAAACAAAGTATTCAAAGAAACAAAGGTGTTATTCACAAATATTACCTGTTGGCTGGTCGCTGAATCGCAGTCCTTGAATTGCTATATCGCACTTACTCTTCACAAATCTTCTTACTTGGGGTACGCACCCGATTCTATAGAGTATGTGCGTTTTTTAAGAATACTATTACAATAATGATATTACTAATCAGACATTCAAAAATAGTTGTACCTCTTTCAAGCTTCAAGTCACTTCGCGACACGATCAAAAAATTCGCTACTTTTCACAAATGACCCTCGGCCGCCTAAATAAGTGTCGCTAATGTTTCTATCGCGAACGTTATACGACAACGAGAACCCGACACAGCGTTTATAATAGCGCAGTTTCAACAGTAATAATGTGCGCTGTAAATTAGTGTGATATGGGAGGGGGTTAGGTTAAAGGGATGCTCAGAATCCACTAAGAATACACAAATGGAGAAGTATCTGTATTATAGAAGCATGGAGGTGACATCAAGATTATGAGTAGGCAAGAAATACATGATGTTGGTTCGCTTCTCGCTAGCCGCTTTTCTCGGCGGGCAGACGTTGAGACTATTTGAAAAACATGAGATGTTTTTGAAGTCGCGAGCTACCGCAATCCTTATTTCTCGCGCTTTCGCGCATCGCATGTTGCGAAATTTAGGACTGTTTGGGATATATGGCTGTCTACAGCCGATATTGCGAAATCCTTATCGATTGAGTCACGTGGTTGTGGCTACAGTCGATGACTTACAAGAAAACCCTGCCTAGCACACTGATTCTCTGAGATTGGAGTTGTATGGTTTTTGCAGAAAGCTGATGAGTGTGATTTTCCCATCAGTGTGCGATGGACGTGGTTCAAAACCCGAGTTTGCTACGGGGTAAACGTTGAATGTACATCAAATTTATGCACAATGTGTCAAAATGAGGACAATAACCACCTCGAGCAGACATACTAGGCTTCAACGGGCAGCCGGTTTGTCCGAATGAACGATAACACGGTTCTCCCTTTGTTGACCACTAAGGGTACAACATGTGCTAAACTTTTTTTTTCGCCCCGTTTCGTACCCAGCGAAGGCGCAAAAGTTGATGTAGTAGTCATTTGATATGGCATCAAGTACGATTATGCCACGCCCGAGAGCGAATGAAGGAAATCAAACAAGAAAATCTTGCAATAAATGATTAGTGTAAGCGAGATAGGGTGAGTGGAAATCAAAGAGCTATAAGCGAGACGATAACAGGCTTCTCCATTTGTTAGCCAACAAGGATTCAACATCATTGTTGTTGGAACAATCTGGATCATGACAAATGAATATGAGAAGGGCTTGATGAAATGCGTGAAAAGAATCATTATCACTCGTTGTGTGAATTTGAATCAAAAAGTCATAGTCTTATGATATGCACTGCATTGTAATTCAGTTGTTGTGAAGAGACATTGATATTTCCTTGGGTGTCCCAGAGTTGTAATTCGCAGACCTCGCACTTTTGATGACGGGGGGCTTTGTTGCCGAACGTATAAACAGACAAGTCCACACTGTCGATGTTTGGTAAGTTGAGTTCGTTCGCTAGTTTCCCCGTTATGAAGGATCGGTCAGCACCTGTATCGAGAAGTATTTCTACTTCTTTCATTTCTCCACTTTTTGTATCGCAAACTTTCGCCATTCCAGTAAGGAGTAGAACTTTACTCGTGGTTCTCCTTGGCTCAGTATTAGAGATGTAGAATGTCGAAGTTGATTCTTCTTCCTTATTCTGGTCTGTCTTTCCTATTTGTGGATCTGATGATTCCGATGATGCTGTGTAGTTTTGCCTTTGGGTAAATCTTCCTGTATCTTGCTTTGTCCGTTTTGTTGTGTGCGCTGGTCCGGTAATGTTGTTTCTTTGTTGCGTAGGGCTTTCTTTATTTTGTCTTTTTGGGCAAATAGAAGAATGATGCTTTTTGCCTTCGCACATGTTGCATCCTTTACTTATGCATTCTTTCAAAAGATGATTAGATCTCATGCAGTTAAGACATCTTTTATACTTGAGTAAGAGCTGTGTTCTCTCTTTGATTGAAGCAACTTTGGTACATGCTTGAGAGCTATGTTCAGGTGAGTTGCAGTAAATGCACGACGGTAGTCGACCTGATGGTCTGTCGTTTCTTCTTTGGCCTGTACTAGGCTTACTTCTGTTTTGTAGCGCTTCGTTGTTCGCTAACATTTCTTCGACCTTTTCTTCGGCTGTGATAAGCCTGTCGAGGTCGGTCAGTAGTTTACTCACAGACCAGTCGTCTTCGCGATGATCTGTTTCGAAGCGTTGTTGTAGGATTTTCCTTTGAAGACTTTGTTTGAACTTCGCCAGAATCTTCTGTACAGTGAAGGAGCCGTTTAAGGATACCCCTTTTTGCTCCAACTGTGTTGTTAAAGCAAGAAGATATTCCAGTAGTCTTCGCTGCTCGCTGATGTGGGTGCTGGTTGCTGAAGCTCGCTCAAGTCGCACTTGAAGGTCGTAGATCAGTTCGGATTTGTCGCCGAATTTCGTTCGCAGTACCTCGACTGCTGCAGTGTAGTTTTCTTCCGTTACGGCGTATCGCCGTATCGCTTCTTTTGCTTCGCCCCTTAGGCTCTGCAATAGGTAATTGAACTTTTGCAAGTTCGTCAATCTCTGGCTATGCACATTCGCGTCGAATAGTGCCCAAAAGTTTTCAAATTCGCTGATTTTCCCACGAAAACTGGGGATCGGGATGGTGGGTAACTCCACCCTTGCGCTTCTCATCTCTCCAGATGATTCGCTTCGCGCTTCTAATCCCGTCAGCCTTGCTTCCAGTCGGTTTGCCAGAGAATATGCCTTCTCGAGAAGTTCATGGGTCCTCTCCACGTACTCCTCGATTTGCTTCTGCTCTTCTTCCGATAGCATTTCGGCGGTCTGATCTGCAGTTCTTGCCATTTTTTCAAGTGTGTCGCTTCCTAGCTTCAGGTTGGCGTTTACTTCCCTGGACATCTCTGAGAGGAGTCTCGGAGAGTCTTGTGTCGCAGCTTCGCTGGAATACTTCGCAATGACCTGATTCAACAGGTTCGAGTATCTGGTTAGAAGTCCTTTCTGCGATCTCAGTTGAATGGACCCTGTCATTTCGTTTGTTCGTAACTATGATGGGGTTCGCTCTAATCGCTAAGTCGGCACAATAGTGAGAATGTAATGTAAACTGCTGAACAATTCCCAAGTAGGTCGTACCAGTAATCCGGATCGTTTGCTTGGGGCCGATGCACCATGAAACGGTTGTCCTGTGGTCGGATGCCTTCTTTCCCTTTTGTACAATCGCCACGCGGGACTTGTGCCTCTTAGGTAGTTAAACATCAAACTTGGGTAATTGAACCTTTATCATTATAACATAAAAAAACCCAATAAGTGAGAATCGAGTATGAGGCACAAAAGAACCGGCATCATTATGAGATTATTAGTAACACCGTAACATAGGAGTGACAACATAGGAGGCAAGATGATGTAAAGAGATCAAGATAACAAAATTAAAAACCTAGCAACACTATTAACATGGCAAAGTAACAATAATGGCATTTTTTACAACAAATAAACAACACATCGACACTACTATTAAATAACATGCAACAACATCAACTACATCTCGCTAAGTCGCAAAGGAAAAAGGGGAACCTAAAGAACTATCGCCTTAATCGCACTCCGCGCGGGCATCCCTCGACAGCGCCCGATGATTAATGAGGTGTGTGGACTTGGGAAGTCCCAAAATTTCTCAATTATACGGTAATTAAGAACCTTTAATTAATTGGGTCGCGCATGACGGCGGCCTTTGATCAACAGGTCGCGGTTTCTTTCCGCGACATAAAGGTTGGCTGAGAATCTTGAAATAATTCCCGTTTTGTGTGAAGGAGCCTGGACGATCGATCAGTTGATTTCAAATCAGGTGATCCGGTTGCTAACTCCGGTATATCCATAGGGAAAGGACTGAAAATGCCTCAGACCACCCTTACTGAGGAGGAAATGAGAGGATGAGTATTACCATGCCACCCGTACAGGTACGGGAATGTTTCAGAAGGTGGAAGAGCTAGGTAAGAGACGATGAACTAGAATTTCCTCCTCCAAGACCACCCACTGTACCTTCTACCTTCCTTGCAGAGCTTCTAGTCCATTCACTCCAATGATCTTGGCGATTTTCCCATTCTGTGCAGCTTTAACTCAACGTCAAGGAAATTTGAACTCCCGCCACCCCTGAGACAGTACCTCCCACGGAGCCAATCCGGTGGTCAAAGTCTCTTTGCTTAAATGAACCTTATTTTTTTAGTTTTGGCAGGCAGTTATTGAATTGAATATGTATTTCCTGGTAACCGCCAATGGTGGTCCATTCTCCCAAATTTTTTACTTTTTCTAAAGGTTAGCTGAGAATCTTGAAATAATTAACGTTTTGTGTGGAGGAGCCTGGACGATCGATCAGTTGATTTCAAATCAGGTGATCCGATCGCTAACCCCGGTATATCCATAGGGAAAGGACTGAAAATGCCTCAGACCACCCTTACTGAAAATGAAATGAGAGGATGAGTATTACCATGCCAACCGTACAGGTACGGGGATGGTTCAGAAGGTGGAAGAGCTCGGTTAGAGTCCTTAAACCGGAGTCTTCCCTTACCAGACCACGCGAATAGGATGCTCACCTTCCTTGCAGAGCTTCTAGTTCATTCACCTCATTTATTATGGAGAATTTCCCATTCTGTACTGCCTCATTTCGACTTCAAGGAACTCTGTGTGATTTAAGCTTTTGAGCGACTTGCCTTTAAAACAATTCTAGAAGCGTTTTAGTTGTCGCCGATTCGAATGACATGCGGTTCTTGTCCATTTTCGGTGGTCAAGTGGATTTCATCCGTGGAGCTAGCATTAGTGATGACGGTGAGGGCAAACTTATCATCGCTCTTCCATCGACGTCGAAGAAGGGTCAGAGCAAGATTGTGCCTCACATAAATGAGGGAGGTACAAAGTTACACATGGTGACTTTTCTATTTGAATTTCAACAAACTGTTTGAATATGAAAGATGCCGATGTTTTTACAGTCCGATCCCATGCGCACTAACAAGGAAGGTCTTTTAGGGCGTGGGACGCTTTTTGAAAATGGTTTTTTGCATGGTATAGGGGCATGAGCACTGAGTATAAAACTATGGTCCATTTCCGCTAAATGGCCTTCTGAATGCCAAAAAACGACTGAAAGCGATTTTGTCAGAAATCGCCCTTTTAACCCACTCAGCGCCGTTTGTTTCACTCATGGCGTCGCCTGTCCGTACAGTAAAAGGCGCTAGTTGACTGCGCATCGAAAATAACGTGAAAGGCAGCCAAGAAAGGGGGCCACATGTTGAAAAGTGCGGGGAAGTTTCATATAGGCTCTCCACGGTTAAGCTGCCAGCAGCGTCGGATGGTATGCTGGATAGCGATGTGGACTTCGAGGAAGGACGACTAGGATGGGTTGATGGTTCGGAAACTCCGGGCTTTGCCGTTTTTGCATTTTATGCTGCCACCTCCAGATTGGCTCCATATTGCACCAGGGCCAAAGCAAGTGCTTGATCTACATGCCGTTGGAGTTTGTTGTGTGACGCACTATCAGTGATCAGTGAATGAGCTTCCAGGCTCAACACTCCCAGTCCTCCGTTCCTACCTCCGAGTCCTCCTTTCCTACCCCCCCCCCCCCCCCTCTACTTCCTCACGTAGTTTGAAAAACTCGATATCATATCATCTGGTCTTGGAACATTGTTTGCACAGTCCATACAATTAATGCTATAGACAGTAATGGTTTGATTGTTGTTTTAATTCGACCGAATTCCTTCGAAACTGATGAAAGGCTCATCTAGTTCCGATGATATCACCGTTTTCTACCCTAGCGTTGATCTTGCGCCGTAGGAGGGTTTTTGTCCACTATTCTAGTTGGTCATCTCCATTTCCTTCTCATCTCACGATCAGTCACTCATCTTCTGCAGTCACCTCGACTTCAGCGATGTCCTTCTTGTTCGTGTCCTTCCAGCCCTTCATACGGACGCGAAGTTAGGGGATCGTAGGTTGGGAACGGGTATCGCCTAAACCCTTCATCTAGTCATCATCTAGTGATCCGGCGCTAGATTTCCTTCAGGGCTGACAGCTTTTTATATCAAGCCCAATGCTCATGGATGCTTCAGCAAGAAGATGAATCGAAAGAGAGTCTGGTTGGTTTTCCCATAGGAGTCCGTAGTGGGCGCCCAGAGGAAGGTTGGAATTGGGAATCCTGTTGTCTTTGCATTGAGGAACGAGGTCGAGGACAGCTTCCATCAAATAGGAACCATATTATAGGGTTCGGACCCCCATTACAACACTTATTTCGTGCGAATTCAAGAGGCACCTCTATAGTACTGGGAGTGTGAAGCCTGGAAGCTCCTCCAATGATAGCGCTCCACACAACAAATTCTAACGGTTTGTAGAGAGGTGCCTGGCTGGTCCTGGTCACGACCATGACCAGTCAAGCACTTGCTTTGGCCCTGGTGCAATATGGAGCCAATCTGGAGGTGGCAGCATAAAATGCAAAATCGGCAAAGCCCGGAGTTTCCGAACCATCAACCCATCATAGTCCTCCTTCCTCGAAGTCCACATCGCTATCCACCATACCATCCGACGCTGCTAGCAGCTTAACCGTGGAGAACCTATATGAAACTTCCCCGCACTTTTCAACATGTGGCCCCCTTTTTTGGTTACCTTTCACGTTATTTTCGATGCGCAGTCAACTGGCGCCTTCTACTGTACGGACAGTCGACGCCATGAATGAAACAAACGGCGCTGAGTGGGTTAAAAGAGCGATTTCTGACAAAATCGTTTTCAGTCGTTTTTTGGCATTCAGAAGGCCATTTAGCGGAAATAGACCATAGTTTTATACTCAGTGCTCATGCCCCTATACCATGCAAAAAACCATTTTCAAAAAGCGTCCCACGCCCTGAAAGATCTTCCTTGTAAGTGTTTACAGAGAATGGTATTGTTCAACAATGAGGAAAGAATATGCGACAAAGAGCGTAACTTGTCAAGATTGCTCGTCCATCACAACGCGAATTACCTGAGAAGGCAGCATTCAAAAGATCAAAGGTGGATTCTAGTTTTCGTTAGTCACAGATCCATTGTCTTAATGAACGTTAGGTGGCATTAGTTCGGGGCAGTTGGTTTTTAGCAGTGCCACAAACGATCTTTTTTTTCTTTGTCGGCGATGCTTCTCAGAAAAGCTTGTTGAGGTATACTTTAGACTCAGCACATGACGTGTATGAATAGTCTCATCTGAGTTTTCTTTGATAAGGGGACTTGTCACCTGGTCGATATGCTTCCCATGGGTGTTTGAGTGGTTCCTCTCGTTTAACCACTATGCCGTATTCGGCCAGCTTATCACGTAGTGGTGGTTAGGGGAATTATAGTTGGCACAGCATCTCGACCAAGTCTTCAAAAGCCAAGAACATAATTCCTCCGTTTTTTATTACCTCTTTGAACTAGTGACCGCACCCACACTAACTATTGCATAAAGAATGTCGCATTGCCCTTGAGTCCCCTTACTCAATCAAAAAAGAAGTTTGGGTGGTCGCTTGAAAGAATTATAAACTCTTATTCAGGTTATGCCATCTGCGTAATGTGCAGGAAGGTTGACTTCCGTCCCTTCACATGAACGCACTATAATTTCTCCTCACCACTTTGGATGTGGCAATCGGCAATGGTTTCCTCTATCGAATAGGCGCCAACATTTTACGGTGTATAGATGTATATTTTATTGAGTGAATCAATATGACACCATCGTTTTCAAATGCAACTTCCATAGGAATGTTAATGGTTTCCGTCACCGGTATGTCTTGTTCTTGACGGTTCTATTCGCTTTAAACCACACATTGGGATTACCATCGTGGTTCCCCTTTGAATCTGTTATCTAAATAACAAGTTTGTTTCATATCCCACACTTTTGTGTAATTCTATATCCCAGATGCTTTTCCCTACCCTCTTTCATGAATTTCCTTTGATTAGAGGGCCGATTTTTTGTAGGGAGTGAGATTCAATTGCTTCCGTTAGAGCACGTACTAATAGAGATTGACTTGGGAGTAGAGAGCATCCGTCCGAAGAAGAAGCGTGAATCTGGAAATAACTGGACGGTACTGAGAGAGTTCAAACGAAAGCCAGCCTGGGTATGACGGGGAACGCCTGATCCGCGCGTCCGTCAAAACTTGTTCACCCTGCTCACCCCGCCCCTGAGCCTTTTCTCCCTGAGCCAATGTCTTGCTGTCTGTCCTTTCTCACTCAGTGATGTTTACTAGTACGAACAGTAACGGCTATGGTACTGGTCTTGTCTCGTTGCAATTGAAGAGCTCGGGTGATTTGGTGAGCCCACACTCCAAATACTGGACTATGCCGTTGAGCGCCATCTCGCACTCGATGTTGAGTTATCTCGCGTGCCTACGTTCTACGACATTCTCACTTGGGAGTGTGGGTGTCTCAATGTTGAAACTGGAGTAGCGCTTCAGAAATAAAATGGAGGCATTTTTTCAAAGCAGATGCGAAGATAGGTGATAAATAGGTGATCGCCAGTGATAGCCGAATCAAAGCGCTAACTGGAATCCGTAACAAATAACGGTTCAAGGAATTGTATTTGACGGCTACGGGGAGCAAACCCTCACGAATGGCTAGTTTTAATTTCTAAATTTGTTAATGGCTTCCCTAACTCTCACGATATACCTAGGTCTCTATTCAAAGTTCCATGGGAGGTTGAGAGAAGATCAGACGGCAGTCAGTAAATTTGTGAATTTCACAGGTTTAACCAGGATCATATACACTGCTGAAGGTCCGATGGGCCGGCGGGCAATTCGGCTCAGCAGGGCCGAGCACACACTCCCTCCAATGGAGATCTTCTGGTTGAACTTGTTAGAATTTACAAATTCCGAGAAAGCAGGCAAAGGTATTTGAGAGCGGGTAGATTGAGGTGCAGAAGGTGCTTTTAGGTACTGATAAGTGAATAGCAACTACGTCGAAGAAGGAAATCTCACGCATGACTGCCTTCTGTTCTTTTTGAAGATTTTTTTTTCACTTTTGGATTAAACAATAAGCGGCAGAACTAGCTTAGGAGCCCCCAGGCTTGAACATCTGTAATCCTTCGAAATTTATAGCTCGGAAGAAAATGCTTTCTATCTTCTGGTCTCGGAACAGAGCAGATGAGAAAAAGCCCTCCTTCCTATCAGAACTAGAAGCGCACCCATCCTGCCCGTGCTTCTTCTTGTCTCAGCACAAGGAGTTTTGTTCTTTGGTTTGCCAAAAATTCCATCAAAACTTTTATAAACATATCATTTAAGGCTTTACGATTTTCGAGCATTCGTACAATGTGAAATCAATGAGACTCTTGATGTTGCTGAGGAAACAATTCCACTCCAACTTCGTGATGATCTGAACATAGAATTATTTCGAAAGCACAGAAGGATGCATTAACACGTGATATATTATGCGCTCACGGATGAAAAAGAGGATTTATAGCACAAAATATGTTCATAAAAAACTGGCATTCAGAAAGCTCTGGAGTGTGCTACGTCACGAGTTTTTGGCTGGGTTGATCTAGCTACGCTCCGAAGAATGGATCAATTGATAACTATTTTTCTGGCGGATGTGAACGCATTCTACCCGATCACTCTTCATGATACAGCCAGCTTTTTCCAATTATTCCCCCCCCCCCTCTTCATAAGATAAAACTAGTTCATTGTGAAGTGGCGAGCAACTTACAGGCACCAGGGTGTTGCAAAGTTTTTCCATTAGTGGTTTTGTCACTTGCTGTGCTATGGATGTATATCCAATGTCCATAACAGCTGCCTTCGCTTTTCCAGCACTCTTTGCCGCTTTTATGTCAGCAATAACCTGAAAAATTTGCTTAATTCGGAAAATGAAGCGGTACGTCTATGACGAGAGTCTCGACTTCTTCTTGTTTGCTTTCCAGTTATATTGAGTGAAAACCCAGGTTTTCCAACGTTTCCTTACCCAAGTTATCGAGGGGATTCAAACAGCTCATACCTAAGACGAAAACAAAAGCGCAGTGCGAACTTTTATAAAGCACTAGAGTTCCACTAGCAGTGCCTCTTGCGTTACTGAGTCGAGTGTCAGGAGACTTCTATTTGACCGGTCCCCACAATCAACCAATCATAAGCTTTACACACAGCAGTCACGGGCCCCCCATTCGTCACCCTCATCTCCTGGTAGCAACAAGGAAAACGTAAGTTCAGTAAGGCTGCTATTTGTGGCACCCGACGCATTATTTTTGAATGATTTCTGAAAAAAAACCTTGTTGTAGACTTCCTGCAAAACAACGAAACCAGCTGGAGTTACTTTGTCTAGAAGCTTCATAGTAGTTTGCTTTTCCGGCTTAAGGCAGTTGTCCACTGAAACAACCCTTTTGTTATCCTGATATCACAAAAAAATTTCAATGTGAACATGAAGTGCTGGATGTGAAATGAATAGCCGCCTTCACATTCATGCACCGAGAGGCAATGTTATTATGGATTACTGTCCAGACATATCGGACATCCCGTCCCATCAACGCCCTTTTCAATGAACCTGCTCGGTCTTCTAGACAAAAATAAGGACTTGCTTAATTTCAAGTGATGTTGCTCATAGAAGTGAGCTGAACAATTTCGAAGTCGACAACGATCCACATTCGCTTCATCACCTTAACTCTGAAATTTTCATCTGTTTCAGGACGACTTACTTGAGGAGCACATATTCATCAGCGTAATATACTTAGTAGCGACGGTGTTACCCAATGCACATGAGATGGCTTCTGAAAATAGCTAACATTTAGAAAGCCTTCGACAAAATCGATCAGAAATATAGCGATTTGGGAAACATCTTCTCGTATGAGTCTTACTTTCTTTAATTTCTTGCATAGAGGCAATGTTGTAGAAGGAGTCATCGATGCAATCGGTGAGCTAAACAAAGAACATTACTGGCTTAAGTATGGAGTGAATAAATAGTCAAACCTTTGCAATTTCCTCTACTTTGTAGAATTTGACACCCAAGGCTATCACCTTCGAGTCGAATTTGGCTTTTGGTGTTTGAGCCTCAGACAGATGGATACCCAAGAGCGTAGCGGCAACAACGGGGATGAGGTTGAAATTCATCTGAACGGTGAATGTTTGCACGTCAAGGAATCTACTGATAGAGTATGAGAATGGAACACACGTTCATTAATATTGCAGGTAAGTATAGAACGAATTTTGAGCTGTGATGTTTTCGTCCTAATGATTCTCCGGACCAGTAAGGAAAATTCAAAAACCGAATTCCGCAATGTGAAGTATTCAAAACAGATTCTGGAAAGCAGACCAGTACGTGGTTCTAGGAGTTACAGTAAACGCTATGCGCTGACTGCAAAGATATGTCCCAGTTCGAGAGATGAAGCTTCTGCAGGACGCGGTGAACCGGGGATAGGATATACTGAAGTAGGCTCGCGACTTTATACTCACTCTAACTCTATGAACTCGTGATCTGGGGATAATCCCGTGCCCCCCTAATAGGCTGGTGAGGTGAGATTTATCGCGCAAAAATCATCACACCATTTCGGTGTGAACTTTGCTGCCTTCTGCGAGGTTGTTGTGTTCTAGTCGTTGCACGCAGACTAAACGTGCACTTATGGCTAGTGGTTATCCATCACACTGACGGATCCTTGCTATACCTTCAGCTGTCGCTTTCATACGTACTGTGTCGAATTAAGGATAAAGTGTCGTGCGTCAATACGAATCAGTTATCAGATCTCGAGCCTTCACATCACAGACATATTTACACCCCATATCAGTCATCACGTTTCGCTAAAAATGCTTCAGTCAAGGAGGCCAACGTTATTCAGAGTAATCTAGTTTCATGGACCACAAACATGAGCTTCAATTTTAGATCTATTCATGAATCAGCAATATGCTCGTGATCAACCATCCATTCTGTCGGAGATCTCAAGCAGGGGAACTATAAAAGTGAGCTCCATTCGAAGTAGATAACTTGTTTCAACCATTCAACGTGATGGTCCCTACCCATTCTTCCAATAATTTGTGAGCCGTCCCTTGCTTCTCCTTTAACTAGGGACTCAATTTAAAGCCAACAGGATGGAAATGTGAATCTCATTGTCGGTACCTGTGACCTTCAAATTTAAACTGAGCTCAGATTGAGGGGTATGTCGGTAAGCATTAGAAGACCAGTTCGCTAATCTCGGATAGATTAATTGTTTTAAGATTCGAAAAGTAGTATCAGGCAAGCTCCCGAATCACTGGTAAGATGGTTGGATGCCAGGGAACAAGAAATCTCTCTCCCTCTCCAGCAGTGTAACCTAGAGGAACTCCTCGTGGATTCCTTTACCATGAGAGCACCGAAGCAGCGGCATCATCCGTACATCGCATGCCACCGCACTCCCTTAATAGCGTCCCTTAACTACTTGCATTCAATTCTGAGCAGTGAACGTGCCAAGTGGGGCTAATTTTTCAGGCTATATTTCTGGATGAAAGTGCAGCTTTTCGATTCGAATCATATTACTACGTGCTCATTTGCTGTTGTTTTTGGAAACTACACATACCCATCCTGATTCTATGGCTTTAAAAACAGGTTATTTCAGTAAGCACGAATTTGGTAATCTCTTTGAACTTTAACCTTCGTGATGACCTTCAAAATAGTATTTGTAAAAACCACCGATGCAGTAATCCTGCAGTGTTTAGCAGTCATCGGATTTTTCAAAGCGCTTCTGATTGGGCTGCGCACGAGTGCGCACAGCAAAACTTGTGTACAGTGGTATACAAAGGTATAAACTCATCGTCGATTGCTGTCATTTACGCTTGAAGCTCCATTTAAGCATTTCCATGTATCCTTCAAACGACTGTTTTTGACAGATGGGATGAAATGCTTGGTCACTTCGTTAACAACGGCGTGATGGTCATGAGAAAAGGGTGAGATTAAAAACACTATAGTTTGTCACCAATAGTTCGTCTAGAGGCGGTGAATGAGCTCAAAAACACCATGCACACAAAGTTGCTGTAGCTTTTCAGACACGTTCCATGACTGGGTCTCCATTAATCACGGCATGGTCCGAATAATATCTGTTGTGGTCTTGGCCTAGATTGTTGATTATATTTACGAGTAGCGTATCGGCTAAGTATCCTCCTTCGGCTTGTCTGTACTCCGAGCTTGAAGTTCCTCATTGTCTTTAAATACTGTGAGCAACACTGAGCTCAGGGTGCCCAACCAAGAGCTCCATTCATGTCAAGATCAGCTTCATTCAGCTCCTTTCTGAGCATGGGTGCCATATAAGTTGGTGTGTGTGTGTGCTTGTTTGTGTTTGCGTTTGTGTATGTGTGTATGTATATGTTAGTGACCGGGAATCATTATTCTTGTTCTCTCCCAACTGGAGCTTCCAAATTTGGAAGGTCTGAAGGCGGCAGAATAAGGACACTGATGGTAGGATAACGTTGAGCGTGCTCGAACTGGGCGCAATCTGAGAAAACTACCAGCAAAATTAGAACAAGGTGGGTGAAGGGGGGGGGGGGGGGTGGACCACGTTCCCCACTTATTCCAGTTTGGGCAACCACATGAATTGGGCAGGACTCCGCTCACGAAGTTATTCGAGATGTTAGCGTGTGTGGGCGAAGATTCATAAATGCTGTTCTCCTGTGACGGAGCATCCGAATTTGAAAAAGATGCGGGTGGTAGGCCCACCTTATGTTAGTGCGAAAACGATTCGAACCCGGCGTGAACTTTGCCATCCACTGGTACATTTATAACAACGGAAAAATTCGTTTTCATAAAAGGCTCACGGCGCAAGTAGTGCCCATGGGTATAAGTTTTCAGCCTGCCCTTTCTTGTTTTCCCTTGGAGCTGCTCTCATTCCCGGCGGTGTCGTTTCGGGTGAGATGACAACACGAGATCCTTACAATACAAGAAAGTTCAAGAAAAGCTATGTTAGATTGCTCTCGGTGAGGTTGGATTTCCGTTTTATTTTTTTTGTGGGCAATATAGCAAACGTACTAGTCTGGTGGGAGCATTTCTAACATGTTTACTATTGTCTATAACCCCAACAATAAGCAAGGAATCAGGGGTTATTAACCACTCAATGGGAGCTGACATGTGGCCACATATACATACAACGGCTCACTTGCTGTTCGATGACGTCGTCTACATATCAGAATAAGCTTTATAGACAGAGCCTGTTTTTTTTTCAAACCGGCCGTACACAACTAGCACTAATCTACATAGTGTAAATGACTAGTATTTGAGAATCCGAATTACGACGGGATCAAGATCTGGTATTGAAATCAAAACGTATGTTGCACAGCTTTAGCCAGTTGGAGTACTAATATTCGGTGGCTTACAGCTATTGAGGGGTTCTACTTTGAGGTATGATATCTTTCTATTACTTTCTGAACAGCTAAGCTTGAACATGAGATGTTATTATAGTTTTATGTTTAGTTACATGAGGTAGAAAAAGTGGTTAGTAGCCATGACCTCTTTAAAAACAACAAAACAACGGGCAGTTGATTTGCTACAATCCTAGGAGATCTGTTATTCACTTGTACTTTACCTTGGCTCATCGATATCGGGATGATATTTTTGTTTCATAGCTCGAGAAACCTCGTCGAGCATTACAAGTTGTCTCCCGAACACTTTCTTTCTTGTCAAAATGTGAACCGCTGTTTTGAATGCGCTACCTTTTTCCCAGTTATTTCCAACAAAACTGATTGATTTGGAACTTTGAACTGGACAACTCCACGGGATCCGAAAGTTTCGGATCCCGTAGAGTTGTCCAGTTCACTCTATACTTTTGTCAAGTCCAAACCTTTGCCAATTTCATTCATTAATCTTTCGAATTGATTAGAATGTTACCCAAAACAAGACACACGGTCAGAGTAATTTCATAATTTCCAAGTGCTGTGAATATGAAGGAATATACCAGTGCGGCATACTCAAAAGAAAGAGCTTTCTGAGTTTCGGACTCTACACTGAGTTAGAATGATTCCCACATATGAAATGATTCCTTAGATTTAATTGAGACCAACAAAAAAGATCCTTTCAACAGTTAACTGACCTAAATTATTGGCCAGTGAGACTAGACGTTTTTCCTTCAACAGGAAGTGACGCACTTGAACGTTTTTGAAGGAATAAAACTTGATCGCAGTCTGATCAGAGCGGCTGTTATTGCTTTTCCGTTGCAGCACAGAACTTCGACGTGAATACAGAATATAAGCACAAGAAACAAGTCTTATCGACTTGGCTTCGCTACATCAGACAGGATTTAACATTATATAGCACGATCCGGCTCTCTAGCTATAGCTACTATCAAAAAACATGACCTGGTCATTCCTGCCAATGAATTGGGAACACTGAACGAAGATCAAAGGGTGGCATACAGGTGCTAAATGGTGACTTTTGAATGGAATTTGCTTCGGAAGTGACTTTTGTAGCGCAACAGTAAGATCTGACCGATTGCAGTTCGTAAGTAGCAGCTGCCGCGGAACTACCGTCGCCTGTGTGCCTGCGATCGTAGAAATTATGGACATGGCCTTGAAACGGCAAACCTGGTGAATCTTTGCAAAGATGAGCCCTGATCCGACGCTTTACCTACCGAATGTTCCTTAGAAATAGTTTTACGCAGTGCCATTTCTGAATATTTAGAGACACAGCTTGGAAGAGATGTCACTCTTATCTTTCCGTGATGTTTTTGCACGAGTTTATTTTAAAGCTAATGAAAAACACCTAGAGAAAACAACAAACACTCCCTGGTGAGGCAGGTTTACCATTTCCTCAGGTACATCGAGGATTCCAGTAATCTTACCGGACGGTATTCTAGGTTTCTGCTAGCTGTTTTTGTTGTTAAGGGGCTAATCCTCCGAGCATAACGACATGACCGAATGAGCAAGAGATCGTGCTGGTGTACTTACTGCTCGCCATGTATCTAAAATTCTAGCGTTCGGTTCATTTAACTGGGCTAAAGCAGGCCTACCAACTTTTCCACTCAATGCCCTCCTCTACAAAAACTCTTTGCCTATGGCTATTACGCTAAACTTGTTTATCAAATGTTGTTTATCGAATTGCTTTATAAGTCACGCTCGATGAACTATGTATTTCACATTTTAGGCCTTCAAAGGGGCCCCTTACAATTCATTTGACGGCCTTTGACATTTCTGCAAAACCTGACGCAATGACAGCCTGAGCAATTAGTAGCCAGTTCGACAATGTCACCCTGGTGCTGAACTGAAATGAATTGGTTTTAAATCCCAGCCACTCGGGCGCCTGCTCTTCTTGGACAAACGTGAGATACTCTCGATGTGGCACTAATGAGTCAACAAGGCTGATGCAAACTTTGTTCAAAGTCGAAAAATAGTTCTAGTTAACTAGTCATTTAGGTAATTTTCTTTTTTCGTCATTTTTGACTCAATGGAGTAGAGAGGAACGGGAAAACGGCCTAAGTTTGGGATCATTGACAATGAATGGAAGGGGGTGAGCCGGTTGAAGAAGGTGGACCACGTTTATACTCTCATCGAATGCAGTGCCAAGCACATGGCAACCAAGTCGACACGGGAATCGAACAGGAAAATTGCTTCCTAATTGCAGCTCAACCACCAAATGCATGCATGTGAGACTCACGGTATCACTTCCACCTTATCCTGTACTCATCATACATACTCCATAAAACAGAGTTTTTATGAGGCATGTGAATTCCTCAGCGAAATGATGAGGTTATATAACCCTGCATTCACACAATCGTGCAACAGATAGGTGGTTGTTGATATCTACACGCAGGCAAATCATAAGATCAAATCTTAGAGCTTTTAGGTGTGGTAGTCGATGATATGGCGAATTAAACTGTTGCAGTGTAACCAATGAGAACATGCCAGGGAATCTCACCGTCTGCAATTAGGCAGCAAAATAAAAGGAGGGCTTCATAGATAAGGCCAGGAATCCGACTCAATGACTGCGAACTGTAAAGAAGACGCCATTGCGAAGTAAAGCAATACTCAGTCAAGGTGGTCTTATAGAAACTTCTCACTTAACGACTTAAAACCCTGCGCGACATATTCTTCAAGTGCTCACTGACAAAATTAGGCTTAATTAGCTTATAGGATGTAGTGTCCGATTCAAAGGCCAATGATTAGTCCTCTCCTTTTCGCATTCCATTCAGATGCTTGGCGTGTACTGTTACTCTGCTTTAGAGCAGCTCTTAATAGTAATAATAATAGTATCTATGGTAGTGGCATCATCAGAAGGACTGCCGATAATCGACTTTTCCATTCTGCTTCACGCAGTCGACGTTTTCGCGTCTTCACGTCTTTAATTCATGGGAAGCGTGGTCGCGGTAAGTTACAGTATCCATCCTGCAGAAAATTGCTTTTTGCCTTACAACTTTTGAGGACAGCCTTTCAATCAGAGATACTAAACAGCGCCTCGTTGGTTCTACTGTTCGATTCCCTGCTGACCTAGTGAGACCGGCATCCTCCTTTTGTTCTCCTCTGTTCATGTGCTCCATCCGAGGCCAGGACTGGCGATTTCCATTTTTAACAACCTATCTGCAGTTAAGGAATTAAAAGGTGTCGAACTTGTTCGCATTCATATAAAAATTTCTACGACACGTTAACAAAATTGCAAAACAGACCCTGAACGATGTGGGTTTAAACTTTAGCACGGTCGGGCAGTTGGCATTGATCCCTCAGAAACTGACTGATATAAACTATCACACATTTTATCCGGTAATTGTTCGGAAAAAAGTACTTAACAAAATCGTGGTTTGAAAACTAAAAATAGTAACCATACAGGGTGCATTGTTAACGGCCAAACCCAATGGTGACGTTCATCAAATTCATTAGGAATAAAAAGAAACACCGATTCGAGGGCACGTTTCAGAGTTAAGAAGACATCCCACTGGCCAGATAGATTTTACCTGAAAAAAGCAACTCTCTGAGTCACCTTCATCGGGTAGACTTTTCAAGGATCATACTGTGCTACCAAATATCTAAAAATTTCGTAGACTGTGCACAAGATGTTTTGAAAGATCCAGTAGCATAGTTGGAAGAATGTGACCTTCAGCTTTCCATGTAAGACCTCACCCAATAAGATGCATACACGGTCAGTTGGCTCTCGTTTCCTTCTTGAGCTTTTACTTGTACCGTAATGGAACCGGCAAACTCACACCTCCCTTTCAGCAACTTTGTCTTCTTTGTTAGAAATGGGATAACTCAGGCAATCATCAGTGCCAATGAATGGCTTCCTATTGAAATTTCCATCCCCATTTGAGGTTAATCGAAGCAAAGATGCCTCATATATCGTAGCAGTTCGTGACAGAGAAAGCATAGAAGATGATAAGAAGAGCATAGAGATCGCAGTGGCACGAGTTTTCTTTGAGAGAAAGACGGTGAGGTGCTTCTCAAATTCGAACCCAGCTTTGAGCAACGACAACGCTGCCACTGACACGTCGCTTTCTTCTTCGTGTACAATCCGCTGTTGTTCAATCACCTCACTCCCTCATTCACTCGTTATTAGTTGCAGGAGATTCCCCGAAGTTCATTTCAAGACAGCTTAAATGCAGTCATGCATTGCTATGTTGAAGAAGACAGCTCTACTGCATCGAAGTATAGTTGAGATTTGAAAATCATTCACAAGTGTTCCAGCGATTTTATGCTTCCAGATAGAACCCGATTCTAGAAGAGACGAGACTATAGAGGGTAACCAAAGTCTCACTTGCTGCTATTAGTTCAATCGAATCTCCGAGGATCCCTCGTGTGTTGGCTATTTCTTCATCATGCCCTTGTCATTTTCCTTTTGAATGGTACTTTCAACGGATAAATGTGAGACCGTAATGCTGCTTTCAAACCCATTATCTCGTCTGCTTTTTTTCATTTTTCTATCCTACAGCATCATAAATACCCACTCATGCGAAATGAAATAGTCCCTCGAAAAGAAACTGCTCAATTTGTTCATTGTAATTAGACTAACTTTGCCTTCATGCTTGGTAACATGAAATCACGCTGTGTTGAGATTTCAATTGAGTTCGTTGAAGAATAAACTTGCTGTGCTCTACATAAATTCTCATTGCTGTCACGAAAGCTGTTAGGGGAAAGGCCAGGGTTTCCACGGTCTTCAGAGAGGTGGAGGGGCGGAGCTTCACAGCGGGCTGGTGATGCAGTAACAACGGCGCCGCCCATCGCCATCGCACCATTCGAAATGAGCCCCAGGTACACCTACGCTGTAGTCTTCATCGCCAGCTTGTTGGTGTTACAGTATGTCGCCGCTCAGAGGTACGTGCCAACCACTTTGTTACGCAAGGTAAATCACATGTGTTCATGTGTATTGTACAACATTATCATGCAACATATCATTTTGAAAACCTTCAAATTAAGATAAAACTGTTAGCTATGTTGTTAGGCTCCATGGAGCACCATGATTCTAAGAACGTCTCAATGAAACCGGATTAACGCGTTGACTGCTTCGTACACTCAAGATCTACTCTCGAGCCCATGTTAAGCTGTAATCTCATACAGTAGCAAGCAATCGACTATTCTATGAATAAAACAATGTTTCTCACGCGAATTCCAAACTCCCAAACCCGAGCCTTCGAAAATTGCTCCTCAAAAGTAGGCGAACCCTTTATTGAACTTGAGAAGTCCAACCGAGAGACAGTAGAGACACGCAATAGCTAGCTGTGTGGAGCCTGGTATTTGTCTTATGAGGGGGGTTCGGTGTCTGTGGAGCATGTTCAGACGCTACCTTTGGATGGTGAGCGCTTTGACGCTTTGAAAAAAATCTTTCAAAATTTGAATCGTCGGTTACTTTCACAACCTAGTAAATTGCTTCTAATTCCTCAGAAACTTCTGACCCTTTCACTGGTACTTCAAGATTTCCTTACTCCAGTTTTGCGGCCTGCGAAGGTAGTGTAAATAGGAGTAGACGATAGATGGCTTTCTTGAAATCTTGCTCGAGATTCTCACTTGGAATAATCAAATGGAATTGAAGCAACTCTGTGTGGAGGACAATCCTATCACCCAAAACTCATGTCATGTCAATTCTAGGAAAAGATCCGAACGTGTCATTGACATCCCTTCTCCAAACAAGTTGGAGCAACTTCTCTTCCGAAAGTTGAGGAGAATTGGCGTCATTTGGAAAAAATGTGTTTAGTAACTGTTGGGTGTACGTTTGACCATTTCAACGTGCGCCCTTGATAAATCAGTCTGAAAGCTTCCAGGTTCAATAACGATCAGGCTACATTACTGTGTTTCGGTGAACTAAGGTTGACTCTCTGCGAAGAAAGACATCCAGTCCAATCAAGGACGTATTGGTTACGGGTAGGTAGGGCGTATTAGTACAAGGAATGTACACTCATTAATAGAAGCTCAGCGGTTCTGATTCTTGTTGATTCCAGCAGCCATTTTTCCATAACTTTACCTCCGATTCCTCAATATTTGATGGCACACTATAAACATGACTGCTTTCGTAACAAACTTGAGTCTTAGAAACTTTGAATTAGGCCACCCACATCCTGATTTATTTCGTTCATGCAGTACTGCTGCAGAAAAGCGTTAGAGGACAGGGTAACTTAATCAGCAGCACCTCTGGTTTCGAACCGTTCAAAGATGATACCAGCTTTGTCATTACATTTGGGATATCATTAGTATGAGTAAACAACTTGGAAAGGGCCTCCCCAATTAACTTTATATTAGGGAAATACTGTATTCTGAAAAAGAAGCAGTGATTGGTGAAAGAAGTGAAATAACTGAAGCTACTCTGCTTGTGTAGGTCTTCATCACGAAACAATATTCTATGAAATTATTCCTCATTGGAATTGTCTCTCAGTGGGGAATATTAATTCTTAGCATGATTTTCTATCAGTATCAGAAGAAGAGGAGATGTTAGTGAGCTACGGCAAAAATGATATTAACACTATCTCTATGGAAATTCTCGTATTCATCCAAAATTTCTCATTTGGTATCCTAAGAACTAATTAAATTCTTAAATGACCGCTATTTCGACTCACAAAGTGGATGGAGGGCTCGACCTGTATGTTTGCCCAGACTCAAGATTGCGGACGGCAGTATCTGAAGAATCTGGAAACATGTTGGGGGATATTTTCATCCACGTTCATGCAAGTATGGCAAAAGAACATTCCGAAGGGCCAGTTTTTTCATACTCGTGGAAGAGCTGGTAAAGGTTTACGCTGATAAGGAAGTTCCCTTCTTGATCACAACAGGCCAAAGCAAAACAACATATCCGGAGTACCTACGACTTCCTTCATATGAAACCTCAGGCAACAGCTGGGACGTATCGCAAAGAATGAAACCGAGTGGCTTTTATTGTCCTCTGGGAAACCGAAGGTTGTGACTTCTCATGGAAAGGTTAGTATCGAGAGCTGGGACTGGATAGATAAAGGAAAAAGTTTAATCTTTTCATTTCCCATTCACGCTCCTAAGTCCTCTGGAGCGTACTGCAGTTGAATAAAACTGTTAACCAACTAGGATAGCAAAAATAAAAGGAAGTCGTAAAGAGAATAAAAGCGAATAAGTGAGAATGCGAAAGCAAGAACTGTTATCTTACCCATATTACGACAAGGAGGGCCGGAGGAAGTACTAAGCGTCATTACACCATAAATTAAATTAAAGTATCTCAGATATAACATATGCAACGTAAATTAAGATGAGCGGAATATTTGTCGAAAGCCACTCCTCATCTCGGCCCAACGATCGTTCATGAAACGCCGACATCACTTTTTGCCTGAACATTCACGTCCGCTCTAGCGTTTCCTAATTAAAGCTTTGTTTGCTGAGCCTGATCATCTAGCCATCAGAAACATACTCTCAGCAATTTTGGATTTACTTGGAAGTAAGTGCTAGGAACTGCCCCCATACTCTGTTACCCTCACAAACATCTCTTCAGAATTCATTGTCATGAGTTTCTACAAAGTTTTGAATAAGTATGCCCACAACTGCTCGAAAACTACTTAGATCTTTGCTACTTTCAGTGAAGGGAACAACTGGTTTCGACGCCAGCTTGTATTCATCTTTATTGCTGGCTAAAACAGAAGACTCTAACTGCTTCAAATTTATCTTCACATGGATTCCATCAAAACCGTTCTAGAAGTTTATTTATCAGCCTCTCTGAAATTCGACCTCCGATGACACGATTGTTTGGTGTTATTTCATTGTCAGACCAATTACTCCCCCCCCCCTCCCTCCCTACCCCACCACCTTCCCCGACAAGCAGTTAACAAATACTTTTGAGTAGATAAACGTTCTATTAATCCTGAAAGCCCTGGTGGGCACAATTTGCAGCATTGCAAAATAAGAAGACAAAGCAAATTCGGGTGAATGACTAATTGTGAAGCTTGTGAAGTGAGGCTGTCTCTAATCTTTGACTCATTTCATTAATGAGGGTTTCTGAGGCTCTCGATAATAAATCTTTACAGTATCATTTTCTGGATTCATGGGTTTCTCGCACTAAAAATATTCTTGACTTTTCTCCTCCAAGCACTTTTGAGCGACATTGTGCTGTAATAAAATAACAAACGATTAACAATGGACAATTGTCAAACAATTGAAATTCTTCGCTGGTTGACGTTATTAGCTCTATTTCAATTCGTTATTAGCTTTATTGCACAGTCCAGTTACAACCAGGTTCCAATTATCACACCTGTAACTTCTGACGTCACAGCCCCCCTCACCATAGCCAGCACTCCGCTTTCGAAAATCTGGAAACATGTGCTGCATATATTTCATACACTATATCATATTATATTATATCACATTATATAATATTATACTTTTCATAATTTCGCTATAGCTCCCAGGATGAGGAAGTAAATTGATAATGGAATTTTTCAGTAACAGTACAGTAAACGCAATGTCTCACAATCAGTTAAAGCCATGCTAGAAAAGGTAGGGGCGGTGTGGAGGAAAACCAATGGTTACAGTCCAAAAACTGCCAACGAACTTCGCAACTGAAAGAACATTTAATGAGCATGATGATTTTTCGCTCCCACCCCTTCACTAGATGGAGTCTGCTCGCACGCAAAATCCGGTACTTCAACCAACACGCGATAAGAGCGAAATCGCTCAGGCCTACTTACCCCTTACCTTTCAGTTACTCGACTCCCTCAAAAAGGCAAAATAACTTGCACAAAAAGCGATTTGTGTTGGTTGAGGTTTCTCACCCAATAAAGTGGCTCTCTCCCTTGGAGCCGTAAATCGCCCATAGCTTAGGTGGAATGAATTTCTTGAGATACAAGTCATAATGCTCATACAGAAAAATCGGATTACCCTGACTAATTGTGAGCCTGCAACAACTGGACCGTGCTATTTTAATTGAGTATTTCCATTGCTACCCTGGAAATCAGTAATAAAGCGATAGGTTCGCCCCAACAGGCGTGCTGACTGCTGCTTTGTTCAACAATCGCTGCTACTTTCGTTATCAGTCTTCAATTCGAACATATGCACTCTGAGATGCGGTGGATTCTAGACCGAGACATTAATAGGGGTGGTCACCAATCTAACCTCTGTGGCATCTTATGTGTGAAGCTTGGAGACCAGATAGCGCCGGTATATGGAAATGCATGTCTCCATATACAACCATTTGCTCTGGACAGAAACTGCGTTTTTTCACCAAAATGATTATACAAATGGCCAGATCCAAATATCTGGATCTAGAGGATCTGGTCTTGTGGCCACCTCAAAATTTTTGCGAATCCTGAAGACTTTTATGCGAAATCGCTGTAGCACGGTGCTGCCTAAACTGAAAAAGAAGGTGTGAAGTTCCATTGGAGAAAGTTCAGTTCAGTAATTCAATGTGGGATCGTGAACAAGATCGAATTAAGATGTAATACAATGACCACAGCAAGGGGTGCTGCTGGCCATTGAAGCAGTTCAAGTTCAGATATTTTTGTTGACAAATCAGTGCATTTTCGATTGGGGAAGCAGCATATCGAATATACCCCTAAAAGACATCGATAATAGATAGTAATGATAGTGGGGGTTTAGCCCGAAGTACTGGATATATTCGCCTTCATATTCAATAATATGTTATTTTCAACATAACTAACAATTTTTTGCATTTATTTTTCTGTATCAAGTTTTCAAAAGTAATCGGACGTGAGGTTTGAGATTCGTGCCACTCAGGGCTGCGCCGAGTGGTTCTACTTATATATGTACAACCATAGATATAGTTTTGAATTATACCGTTACTTCAAATGAATTCCTCTGTGACCAGATTTCGTGAAGGCTAAGGGATACTAATAAAATAGCGAAGCAATATCGTTGACCTAGAGGAAAGTCTCCATCGTAGGCTCCTTAGCTCATCATTTTCGGCTTCTAAAGGGCACAATTACATGAGGCAGGGATTCTCCATATCTGCACTTTTGTTGCTCATCAACTCCAGATTAAATGTCATCCTGGTCATTTTTTGCCTCCATAGGCGCTTTCGTCGATAAAATGGGATTCTCAGTCAAAACTTGCGCTTTGTTCCAAAAAATTGAGGAATTTTTCAGTGATGACATGTACGAACTCCAGCGAGTCGTTCGAGCTCCAAAATTCATCCGATTTGGACGTGGAGGTGGAGCAAAGTTTATACGATTCGGAAGAAGTGGCACGAATACGTGGGTAAGTAGGTGAATGTATTGGCGATCTGTGATTTACACGGTTTCAGAAGAAGCTATACAAAATCATAGAATCAAAAATTTCTTTGAGATCCGTAATAGATTGGGTTGCATGACGTGAGGACTTAGGTTTTCGGGAGTGAAAGAACTTTGAGAAAGAGCTCCTGCACTGTTTTCAATGACACTTCATTCAACATTCCTGAAGTCCGTCCTCATTTTAAATTATGATTGCAAGGATTTCTATTCGTTTCTCACAGTAGGGGCAATAAATTAAACGCTTACAGACCGAGAAACTCCGCCTTGCTCACTCTGGAGAACTCCGACTTCCGTATTCCGAAACAATACCGTATAGATCAAGTAATCATCACGAATATCTCTGCTGAGCAGCCATAAATACGGTACAAGCGTTGCAGGCGAGACTAGAACAACGCTATCCTTTCACCTTTGCAGTCGCTTTCCCTGAAAAATAATCCTCCAAAAGTGGTTGAACTACCCAGAGTTCTATTTCAATGAGCAAATGTTTTGCCCTTTGGAATCTGTGCTTTATAACTAAGCGAATGTATTCACATTTATAGATGAATATTCAAACTTTGGGGACTGGCCTCAAAGGTCATTCAAAAGTTATGGGACCACTGGGCTCTTGAAAAAAAATAATACATGGCCCAAATCTTTTTTCCTCAGTGTTTTGTGGTTGTTGAATCTGAAGAGGGTCCCTGGAATTGCTGGTCCTAATTGAATCAAGGTGGCGATGTGGTTCTATGAGATGGTGTTAAATTAATGAAACAGCAGGGAAGGAGGAAATCGCATATTCGCGCACAGTGACGCCAAAACCAGATAAATCTTGCTGTCAAACATGAGCTCTGACATGTATCGCTCCTCTACGTAGAGTCGATGCTCAGATTTGTTGAAAATCGTTGGTATGTTAACAGGGATCGGTAAGGCAAACAAAGACGGCAAAGCAAAGTTCATGATGCAAAACTCTATTTTTCAAAGAAGAAGGCAAGAATATGGCTGTTCTCATTCACTCAGCCGAAACTCTACCACTAATCAAAATTGCGAGCGAGTGATTCGGTTCGGAAACCGCTGTTACAATTTCAAGATGTATCAAGCGCTAGCAATTGCACCCTTTTCATATGTAATAGAGCAGCTTTCATTTGCTTTTTGCCTAGATTTATACTGCTTTGTTCAATGAAAGAATGCTTTTGTGGAACATCACTTCAACTATAGCATCCTCGGGCTTAGCTATTCGCATCAATTTCGATTCGCTTGATCTCGCCGTCGCTATCTTGCCATGCCCATCAGCAAGCAATATGCGCTCTCGTTTTCACATTCACTTCACTATACGTAAATTGGATTGGATCTTGGGCTACTCATTGCTAGCATGAAGCAGGTTAATTCAAAGCTTGACCTGATTGAAGCACCAGGGCCGGTAATGGCACAAGAGATTAAATGTTAGCGTCAAGAGAACATTATGTCAGCATGTGTCGATGATGGGACTTGAATTTCGTTCAGGAAAGAAAACGGGTTAGAGCTGTGGTTCTCCCCTCTTCTCCATACAAAATAGCGTGGCGGTCAGTGGGATCGCAACTCACTCGTGAACACGCAACCGCAACGGAAAATTGCTAGTTGATTGCGACGGAACGGCATTTTGTCTTTCCAGTGTTCTGAACGGTTTAACTCGATTCTGCACATAGGCTGCCTGCTACTTCTGCAGAAGTGCGTTACGTCAACATTCTTATTCATGCTACTATAAGAATTTCTGCTCAAAGTTACTTAACAGATCTGGGTCAGCTAGTTCTTCTTCAATGGCCTCAACGAACCTGTCGTTTAGCAATAAATAGTAATTTGGACATAATTTCCTGACTCGCAAGAGAACAAAGGTCGAAGAGCTCGAGATAATTACATGCCGAAACAATTCGGTTAAGCGCTTCTATTTTTGCAGAGCAGAAGTAGTGAGTGAAAGAGAGTAATTTCTAGTGAGTCGCTTCTCAGGGTTACTTTACAATTTAATAGGGCGCTTTGTAAAGCATTGTGTATTGGCAACTTTTTAAAGTGATCAAGTCGGACAGAATGGGCCAGACTATCTAGCTCTGCTAACAACAAGTTATATTCCACGTAAATACCGCATGAGCAATAAAATCTATTTTGGAACAGTGCCATCTTTAGGTCATTTTGTGTATAAAAATCACAACTGCCCTTGGGTGCACTTCATGAGTGGCCCGGCTCTACTCCATTCGTATTGCAGTGATTGAGTGAGTGTCGAAATTTGAGAACGCTTCCGAGTTTCTGGAAAAAAGCTGCTACAACCACCTACTACCCTTCTTGTGAAGTAATAACAATCTAGAAGGCCTTTCTGGTTGAAAGTAGCCGATTTTTGAAAGGAATCCTTCATTAAGATTGCGGCCTTGAATGGTCATCCATGGATTGAGTTCTCGAGAAAAACCTAACGGGAAACGGAACGCAAAACTTTATACGCAACAGTTTTTTCTTAGTGGGAACATAACATTCTTTGACTCATGCATCAAGCCGATGACAAGCTAAAAACATTTGCTGCGAACATTGGTCTCGCCGCGGTTGCCCACACAGGTACAGTAATTGGCTGATGTCAGAATGACATCACTAAAGGGTTGATCGGTGATCATGTCTACATAATAGCAGCAAGCCGTTCGATAGATGAAGGGCATTCATGATGTTGAGGGCGTTATTCATATACATATGTATATTGCGGGTGGTAGTTGAGAGTCCAATTAGCAAAAGTGACCTTCGGGAAAACTGTCAACTGATGAGAAGAGTCTCATCGCGGTATGATTTCAGAAGGCTCTCTCCATTCATCCGTATCGATGGTGAAGATCTGGGGTATTGAGCAGCGCCATGACTTTTCCTATCAGAATTTTCCATAAAGAATAACTTGAAGTGAAAGTTAGGGTCCGTGATGATCGAGGAGCAGAAACCCTCGTGCTACATTAGTCGAGAAAAACTTTCTCGCTCCACCGTGCTTTTTCTTTTGTATTTCACCGCAATTCCTTGAAAGGGAAATAGCAAACAGCTTGAGGTTAAGAGCCCAATTAAATTTTTTCCGCCTGATGGATATGGCGACCATCAGAGATGAGAGAAGATCCTCGTGGAGATTGGGCTCGGGATCGGTTTGAGCCGACAAATAAAACAAACACGCCTAAGTTTCTGTATCACTTCAAAGGGTGGCAACTGCTTCTCAGCTTACAACGATAAGTCACTTCACGATGTGAGCAGTATTCACCGTAAGGGAAAAACTTTTTCTTGGACCTTTCCGCACCCTAACATGAGCCAATTTTGGAAAACAAATAAGAAAAATAGCACTGCAGCTATGCGCTTCTCATGTTTGTAGGCAATAAAAAGCTCGTGCCAGCTGAAAAAAACCTCGGGATAAATTTAGTTTTTCCCGGCTTACAATGTGTGCAAAGAAGTGGCTCAAACTTTTGCGAACATCCTATCGGACAAAGCAGCCCAGAAAAGAAGATCCTCAAATAAAGAGACGCGTCAACATTTTTCATATCCAATCAAGCTGACGCCGTTTTTGCCACACACCCTGGAACGAAAGCCCACATTACTTTTCATATTGGCGCACGGAGGGCCTTTTGGTCAGAATCTCGAATAGCGCCCCTAATTTTGTTGAGTGGCCAGAATGCAGCGAATCCTTGTGAAAAAGATCACTCGAATTGGCTTCGATTTTGATTTGAAAACCGGCCACGTTCTCGGGCAAAAGAAGGCCGAAATGGCTGAACTGAAGGAGCTGATTGACGCCATCGCAATCTCCACCACTTTGAGCGTATAGTTACGAGCGCGGCACGCACGACATACAGGTAAGTGGCTATGATCGAAAACATCAACAGACAGCTGAAGTAACAGGAAAACGCTGCAATAACAGTTAGTTATAAAATTATAGTCCGGAAGGCGGAACGAAACAAATTGAATCACCGATGTGGCAAGTCGTTATGAAAAATTCCGATTGACAACTTTGCTGTGTGAAAAATGGCGTAAAAACGCTCGAAACGATTAGAAAGGCAGTGTTTCTTCAAAGGAAAAAGCCCGTGGCCTTTTGCTCGATGTCTGAGTAACTCTGACTATCATAGACAGCTAGTGCAGCAATCGTAACCAAACAAGCCCCATTTTCCTGGTTTCTGGCATTTCTGGGATTTTTGTGACTTGAAAACAAGTACTATTCTGACGTTCATATGAATAAGCAGTATGGGCGCTACGTAATTCAAAACATCGGCTATTTCACTCATTTGTCAGAACTGGGAATTCGAAAACTGCTAGAATATTCTGTTTGCAGTCACACAATGCTTTGTTGACTTTGTTGTGTGCCAGACGAAATTAGAGCCGATAAACCCTAAACAACTCACGTCGTACGGGTAAATTTGATCCCCAAGTATCGTTGCAGGTTTGCGTGGGCGTGATTCAAAAAAATCATACTCACAATTACACTTCGGTCTGTTAATCAGCAGCAGAACCGTGTAAAGATTTATTATAATCGTCATACAAAAGTTTCCACAAAAAAAAACGCCAAGCCTATTGTATGATCCCCACGTAAACCATTGTTCAGACAGAATATTCAATATGAATCCAATCTGAGCGTGCCAGACGAAAATGTCGAGTTTTGCAGAATCTATCACCTGTAGGGATAGATTTCGAAACTACCATTTTTAGTTGAATTTTGAATCTAGCATAGCTTAGTTTTACTACACAACGTATGGGGCTGCGCGGTCTCATTCCAATCATGGTTAGAGTGAGTCACTTTGCTGTGATTACTGACTGGGAGGCCTCACCCTGCAACAATCGACTTTCCTAATAGAAAGCATGGGAGAATCAAAAGGAGAGGTCGGACATCAGCAAAATTAGCAATCTCCTGCACTTATACAGTGGTTCCTTTCAAACACATTCAAGAAATCCAAATTCGTCTAACGTCTGGTGTACTGTACCTTGCCTTCCTGTAAGTCTCTTACGTGTTGGTCGTCGTTATGCTTGCCCTCATCTATCCGCATTGCTTCATTTGGTATCATTCACTGTTCGTCGCTCTTCTCATAATCCCTACATCGACTTGCTTGGATCACTCCAGCTAAAAGCACTCCCATTGTATTTTTGCCGAAAACTGCAGTTCGGTTATTTCCCAGGCCAAAAATCGTGAGAACTCACCGAAATGAACCGCCAGAGTTCGAATGGAAATGTAATACATAGCTGCCTCATTTTTTTGCGCACTCCCTGTTACAGTCATACGTTGACCCTCAACCTTACCTGATCGCGTAAGGCACAGTTTTTCAAAAAGTGTAGTGCTAGTTGTCTGTTAAAATTGTCGAATGGGCGAGTTATTTTGAAGAATCAGCGTCATTGTCCCCCCCCCCCCCCCCCCGGAATCGCGTTTAGTCTCACAATTAAAACAACTCAAGGCACTCAAGGCACAATCGTTCCAAAAATTCCAGGGTGATGCCACGGAGAGAGAAGACTTTCGCTCAACGATGTCAATCAGGGATATGATATGTTGATACATTATCAGCAACATGTTCCCGGTTTTTTTCAGGAATCGTACACCTAGATGACCATCAGATGGTCAATGGCAACCTATTCACCTGTTCATTTCATCAGCGAAATTCGACAAAACTTTTTTATACACTACGTAGGTCCCCATATGCCTCCAATATCTGATTAGTAGAGTTGTCTACGGAAAATAAGCGAATGGCAAAGTACCACCTACATTTGAAAAAAACTCTCATGCCTCAGCATCAGCAAATTCGTCATTGCAAATTGTGCGCATTCGAAACAGGAAATTTGCGCCGGACTTTGTTGACCTAAAATGATGGCAGGAATTGGACGTGAGCGCATTCATGTGGTGAGGTTGGCAGCGGTGGTTCTCGATATGAAGGGAATCGCAGGAAAGCTGCGCATCACAGATTATGAACTAAACTCAGCACTGTTCTAGAATCGCTTGGCTAGCTGTGTTCGAATGACTGGATAGTCCAAACAAAATTTCGTCCTACTCACTACTATATATGTTGAACACGCACTTGAGTGCACATTCTGTTTCAGTTAACAGTATGCTCTGAGTTTCTTTCCTGAAAAAGGCCAAGTAGAGGTAACTAAGTTTCGGTGCTGACTTCAAGTGGTATGTTGATATCTAAGTGTAGTGGTTCCACGGAAGGTAAACAAAGAGCTTTCTCCACAGCGTGATTTTCTCCTCCTTTCTTTACGGAAAATCTGGTAATCATGTTTCCCTCCGATCAAACTCCATCTAATTTGACAGAATACATTCTTACCAAATTCAGACATTTCCTCTGAATGAACATTTCAGGACGACGACTCAAGCGATATCACCAGCTATGCTCATCAGGACGACAAGAGAGCAGCGAAATTCATCAGATTCGGCTGAATAGTTGATGTACGTGGAAACTCCCCTACTGTTATTCAGCATTCTGTCATCGCACTCCCCACACGTCATCACAGCATCTTCATTCTTCTTACTACTTTTGTCCATCACGTCGAGCTGGTATCGATCCTGCACTTGGGATAGAGAAGCAACTGCTTTCTGTACGGCGCTTGATATACGCATTACTTGAATGTGTCAGTTGAGTGAGGAATAAAAATCGTGAAATAAAAAATAGGAAAAACCGGTTGAGTACAAAAAATCGAATTTAACGAAAAAGGAGCTGGTAGTCGTTAGGGCGTGAAATTTCATGTTCGTCTGACATAGTGAAGGACAAATTAGTCAAAATTGAGATGACAGCTTTATGCTCCAATTCGTCTTATTTATGCATGGATCACGGCCTTTATGCCACGCTGACGGCTTCTGTTTCGAACTATGCATCAAAGCCATCGAGCAGAAGACGGAGGATTTGAGAACTATCTTAGGGCTCAGTGTTTCACGCACACGATTCGACCCAAGCAAAAAAATTAATAGTCTGAAGGATTGTTTTTGTAAAGGTTAACGAAGCCACACATTGACTACTGCAGAATCAGGATCTTTTTTGACGCAAAGGAGAGTCCTACTTGTTTGCTGAAACGCTCGAACTTCTGTTCAGTGATACTGTGGAGCTAACACAATGTAATTTAATTTACGGTCCCCAATGGGGAATCCGTGTGATGAGTTTGATACACACGAGATTTTTTAATACGTATAGAAGACTGGCTGAACCACTTGCATTGGTCCTCCAAATTTACGATAGGTCAAGTGCAAAAAGGTGCTTCTTAAATTCTTCTCTTCTAGCAGCCACTCCAGGCACAGGTTCTCTACTCCCAACTTGTTAGATGCCATTCGAATAATGACGGAAAATGGATACCCATGGTTGAAGGAAGCACGGCCGGCGACAAAAGCCAGGACTAGAAGAGTCTTCCACACCTTCAAGCATTGGCTTGTTTCCACACAGCGTTCTTATGAGAATCAAACCTTCACCGCTCTGGATAGCTTCTCACAATGCGGGCTCCCAAGCATCAAGTCACCTTCCAGTACGATCCTCCGATCGCATTTTCCAGCTATACTCTCTAATGGATTAACAAAAAAAAACTTCTTATCACAGTGCGGTAAGCAAAACATGTGTTGAACCAACATCGTTGTGTTTAGTCCTTTGCCTCGCTATTTGGATATGTGCAATTACAATAAAATGGGATAAAGCCTTGGGCCGTTGCCAATCCCGTCGGAGAGATGCGACCACGCATCCAACTTCCATTAGGATCTAGTGGCGTATTGAATGCGTTTATAGCATCTACAATGACTTGCGGTGACCAACCGATGTAAAAGTCATAGCTTTTATCCTCCCAGACGAGTCAACCAGTACCAATCAACCGACCCCGGTGGGTTGAAACGCTTACATGACCTAGGGCGATGCCGATCAAGATTCGAACCTGTGACCATGCGAGTGCGAAGTGCGTTACTTACTGCTACACCAACTTCACCAGCAATTGTAATCATTATTTTAATTGATAAAATCAATATCAGCCCATATGAGCTCAGCAGACTGATCAGCAATCGAACAACTAAGGGAGCAAATATCGCAGACGAGCGAGTGAAGGCGAGAAGGTGCAAAAAGTCAAGCTTAGAACTAAATCTATCTACCAAAGAGAACTTTAAAAAAACCTTTGAAACGCCTCAAGCATCTTTATTCGGAGATCATGACCACATATACTCACATAATATGTGCCCTACCTAAACAAGCATTAGCTTGATTTGTGCTATTAATATTCATCACAGAATTAAAGTGAAATATTGCAGAATTCGATACTGAAAGGGAAATTGTGTCAATTAACAACACTGTCAAACAACGGGAAGATAACAAAAAATCCAAGATTGATTCACATAGCATGATCTCTCACAAAAAATGACCAAAACAAGTGGGGCAAAAATTATTGTTTCGGAATTAAATCAAAGGAGACATTCAAAGCACTGATACCGTTCTTTAACAACACGAAAGCACAAAGACATCATTACATAGGAGAAATCGCTTGAAAACATCTTTTCTGACGCATGTTCATGAAGGAATTGCACATGATGCGCTGACCACTGGTATAAGCAAGCATATCTACTTAAAAGGGTTATTATACTGCGGTTAGTCAAAAGATGATGGGATGCCCGACACAATCGCAAGCCAGACAGAACGATATAACGATTGAAAGAGAGCACCTCATTGCATTACCGAAAGTAGGGCTTCATAAAATGTTAGGACATGCGAATGGTTTCATGTCTTGCAGCAAATACCGGTGGAAAGCATCTTGTACTCATTTTCAGTTTAGCTTCGATCTTTTATATGATTTCAAGTGTCATAGCAAGCCGTAAAAACATGCAACATGAAGAATTTGCCAGCCTCAAATAAGAATCTTTCTTAACGAAGTGAGTAGAGGATATACGTCCGTAAATAGTCCTTCGAGCTTAAAAACAATATAAGGTCTAGGAATACGACACAGAATCTTTCAACGATTCGGTCAGTTTCTAAGGTCATACTTTCACTCTACGGCACAATCCCTTGTGAACAACTATTGCATGTCTAGATGTAAACTTGAACGACGTCATCATCTTCATGTGATTAAAGAAATTCGTTGCATCTCTGCATCTCCTCTATGAATCAGGTAGAAATGTCAAAACATTCTCATGAGTTTGAGATTATGAGCGTTCCAGATCAGCACCGACTGATTCAAGATAACTTACCGGAGTTCGCGTTCAATCTACCCATTGGCACAAATGATTTCTAATCTTTCGGATCTTTCATGAAGGAGAAGTAAAACAGAATTCGAGAAGATTGTGCAATCGGGTTGACATTGTGATGCCTTCGTGAGCCGATCGTGTCGAAGTCGACTCATCCGACACTGACTGCGATTGGTGAGAATAGGAATGTGCATGAGAATGCGCATAAGAACGTGCACGTCCTCGAACCCGATCGATTGTCATCACTTTTTCTGATATCTAAGCATGAAATGTCATCAGAGAAAAGAAAACACACAAAAGTTGAAAGTGCTGTAGCTTAAAGAAGGTTTCAGACATAACACAACGAATCTTCCAAACATTGGAAGAAACAAAATTGGGAGAACAGTGGTTGCGCTTCAAGTATTCGACATTCTGCTGGCAGCAACCAACACAAAAGTGAGCCTTATGTATGTTTGCCTTCACTGGGGTGGAACTTTCCGTTTCAGTTTATCTAGGAAACGGAGACGGAAACGAAAGTTACAGGGTATAAGGGTTAGACTATGAGCTCGGGTGGGGAGAAATCCAAGTCAGGATTCCCATACTGTCCCAGAAGTAGCGTATACCAGTTGCCACAGTCCCACCTACATCCTAATCTTCCAAAAGTCTTGTAGGTCATTAATATTGCCAGTACCGACATTAGATTTACCACCACTAATCCTCTTGGCTATCTTAGAATATCTCACCTCAGGTCGAACCTTTCAGTTATAATTGAAGAAAGCCAGACAGCCCTCCGAAAAAATAGAACGTATAACTTACCTGTAAGCACTGATTGAAGAACAACGCTGACAACATAATCACGTGGAAAAACGCTACGACCAGAGTGAAGAGCAACCAACTGTGATGCTTCAGTACACCATCTATAAATAATAATACATCCTTAGCCACTACCTCTTAGAGACAATAATGCTTTGCATATTCAAATTTTTCCGTGCAATACTTCAGCAACGACTTATTTTGTGGTGAAACTATTCTGACTTTTACTCCTGTTATTGAGAAGGAGCGGGAAACGGTAGAAGTTTGAAATATGCAAATATGAACAACGAAGTTTCACCAATGTGTGTTAAAAAAGGATAGATTTGAAAGTAAGAACAGATGCAAAACAGTTTCTAGATTCCCTAAATTACAATAAAACTAAATCCAAAAGAGCTTTGCTCACCAATTTCCAGCCTTCGGAACTCATCGATGAGAAACAGTACACATGCACAGGAGTAGATCCCGGCTGAGATGGCAACGCAAGCAACGAAAACAAGAAACAGCCGTAAATTTCGAATAGATATGCACTGATGGAGCCATGGACAATGATGATCGAAATCCTTCACACACCTGTAACACTTAAAGAAATGTTATATATCTGAAACGAGTTAGACAAAATGAAATAATGAACGAGCTCGTTGTCTTCTATATATTACAAGCTGAGCTAAAGCACGTTACTTCGTCTGCAATGAAGATTTGACTACGCTTCTTTTGGGAACCCCCAACCCCTTTTTGCGGACCCCAAAAGTTTTCAAACAAAGTTATGAAATACGTAAAAAGGACCTTTCAAGTGAGAGCACGAACGTCTACTTTGTGCTTAATTTGGGCATAACCCAGCAAATCAACCTGATTCTACGAATGCTTTTAGCCTCTGGTCATTAGTGGAATCGACTTGAGAGATTATTTAGTGATTGAAGCGCATTTTGAAGGTGCTTCCTCACTTTCGATACGGGTGGACCACCGCAAACCTGACTCGACCTGTCCAAGGGCTTCTCTAAGAGACAGCGAGTTTTTATACAGAGTAAAGGATATGAAACGCTTATCAAGCAATAGGGTTATTGTTCGCTTGATAGTGGAAAATTCTGCAGTTCGAAGAGTTACAAAGCTCTGGATAGTTGCACCTTTAATGAGCACTAAGGCCTGGAGCTTAACCTGGTGGGCCACAGAAATTCGTTTGAAGTCAACTGCCCAATTCTTGCCACAGCAAATTTGAAAACAATCATGACTGCTTTTGATAGAAAGCGCAGTGCTCGACCCACCGATCACAAATGCTGCAGTGTTTTGCTCCTTGAGGTTTGTCCACCCAGCATGTGAAGCAGTAGTTCACACGATCACAGTTTTCAATAGCTTCCACAAAATCGGTATGCGCTTCGCGATTTCGAGGAATCACACCGGGATCCGAAACAACTATCCTGAACAAGAACGGAAATGTTCAATAACTGAGGAAGACGGCAAACCAGGCGAATCCATTCGTGCACCCTAGCATCTACGAAGATCCAATGACACTGTAAGTGCTAAACCGCTGTCATGAGAACTGGAGAAATTCTTTGTCAGCTTGCATGGGAAATAATAAAAACATTATATTCCATTCCCAGGAGATTACAAGTGGTGGACTGCAGAAAAGAATCCCATTGTTCAGCATATGTTTAGACATCTAGTACTGCAAGGCACCATGAGGGATACTCGACCTCGCACGCATGGATACGAATCGACGACTTTGGCAAGGATAAACTAAATCTAATGAGATCCACACCTCAGCAAAGAACCAAAAAGAATGAGCAAAGATATGACGAATATGACTTGCAGCCACCAAGAAACAAATAGATGTTGGTAGAGGTACCTGGAAACCACGACATTTACTCGATTTCTTGCTGATAAGAAAATTTGAAATCAAATTACCATGTTATCATCATGCATATTGGTTCGGCGACACAGATTCCGATTGGAATCAGACTTGACGTAGTGGAGTAGATGTCAAATCTGATGAAACACTGAGAAACGAGAATCGCCGTCAGTAGAATAAAGGCAGCGATACCGTAGTGTAGTGACAGAAATAAGAGAGCCGTTATGCCTAACACTGATCCTGAAAGCGCTGATGATGGAAAGCGTATTGGACGCGTGTGAGCTCTGATGCATCCTTTTTCTGGTACAACTTACTATTTTATATCCAAAAGATAAAAAACGGGTCAAAATGGGGAAGTAGCAGATTTTTGGTGCGCATACATGGATGGGCCTTGGCCATTTTCATTCGTCAGCTGCTAAAGCATCAAAAAACTTGCAAACGAATAGGAAAAATGACTCCTACTCCAACAAAAAAGACTCTAGGCGAGTTCATCATGCAACAATTGAATGCTTAAGTTGATGAAACGTGAAAAAAGGCATCGTTACTCGTACCCATATTGAACGAAGGATAAAGAAAACACGGCAGCTGTCAAAAAATAATAGCAATCCTCGTCTACATTTGTGGAAAAATCGATAACAAGACAAAAAGGAAAACAAATAAGGGGAGTAGAGGTAGATTTTTGAATCGAAGGATAAAAAACGCTCTTACAAGAGATGGACGCGGTACTCTCGTGATGTAGATTCCAACTGCACTGGCGCTATTGCGTAATCATTGAACAATTGAGTGGGATTAATTTAAAAATGCGCAGCGACTATTGTCACTGTTTTAAGTATTTGATTTTGCTTTGCATGTGCTCGGATGAGTGAGTTCGAGAGAAACCTTGATTGGTCCTGCTTTAGTGATACCCGCTCAAGCAAGCACAACTCATACAATAAGAAGAATTGAGCAGACTATTTATATTATTTTTTGCCTTCTTTTTGCAGCTTGTTTTTGTATTAGAGCCCCGCTATTTTCAAGTGAATGTGAAAAATTTTAGCACGTTAATGAAGCTGGACACTGGTAAAACTCAAACAGCAAGTGGTGATTTTGTAACAGTGAACCCTGAGATGATACAGACCTGGCAGGAAAAACCCTCCGTAGTGCTTGATTTTTTTCCACGGCAAGCGATTACACCATATATTAGGTACCATCCCTTGCGCTCTTGCAGCTTCTTCGATCATATCTGTTAACAGGAAGAAATAACACAAGAAAGTTAGTTCACCGTAGCCCTTCACTTTGAGCATCCAATCATCACTGTTGAGAGAACGCCTACCAACCGATTAACTTTTGATTCCGCATATTCCTTGCAATATCAAGAGGTGTTTCCTGCTGTTTATTACGCCGTGAAACATCGGCGTCTCCCAACAGTAGCTCACTGAAATGGAACAACTTCCAGAGTGCCTAATCAGAGAAAATAACCATTTCGATAGGTAATCAAATGAAAACCGAAATTACCGGATAGAGCAATAATTCCGTTCTTGAGTGGCAATATGGAGAGCTGTATTACCAGAAAGATGCTCATGCGCATTTAAATCTGCTCCACTTCGCACTATTATACGTATCGGAAACATTCCAAATGTACGGTACGCTGCCCACATGGCTGGTGTCATTCCTGCAAGAATATTTCAGGCAAACTTAGCCAAGAGATCCTCAATGAATTAGTAACCCAAGGGCAATCGTCTCTACATTGGAATGACCCACAATACACAGAAAGAATCCAGTGTGGACGAAATAACAGCTTTACCCTATAAGCGCTTCTGAGAAAATCCTGCCTCATATTCCCGGCCGCGGAGCACTTCCACAAACACATTTTCCGATTACTTAGCCTATCGAATAGTATTTTCTAATTGTTCTGCTCTTTGCTAGGAGAGCCGACTATCGCAGGTGCTCCCCACACAAACAGTGCGAGTTAGACCCCTGTCCTCACCATTTTCTAATGTTTCCACTGTACAACCCAACCTTCACTCATCAGAGATTTTCGTGCACAACTCACGAACCGATTCATTTCATTTGTTCGTGCTCTTTCATTTAATTCTCTTAGTTTCTGATCTGTGACATAAATTGCTGGATTCTGCTGCGAAATTTCTTTTGAGAGGAAGAGCTGTTGGGGAAAATCTCATCATAAAACCTCTTCGTTTTACGCGACAGAATGGGTGGAAAAATCTAAATTCCTGATAAGATAAACCATACCAGCCTATATATCACAAAAGCGAAGAAAAAAACATGCCACTGTTGTCAGTAATGTCCTTGCAATAATCGAATTTTTCGAGCAAATAAGCCACAAGGGTTGGCTGATTGCTCTGCACAGCCAAATGAATAGGCGTATATCCTTGAGTGTCACGAACATTGCAAACAGCACCAGCCTACAATAATGCATAGTCACATATATATACGCAAGCATGTTTAACTTGTCTGAATAGAGAATTCCTCCACTCATGCTCATGAACTTAATCATACTTTCAAAAGTTCAGCCATGTAACGAAGCAGTTGTATCTTTCTAGATATAAAGTGCAAAATTTGTTGTCTGTTGGTATGTCTGTTTGCGCGCCTGTCCGCGAAAAGTCACGTATGCACGATGACGAGGATGAAATGTCACGTGGGCGCGTTGAGGAAGCAGTTATGAAATAGGAACTCTACAGATACTGTTTATAATGATCCCTAACAAATCCCAGGTAAACGTTGGGGGCATGTAATGCACGCGTTAGGGTGCATAGCTCAAGTTGTTAGGAAATAAAGGAGAAAAAGCAATCATTCACAGCTGGTTCCTTTCTGAGACTCCCGCTCCGAAAGCAAAATCAGGATATAAAGGTGAAGCAGAATTGAAAAAGACGTGAACCGCTATCAAGGCACTCGCCCGTTAACCTGCACTTAGGAGGACCACTGAAATAATTGTTAGAATCCTCCATGGAATTATCTAATAAATCCCCTGGCAACTGCTGTACTGCTCTCTGAGTTTTAAATGCGATTTTTTAATGAAAAAGTTGATTCATTTACTCTATTATGGAGAACTATGAAATTACCAACAAAAACGGCTGTTTTGGGAACATTTAGTTTTCTTACAAAAGTAATTCAGTTTCCTTAGCAAAACAAAAACAGTTGAGCAGCCAATTCAAGGAATAAACTTGATTTGTTGTTAATAAAAGGCAATTCTGCAATTCTAAAGCCCATTCGCTTTAAGAAGTTTTTATAAAAATATGAGCCAAAACTTGTAACAAAGACAAGGCAAAGAATGATCCTCTCGCAAGTTACTTTGCTCATGAGCAGAGAAGCAAATACACTGACCTTTATTAGCAATGCAGAGCTTGAAACATGCCCGACACGAGCAGCCCAATGCAGTGGTGAAGATACTAGCAGCCCTCCAACAATATTTGGATTCGCTCCGAGCTCGAGAAGCCTGTATTTCAAAGTAGCTACAACTGGTAACTATCAAGGCTATCATCAACGAAAAAATTTGCAGTTATTCAAACATGTTAGTTGAATCTTTTTCTGATATCCCCGGAAGAAAGTCGCAAACGAAATGGCGAAACAGTGGCTGTTGTTGTTGTTGTTCTAAGCGCCAAAGGGGACAATGAAGGACGTTCATTCACGCATGGGAACTACTGAAATTTATCTAAGGCATGAACTAGTAGAACTAACCGAACTATAGGGGAATGTGTTACAGTTCCCACGACTCCTCACCATCCACTTCAAAGGCTTTGCGGTTCAAGCATACATGAGATTATCAATGACCAGAACCAAATGAAGGGCCTACTCCTACGAGAAGGAAAAAGAAGTTAAGAACAAATGTTTACACCTTCGAACAATCGGGATGCGATTGTTTATTGCAGCCCAGTGCAATAAGGAGCATCCGTCGACGTCACATGCATCCGGAACGACACCTTCAGCCAAGGCAGCTTCTAACGCTTCCAAACTTCCTCTCTGACAAGCTTCCACAGCCTTCGCAGTGGCTTCTTCCATATCCTAAGTGTTGAGCAAGCCCATAGTGTTCTCAACTCCAACCCTAATGATTTTTGATTTCGGTCTCGTGAAAAACGAAAAAATTAAGCTGATTTCCACCGCAAATTCGCAAATACCGCTTGGTCGCAACACCACTCAAAAATATCGCCTTCGTCTGCTGACAAACACAAATTTCATTTAACCGGGTTTCAGTTTACTCGCATCGAGACAGACTATAAAAATACTTAACAAAAACTATGAACAATCTAATTAACTACAATTTCAATGTACAGGCTAACTAGCACGAGAACCACCTTAGTAACAAAACCTTAGCATAAATACTTTGCAAACAGTGAAATCCAGTTCTACACAGAAAATGAAATCTCGGGTTCAGAAACCACATCAGAGCGATAACAAGTTGGCTCCGCTCAATACGAACGGACCTTCGGAGGAATCCAGTCAACCTCATTTTTATCCATAGTAGTGTCGATAACGGGGCGGTATTCGAGCTTCACTTTACCAGTTTTGATGTCAGTGGTGATCATCGTGTGCTTGCGCCAGTGCTCCTTAAAAAGAACAAGCTTAGACACTCCAATGAGGAATTCCTCAAGAAAGGTTTCACTTGTATAACGGCACTGAAGCTGACCTCTATTGGCTTCTTTTTCTGTCCCTCAAGCGGCTTGCTGTAGTCGTACTCATCGATACGTGTTGGGAAGTCGTCGCGGGCATGTGCACCGCGTGATTCCTGTACACAGAATCAAGGTCATTAACACGCCGTTAGTAATCAAATACTTACGTAAGTCCCACATGCTTATACAGCCCTCTTGTATAATACCCTTAGTTCAATGATGATCACTGTAGATATCAACTGCCTTATATATGTACCTTTCGGGCTTCGGCAGCAACAACAGTTTGTAGGGCACTAATCAGAAGGTTCTGGAGCTCCAGTGTTTCGATGAGGTCAGTGTTCCAAATAAGGCTGGTGTCGGTGACATGGAGGTTGTGGTAGTTCTTGTAGATATCTTCCACTTTTTTGACACCTTCCTGAAAGAGATTGTAATAGTTTCACTAAAAATATTATAGGGACTACCACAACTATGAATAGCCCTGAAAACTGTTGAAGTGGACACTCGCCTGAAGAATATCCCCACGCCTGAACACAGCGGCATGCTTCTGCATGGTTTTTTGGAGCTCCAAACGAGTTTTGGCAGTAGATGGTCCATCCTAGAAACATGAATGTCAGATTATAACTATATGTCCATGTACAGTGTCTGTCAGAAAAACATTTACCTTTCTGTGCATGAGAGTATCAATATTATCAACAGATGCCTCTCCGGCATCCTTCGGTAAATCGGGAACACCGACGCCTGGCTTAGTGTGCCCCAAGATCCTGAAATAGCAACGAAAATCGTGTCTTAGAAGAACTCTAGAAATAAGAATCACGTACGTGAGCGCGCAAGATCTTCCAAAGATCACAAGGTCTAACAATGAGTTCGCACCCAAACGATTGGCACCGTGCACTGATTGAACTGAGCACTCTCCAGCGGCATACAGTCCTGGGACAACCTGATCTCCCTTGTCTTTGGAGTAGCTAAGTACCTGAAAAACTACGATTTTGACTGTTTTGTAGCACAAAGTGAAATCAGTTGGAAAATGACTAATACCAATATAATATACTCTAAGCTGACAAAAAAGGACTGGTCAGAAGAGTATCCGATATAACCTGCGTACCACAAAAGACTTTCTCACTAACAAGAATAAAAAGTTAGGGTAGCAGTTGAAGGGAATCGCACCTGCCCCTTATAGTTGGTCGGAATTCCACCCATACAATAGTGCACAGTTGGAATAACGGGAATAGGTTCCTTGGTGACGTCAACGTTGGCGAAAATCATGGCAGATTCTGAGATACCTTAAGAAATATCACGATTAAACACGGAACGTCTTCAAGCCTAAACTGACTTCAGATGCTTTCTGTTGGGCAACACCTTTACCTCCAGACAAAACCCCACTTGCTCAAAACTAATAGCACAACCTCGCTTAGGAAATTTTGTGATACAAAGACCATGCAAATATTTTGCAAACTGCGCTCAAAAATAGTTTGATTCATCCTATTAGGATTTGCAACATTAGATTAAACACGTTTCAAGAATTTAAAGGTAAAAGATAATTATATGGCCGATAATCAAAACATCCAACCCTCGAAATTCAAGATCGGTAGTTCACCTCGCCTGGACCCCTTCCCCGCTGCTTCTGCCGTAGTAATCTCGTGCAACCACCTTTCTTACTACTTTTTTCGGAGCCTTATACCGATTTCCATGTTTTCTACGCTACCTTCACACTATTCTGCACAAGAAGTTCCATTATTTCACCCAGACTAGATAACTCAAAATTATCCTCAATTGCCTTCAAATAAAGAAAACTGATGTACTTATTAAAATGCACTCATATGCTTCCACAACTCTAACCAAGTGACGATAAAGAGGAAAAAGCAAACTGTTCACTAAACAATAAAGCGTTCACGGTTACTGAGAAATTTTCTGTTTTACTGCACCTCGCTCAGTCATCCAGAAAAGAACTGTGTGAGAAACAACGCGTTCTCCCCAGAAAATGAAGAAAACATGAAATGATGAAATTCATGTCAAATAAAACGGTAGTTAGTTGATAGTACTACTACAAACCTGGCAACCTTTCGTGAAGTTGTTGAGCGGGCAAGTGATGTAATTGAAGGAAGATGTGGTCCTTCTCAGGACCTACACCACGACCTTCCATTACTTCAACAGTCATTGCTCGAGATACCACATCACGAGAAGCGAGATCTTTGGCGTTTGGTGCATAGCGTTCCATGAACCGTTCTCCTTTCGAGTTTACAAGAAATCCGCCTTCTCCTGAGAAAAAAAACTTAGTTCCAACAACAGTGTAGACGTTCGGCAGTGTAGATGCTACTTTAATAACAAACCTCGAGATCCTTCCGTGATAAGACACCCTGCACCATAAATACCAGTAGGGTGGAATTGAACAAATTCCATGTCCGTGTTATTGATGCCAGCACGAGCGACCATACCAGTACCTGAAGTTAAAGTGAGTATTTTCTCAGAAAATGCCGAAATGTGCTTTTATCCTTAGATTATCTTAAAAGTCCCCTACACCATCTTTTCAGTGGATTATTTCCAGGCTTACATTATATTTTAAACAAAAGCAACCCTGTATTAATCATAACTATCAATTCAAACACATTGTTGCTAACAATCATTCCACTCATACCGCACACACAACACATCAAGCGAGCGCCGACTTCTCCAAGACGTCTTCTCTCAAGTGACTTTCACGCAGTTTGATACGTTTAAGAAATTTTCTCAACATATCCGAACTGGTAAAATAAGGAGATGCAATAAGTTTTAAAATAACCATTGCAATTACATGTTTTTAATAATACGCTCCAATACTACAGCGAATCGAAAAAAGTAAACAAGCACATTTGATTTTTTCCAGAGTAAGATCGGTTGATTAGTGTACATTTCAACACATAGGCACAGAATGACAGCCTGTGTGAATGCTTCGATCCAGTGTTATAATACATGAGCCATTTCTTAAATATCACTTATTCGAAGACTGTGTAACAAATATTACGACCCAAAGCACTACAGACTAAGTCATTCCGTGTTGCTGAGATGATTTCAAGAGAACTTTCTACAGTGTGAGGCTATAACACTGTCCGGTTCTGTAGTCCCCACATCATTTGTGCAAAACTCGTAGGTTACAGGACGACATCGGAACAGGTGCACCACAAATCGCTGCACGACGATCAATCAGTCTTATATCACATAAAGACTACACTTCTTCTCCCGTTGCGCTGCTTGATTTTGTAAAAACAGCCAAACCAATCACTTATCGAGAATACATTAATGTTTGATTTACGCAGTAAGTCGCACTCTCATGGCTTTTTTTACATTTCGAGAAACGTATTGGGAAGACCAGCAATAGGCTGAGAAAACGCAAAGAATTACAAACGAACTGAAAATGAAATACAATCCTCACCGTCACCAGTGCAAGTGTGAGCAGATGTACATGAGAAGTATGCACGACCATATCCACCAGTGGCCAGCACGGTATTCTTGGAGCGGAAGCGATGAATTGTTCCATCTTCCAAGCACATCGCAACAACCCCAACACAGGCGCCCTACGAAGAAACACGATTGCACGTCGGTAGCTCGTACACACAGAAGTTTGTTGTGAATATATTTGTGTCATTGTAGAAAAAGGATTCAACGTAGACACCGAACATTCGATTGTCATCTACGTCATAAATAGGTACCCGTATACACCGTAATTCACAGATCAGCACCAGTCAAACAGAGGCTCTACAATGGACGGTGCAGTGGAAAATACAAAGTCGCTAGATGACTAGGTTGATATCCTCTCTCAACCTGTACTTGAGTGACGATATATTTAGTTGGGCTTATTTATCTCTAATGGACGCATTTAACAAACATACTCACCTTATCCATGATTAAATCCAGCGCGAAATATTCAACAAAATAGTTGCAGTTGTACTGCAATGAAGCACCGTAAAGGGTATGAAGAAGAGAATGTCCTGTACGGTCAGCAACGGCACATGTCCTGTAACAGATTGGTTTGATGAATAATGTCTCCGAAGGTTTTCCCTCACGTAATGCAGGACAACACTCCTAAATAATCTGAAAACACGAAAGCATAAAAAAGGCCTCTGAAAGCATCCCGCCAACACCAAAACCGGAGGTCTCAACTCTTCTGTGTATGCCAACGAAACGCCGATCCGTCGGCGTTTACGTAACCAACAACTCAGCAAAAGACCACGTGAATGAACAAAAAATACAGACCAATGCTGGAAAATGCAGATCACTAGATCTTACCGGTGAGCTTGTCCACCTCGACCGTAATCGTTCGATTGCCCTCCGAAAGCCCGCTGGTAAATTTTTCCTTCCGGCGTTCGAGAAAATGGCATACCTAAGGTTTGAACAATTATCTCAATTGAAATCAGTAGTTTAGTGCTACAGTTAGGACTTACCATAGTTTTCCAGTTCAATTACTGCACGGCAAGCTTCCCTAGTCATATAATGAATGGCATCTTGATCACCCAACCAGTCGGATCCCTGTACGAAAGGAAATAAGTTAATAAATGAGGTAGATTAATGCACTGAAACGAATCGACAAGCTAACATTGTCCAAGGTCAAAGGCCACTGAAATTGGCAACTGCTCAATGTTTGGCGGGCGGTCCAATCATTGATGGCTTAGAACTATTCCTTGCAAAATGTACGAGACATTCGCGTTATGCTGTCGTGATGAATCCATAGAGAAAGACCATTTTTGCTGGCTCCACTTACGGCGCTAATCACTAATAATAAATATTTTCTAGCCAAGACGATGCCAGCATATCGCGGCTACAGTCGTTGGAAATCAGCATCTGGGTCATCCAGTTGTGGAAACCAGACTTTACACTTCTTAATAAAGTTTTTTGTTTACAATCACACATCACGTAGGATATCAATAAGTTTAGAAGCAGTTCTCGTCAACCTTATCCACACAATTCAAGGGCAAGCAACCCCATTACTTCGCCATGGCCCCATCTCTATTTGTTTTCACACACGAATCATCTCATGGGCAACTACCTGCAATTTACTGTAAAATGCATTGTCAAGTATGACTAAAAGCATATTGTGGTGAATCTTCTGCAATACAAGCCTGGCTTGATTGTTGTCGAGCTCTTTCCATTGGAAAAATGTGAACAGGGAAGCGCTTCGAAAGCAGATTTTATCAGCAGATGTGCAAAGGCTGTTGCTTCCGCACCAATATATGAATCGATATTCGTTGAAAAAAAAACTAATGATGTGGCTTTGATGAATTCTTCCTCGACAGGAGCTCAGTCTGAAGGAGGGCAACTTTCAGCCGAGGAGATTACATCGGCCTTTGCTACTTTTTCTCTTTCCTCATGATGTGAGAGATAAAATGTTACCAATCTGCTTCTGTAGCTCCACAAATTCCCTTCCACATCCCCTTAAAAAGAGAAACTAACCTTGACGGTATCGTAAAAATGCCAGCGCCAGTCGTCCTTGTTCATACTTCCCAGGGCAGCATTGATTCCTCCTTGAGCGGCGACAGTGTGAGATCGAGTGGGGAAAATCTTGGTAATGACAGCAGTTTTTAGACCTCCCTCGGACAATCCCATGGCAGCACGAAGACCAGCACCACCTAAATAACTTCCATACGAAAAAGGAAAGAATCGCTGAATGTGTCCTCTCTTGAAAAGTATACCTGCGCCAACAACGACTGCATCGAAGGCATGGTCGACGACTTTGTAATTGGCAATATTCCCACGTTTGGCATCACAGGCAGGTGCTGAGAGAGCGAAAGCACGTTGTGCTATCAGATTCCTTACACTGTGTTTTGCCGCCGATAACATTCTACCTAAGTTTAAACAGTAGTGTGAACAAAGAGCGTGCTAGGCAATCTTCAGTGATAACGTAGGCAAGAAATAGCAGTGGTCATGAAGCTCCTGCAGAGCGATAGGCGGCCACCGACAACAAACCACACTGCAGAGAACAAGCAGATGAAATGAACACGAGAAAATCGATCCTATCGGTGTTGCGTGGGCTCACGCACACCAGCCCCCACAAGAAAAATAAGAATGGGATCAACTGATTTCGACACCGGCTTCGAATTGAATGGATTAGAGAAATGTATCAAGCACAATCCAGAAGTGTTCTAAGAGAAGCAAACATCGATAGAGACAGGCGCCTAGCCGCTCATCCAAAAGTACAACGGAACCAAGAGTGCGCAGGATACACGCGGGTTGCGTCAATTCTGCCTCGGTCTCAACTCAGAAGCTACAGTAGGTCTGTTTATAAAAAGTCACGTAGCTCTTGCGAAAGACTTGGTTTTCGCAACATGTACTCATTCATGAGAGTTACTTGTCGGGTTGATTAAGGAGCTGATGAAACAAACTGAAAGACACCAACTTGCTAAATTTAGCTTGTTTCGCGTCCTCATGCTGTCCAGTTCTTATGTTGACTGTACTGCTCATACCCTTGATATCTACATAAAGGGAGGCAAAGTTCGATGGTACTTGCTTCTAATCAGCATTCATTTTGGGCGTTTGTAAAATGAAGAGCTTTCCAGACGGAGCAATGCATCTGAAGGGGCTCTCTTCATTTAGCATCAAAATTAATTTTTGTAGTATTTACCATCTACTTTCAGTAGGAACATTTTATGTCTTACTTAATTCATCGCGTATCAACGGTTGTATATTTAATGATCTATGCAAACAAACAAAAATAATTTTACATTGAGCAAGTGCGTATAGATACTCAATATGATTTAGATTTTTTCAGCTAGCATCTTGCCTTTAATGAGAATTGACATCTTCTCAAGTTTTATGATGTAAAAAAAAAAACTCGTGATAAGGAACTAGTTCGCACGTGCGAAAAAGTAAATTTGACTTAAACCTGGCAAGAGTTTCAGAGGAGGGCCTTCATGGCAGAAAACCGAAGGCTGAAGTGGATGCATATGAATGGGGAGATGAGTTCACAAGTAAGATTTCACAATATTGAAGCAGCCAGTAACGAATCGTATAACCAGGACGATCGTTCGAATAGCAATGACGACTTGGGTGGCTGGCTAAAGTGCAAAGCCGCTGTGGCTCGGCCGCACTGTCTCTCGGGCCATTGAGGCCGCCGCAAGCAATCGATTTGAGAAAAAGTGCAATCGATATTTCTTCGCTAGATGAGAATCGTTCAGATGTATACGAATGCCGTGCTAGAGACAACATTCTATCGATGTGATTCATCTAAATGTTTTTTTTTGTCGAGCATACAAGATTCCGTGGCTCCCGGACGCTCTCACCAAGCGCGAATACCTAACCGATAGAAGTAAATGGAGTATTCGATTGTTACAACACCACTGGATGCCACTAGATCTCTACTAGAAAAGCAAAGTCGTAATGACGAGTATCGGGGTCATAAGTTCCCGTTCATGTGAGCGTCAAGGTAGTTTTTTACAGGTTAGTACGAACATGCATATTAGGTCGTTTGGGATCTATGTGCCAAAAACTACGTGATAGTCCAGATTTCTCCTGGAATTCTCTGAAAGTTTCTGATGTTTTGCTATACAAGGTCACTATCCACTTGTATGGGCACGACAAATGCAACTCCATTCCCCTTGCTTACTGAACCCTGCAATGGCCGAAGCGTCTCCTACACTTCTTAGCGAGTTAAAATCCGGCAAATGCGAAGATGAGATGAGCCTTCATCTGATCTACCTACTGTTAATTTGGATCTGAGGCGTTCAAGTTTGGTGGGAGTACAGAAGACAGGATGAAAATGCTGGTGGTAGGTGGCACGTGTGGGCATGTGGGCTCCGCCCACAGGAGGCGGAGGGTACATAACCACAGGGGGCGGAGGGTACGTATAAATTGTCAATACGGACTGAGGGCGGCGCGTGCGTGAAATGAGCGTAATCCGAACAAGTAGTTAAGTTGGAAATAGTGGGGAGAGCACTAAATTACCTGAACACACAGGAGCTGAGCAGGACGGTTACGTGGCATTACGTGCGTCCGAGTATGCGCGCGGCTAATTGCACGGCGAAGTTCGTAACGATTTGAGCGACTTTAGCGCCTATCATTGGGGCCCGAATTAGAAGTAGATTAGACTAGAAGGATATCTGACCCCACTAAACTACTCCTTGTTTGTGCCTCGAAAATTGGCGTCAGAGTCGTATAAATCGTCACGAACTTCGCCGCGCAAATTGCCGCGCGCGTCCTCGGACGCACGTAATGCACGTCCCCCGAGCAGGGCATCGCTCATGGCGCACGAAGTGTGTCGGTGTGTGTTTCGTCGTAATTTGATAACTTTTGTTATCATTCACTAGAGCGTCCAAATTTCGATAAACGCGGACAGCCGGTCAATCCCGATAAGGAGAGGAGAAGAGCCCGGCGTTAGATGGACGATCCGGCTGGCTACACGACGCGCCGAGAGGCATATCCGTTCACGTGACTTGTTCGATTCTCACGTAGTGCATGCTCGGTGACCGCCATTCACTATTCAACTTCAGTAAAAAACAAGAAAACCGGTCCTAGTTGACAGTGTGTGGCTTTTCTAATTGCAAATTGAATTACTTGAATGTGTTGGGAAGTAAATGACCTTGATTTCGAAATATAGAGGCTAAAGGACAGAGCACTTTGCACTTGACAGTCGTTGACGAGAACCCGACGTTACTCGACACATCCTCTATAGAATCGTGATTTCACTTGCATGATGAGCCCCCAGTCTGTACACCACAAGGTAATGCAAAACAGTGCTCGCTCACAGGCCTAATTTGGTTGTGAATCACATATTATAATGCTCGTAAGCAACTAAATGCCGTACGGTGAACACACTCCACACTTGCCGTTCAAAGGTTATCGGCCTCTCAGCTCAACTTTGACGATGCCTGACTCCCGCCTTCGCCTACACACTGTGCTTCCCATATAGGGGTTCCACTCCCAGATTTTCTTCGAGCTGATCAACAGGAGTACCGCACATCACGGTAGTTGATTCGAAAGTAGATGGATGTGTTTCATGCTGTAGCTCAAGCCCTTCTTCTGAAACCACCTTGCGATTGTTCTGGCACAGGCGCGGTCATTCCTGCTTATTAGGGACGGGCTTTCTCTTGTATGTTCTACTCACAATTAAGGTATCGTCTCAGCTGTAAGAATATATCTTTTTCACCACTGAACCCCCTCGTCCACTTGTTCAAAAGTAAGGTTAACACTCTCTCTAAACTGCAAGAAGACGCCATATTACCGTCTACAAGCCAACCGCAGCGCTCACCTTGAGCATCCCAATAAGAAGAACACTTGAACTCATACCACTTATGGGAATGAACTCTTTCATTTGTCAGTAATTGTTTCACTTTGTCAGCTGTGAAGAGATTTATATACTCTCCCTTTCGATGCTATTAGAGCGGTAATGAGCTACCCTTTCGAATATTTACTCAAGACATGTCAGCAATTTATCACAGAAAAGTATTGAGAATGTGTAGCACTGGGACCCTTAGAACATTACTGTATGGCCTCAGTTACATATAAAATGCGAAGAAGGATTTATATCCTTGCATGCTGAGGCTGAGACTGCTCTAATTAAATTTGAAGAAACTTCTTGAACCAAAGAAGGGACAAGGAACGACAACCCGTCGAGACAAAAAACGTACTTTCAAAATAAGATGGGTTCAAGCTATGAAAAACACTGCGGTCCATCTTCTAGGAGTACTCCGCGAAGGTCATTGCTAACTTTTCCATAATTGATGCCACCTGGTCATGTAATCATCACACATATAAGGTTACTGAAAGGTATAGGACTCCACATTTGTAAGCGTAACTTCGAAAATATAGACCAGGTAGACAAATCTACTTTATTGAGGAGTATAACTGCGTAATCATTTAGGACAGGGGGCTTTTGCTCTTACCCAGACGTCTAGACGTTCGATAAGTGAACCAAAAGTGTCCGCAGATTTTCAACATCGATATCGTCCCACGCCTTCTGAAACACCAACTGCAGAGCGTCCAACGAGCGGTAGGAGCGTCCTGTGAACTTGCCCTTCAAAAGTCCCCGCACAGTAAAGTCTATTGGAATGAGGCGTGGCGAAGAGGTCAGATGTCCTTGCCCCACTATCCGGAGAAGTGCTCACTGAGTACGGCTTTCGTCGAGTTTGGGGCATGCAAAGGGACCCGATATGGAAATGCATGAAGAATTCCAGTTATCATTTCCCTCACAATCAGTCACCTGTACCGACTAGCCTTGGTACAGCAGTTTCCGCACTACAGTACCTCAGAATTTTACCTCAAAGTTTCCCAAATGAAATACTATTTCCTTGTAGTGTCGAGAAAACGATATCGAAAGATTTCCTCAACTGCTTGCGCTAGGTGTAGGCATAGTCCATCACAAAAAAAACAAGAAACAATGGATTTTCTCAGCGCCGGGATCAGTTTTAAGTGCTACCAAAAAGCTTTTGTAGCATTTATAGGAACAAGGGGTGTGTCATCCTATGGTATTAGCCAGAAGAAGCAAGCACTGAATAATATCGTCTCGGAGTCTGTTTAACATAGTTTTTCCATGACACTCCATTAACCCCACATCACTGATGGCTTCGCATATGTGTAAGGACTATTATTCGTTTTGTGTAATGATAGATCACCTGTTACTGATCTCTCTGATCATTATTTTTCTCTTGTGCCCCGTTCCTACAGGTTCCACCATTATTTTGCCTTTATTTCCTTTTTCGAGTCTAGCACAGTTCAACCATATGAATACCCCTCACAATGCACTTTGTTCATACTAGAATAACACTTCGAGCGAGAATTAATTCCGGTTTTCTACATTCGACGGACTTCCCGATCTCCTCCCCCACTACGCGATATCTTTGCATGATCCCGAACCATTGTAAAGTATATCACGAGGAGCCTTAACGACGGTGTGCAGTCCGCCAAGATTTTTGTGACATATACTTTTGCGACTTTATCTGATTTCCGAGCTATCGTGGTTCGCTTCTGTTGAGCGTTTATTGCTGCATTAGTTTTCATCATCACATAATTAATATAAGGGATATAAGAGCTTCTTCATATTTAATATTTTATACGTTTGCAGAGACATAATTTCAAAAATTACATAAAAATCACATAAAGTGTACAGAAATGGCATCCGGCTGGAAATATAGCTGAAGGGAATTTCAACAACGGCAATAATTTATCCCGAACGAAATGGATATGAGTCGGAACACGCCACCGCTGTCACCTCTCAGAAAAAGGTTGCTGAGCATGTATCAATCAGCAGGGTGATGTAGTGGAAAGTGTACTACAAACCAGTGGTCCTGGGAGCCAGTCGTGGATCGATACTTACCATTAGACCCATCAAGAATCGCAATACTCCAGGGTCGATTAATCAGTACCCGAATTGTCTGTGAGTATAGGAGCTTTGGCGGTTAAAACATAGTTGGGGGGTAGAGTTCGCAGAGATGGATTCCTCCCCTTCTAAAAGATAGGGAAGGATCTCCGAAGAGGGAGAGATGATCATCTCGTGCAAAAAGCAGGGATGGGGTAAGAATTGGACACCCAACTGGTTCACCGACCCCGAAGCTCCTTTCCTACTTTAAGAAGGAAGGAGCTCCGGGATGGGTGAGATGATTAGATGGGGTATTAACTGAATAGACGTAGAGCACAGAAGGACTCTGACTCGATTATGAATGGAAGTCGAATGCGTGGGCCGTCCCAGAAGTCTGACTGGTTAAAGCCAAAGTCTTGATCATTTAGGTGTTAACCACATCTACACCTTGAAATCGAAGAGCCCTGAGACGAGTAGCCAAGGTATCGACCTTGTGGCGACCTGATTTCGATGAGGGATCACAACAGCTAGTACCGACCCATGCCCAAATGGAACAACTCTATTATCTACCACGTAGATGCTTTTATAACGAACTCTAGCACTGGGACTACTGAAAATGAGCATTTCAATATTCAAATCATCAGATGAAAATAGGGGCATTGTCTTTAATTGGTCAGATTACATCAACATTCATTAAGCACTCGCTGTATAACACCACTAAGCACCAGAAGGCGATCCTTGTAGTTCTCGCCACCGACAATTAGCCGGTTGAGAAAAGAATGAGCCATGACGCTGTCGTCGACCTCAGTGAATTTCACGCGCGCCGCTTTACATGATTCATCGGCTGCCATGCACCAATCGCGAGCCCTGTCCAGCCATGCCCACAGCGATTCTGCAGTCAATATACATTAGATGAGACACATATTCCAGTCTATTGTCTCATATTTTCCCTGAGTTATCAAGACATTTTACTCATTGAAGAGTTCTGGAATACTTACCAACTTCGCTGGCGAAGCTTGTACCGTCTAGGTAATGTGAATCTTGGCCGGACATAATTTCCAAAATAGGTTGTAGAAATGGCACAATAGTAGGATAGTTATGGTTCTCGAGCTTTTCTCCCCTCACTAATGATTCGTTGATGCTGTTGAGGGTTGCGTACTCGTTTTTGGTGTTGAGGTCGAGAGAGTCCCATAGCCACGATATTGATTTAATCTGAAATGATCACCTCAACCAGTGTACATTCTAAAGAAGTTATTATCAATAACCTTAAAAAACTATAATCTGGAGGGTTCGTTTGCCTCTTACTCAAACGAACCTCTCGTTCCTACTGTCTCTCGGGGCTCATCAGTAAGAGCTGGACAGTCAGTACTAGGATTTAACCTGGTTAACAATCAGTTGATTTTTTTTAAATATCAATTTTCAAGACAAGGAAGCTGTATGGTGGGCACAAATACCAGTGTTGGTACAACAGGGAATCTCTGACACAGTATTAGTATTACACGGAATTGAATTATTTAAGTTTTTCTATTAACATTATCGAGAAAATCGTTGTTACGCGAAGGTTTAAACAAGTGCTATCTTTTTCATGGAGACACTTGAGAAGTCCACAATATTCTATAGATTCAAGAGGGTAACGGAACTTCTTTCCGACCGCGGCATTCTCCCTTGCGGCATGCGGCAAATGTCACTGCAATTACCGTACTCACCCCGCCTCCCGCCAATCGATAGGACGCAATATATTTCCTTGACTGACTTGCTTTTTCATTGGATTTTATCGTTTTTTCTTCTGTTTCTTTTGAGTTTTCATGTTTATTAGACTTGATTAATTAAAATGACTCCTCCTATATTAGCGACGATCAAGACCGCGTTGGAATTGAAAAGAAGCGGCCAGCCAATTGAAATAATTAAAGAACTCCCTACCTCACAAATTGCGCGCTCCAATCTTCCATCGCAATTCTGCGATACGCGGCGGGTGCGGCGTGTGCGACGCCGTGTTAGGGGAGAAGTTCCCGGACCCGATTCAAGATCCCTTTGTTCTCCCGTACAAATTTCATCAACCATAGAAAATTTTAACCCTAAACATTTAGTGCAATTGATCAAGAGCATGTGCAGAGTGGGGGGGAGGGGGGGGGGGGGACGGCAGTTTGGTACGATTCGAAATGCGCGCGGGAAATTGTGCGGAGAAATTCGTGGCGATTTTGACGACTTTAGTGCCTATTACTGGGGCCCAAATTCGAGGTAGAGTAATTAGCAGGATCAGCTGACCATACTAGTCTACCATACTTCAAGTTTGTAACCGAATAATAGGTGCCAGAGTCGTTAAAATTACCACGAATTCCGCTGTGCAGTTTGCCGCGCGCAGTTTGAATGGCTGCTTTCATAGTCCGCAAGCGAAGTCCGCAGGCCGGCCGGGGACTACTCGTCCGGCGGTATCGACCAAGATTCACTTGTAAACAGGGGCAAGCACCACCCCCGGCGTTCCCTCGCGCGTTCGGGGCCGGACGGCGGACGGTGAAAGCAGCCAACCGCACGAATGTACATACACCCGGGCAGTGTGCCCGTGATTGATGATTTAGCTGAAAGCCCTTTTATATATTCTACGTTCGCTGCCATGTTTCACAGACGGAAAGAGAGTGAAGAGAATTTTTTTGCAGAGATGAATTTTTTCATAGCTCATTTTGTGGAGGCTAATCTATTGTGATTTCTGAGTTTACTTCAAGAACTCACCGACTTCTCCGACAGTGCACCGGTAATACATGCACATGCGAAGGCGTCACCATTTCGTGCTAACGCAGTCCCGATATGAATCCATTTTTGTAGGATAAGATGTGCATCTTTACGAGCACCAGAGAGTATTGACAAAAGGCAAGAGCAGCGAAGCGTGCTACTCCTTGAAAAAACCCAATCACAGTGAAAATTAGCAAATTATCACTATAAACGGCGAGTGGCTGCTTCAATACCTTTCGATCAGTTCGTGCCGTAGAGATGATCCGCTCGGAAGTAGAACTAGGCGTAGGCCGTTCATCGTCTTACAATTCTGCATCTTAAATGGGAGAGTTAAACACATCAAGACGGCTCCTTCTTCAGATGTTTGAATGATTGTTTTGTGGCCTCTACTTGCCTGGACCGTCAGCGCATCGACGACATTTCCGATGTGGCACCGTGGTAAATTATGTGGCCTCACTGAGACAAAAATCCCTACGAATGGCTGCTTTCATAGTCCGCCGGCCGGCCCGCGAGCGCGCTTGCCGGCACTTGTTTGGCACTTTGGCACTTGTTTACAACTGAATTTTGATCGATACCGCAGGTCGAGTAGTCGCTCGGCGGGGCGCGCTCGCGGGCGGGCCGGCGGACTATGAAAGCAGACAATAGCCTAGTAGGAAGAAAAGCTGTGACGTTGTCACTGGCTCGCCCGTACCCAAACCGAACTTCGGGACTGTAATAAAGCGCAAAGATTCCAACTAATGCTGAGATTACAATCCCTGCTTTTCACGAAATCCTTCCCGCGAGGTAGCATGGAGCTCAATTCTCCAACCGCACCTGAAGACAGTAATCATGGATGTACCACTTGTTTTTATTCAATAATTACATCACAAAAGGTTCCACTTCTGGTAGCGATTGAGAAAATTGTGAACCCTCAGACTAAGAGTCAGTCTCAATGCTCAATGTGGACAACTCATTCAACCTGCTCAGCTTGCCTACATAACTGGCGCCTTCTCTGTAGTCGCTCTTAGGCCTTCATTCCTCTCTACGTTGCACCTTGCCCAGCTGTGCTCTGCTGCCCGCAGTCAGTAACTTACTCAACCCAGTGACCTAATTTCAATGGATTGCTTCCGCTTTTTGCGACTTCTACATTAACCTTGAAAAAAAAAGAACCAGATGAATTTTTGAATGAATACCGTACCTCGACAGAAGGCTCTAAGAATCGCAGTATTTTGGCATGCTCATGTGATATCGCTAATGCTATCTCGTGGGCTCGTTTTGCAAGTAAAAACTGTTTCAGTTGCATGAGATGCACTTGTGACAAAGACGGGTGGTGTTCTTCTGGTGGCGAAGGAGAGCTGAAATAGGAGCCATATATCAAGAAATGAAAGTTTAAAAGGGAGAGCTGGTGTAGTGGCAACTGGTGTACTACCACACACGCATGGTTCGTGGATCGAAACAGGGCAACCAATCCTTTCACCCCTCCTGCACTGGTCAGATGGTACCAGTATCGTCTAGCACTGAGTAAAATAAGTACGTTGGATAGCCATCGCAAAATATGGTATAGGCTACATACGCTACTGCCACTCACCGATTGTGGGTGAGCATCTCAGAAATGGGATTGGTAAAAGCCGAAATTTCCATTTTTTATCAGAAGTTCAAAGTCTCAACCTGTAGATTCCAGAATCTCGAGAATCTCTTGCATTACTATCCACATTATCACAATCGCTCGAACCGCTGAAACGATTCCTCTCGAGATCTGAGCTACCTGGCCTCGATGATGATATCTGAATGCGGATAGTTTCTCTGCGGGAATAATGCACACTGAGTTGCAATTCATGGTTAGATGACGGTGGAATGAAAAATCCAAGTATCGGTTCTATTGTTTCATGAATAGGTCTGATTTGCCGAACGAGAGAGAGGGAGAGATAGGAAAAGAGAAATATCCATTCGAAATGCAAAAGAAGTCGTGATGTCTGATCGGGTTTCATTTTTCTGTCCCACAGAAACTTCTGCAGTGAATCAATAATTCAGTTTTGTCTCTAGGAGGTCTAGTAATATCACGTCCGATATTTTGGCCGATCCAATATGCTTCCCATTGAAGACACTTGTCAAGTGACTTTAAACTTCCGTCGATGGAGGGTTTCATATCAATTCATGTCCAATGTAGAGTAGGGAATCAACCATTATGGACGCGTACTACCACAAGAGCCAATTGAAATGTGTAGCAGCATAACACCAACCTTGTCATACTCGTCACTGGCGAGCTTTGCGCGAGGCTCATCGTAGTCGACAAAAGCGCTATCCCTCGCATCTTCAGACTGGGAGTGTTCCACTTCGATTTCATCAAGTGCTGTGCTCTGAAGCGATAATGTTGGCTTTAATAGAAGCTAAAAAGTCTTTTCATAACTATTGAACATGTTCTGATCCTAACTACCTACCGTATCCATTTTGAAGTTTGGTCGCGGAGGCAATGGAGGTCGTACTGGCAGTGGCGGAGGAATTTTCGCCGTTGCAGTACAAGGGGAATGTGACCTATAGCTGAGATTCTGACATGATTGGAACTGTCGCGACATTACACCTACAAAATTCAATTTATTCAATGTTTTTCGACGAAATAACTGGTTTGACGACACGTACTTGGAATAGAGTTCGTGCTGGAACTTCTAGTTCTGTCATTACTTGATAGCGAAGACGCATCTAACACTCCGTCCATTGCATCATAATCCATTTCCGAGTACTGTGATAGTTAAACATCATAAGTTGGATCTGTCATGGAATATTTTAGTGAGATAGTAGGACAAAGCGGTCGCTCAACATGTCACACAACCAGGCAAGCGCGAAAGCGTCAAGCCTGAAGTGGTACTTATTTCGTTAGTTGGTTTATAGCATCGTTGGTACAGAAGCGAGCAACCGCAGTGCTACTCACTACACACCCAAGAAATCCTGTGGGGTCTTGTACCCAAACACTCGCCCCACCCACCGCGTATCGTACTGAGAAGTGTAGAGGTGGAACTGGCTTCCAAAGTATTTTTGTATATACCATAAAAGCACTGCTGTTTAGGGTGGGGTTAGGACACAGGTCCAACACCTGGTGTGGCGCGCCAAATGGACTGACGCGAACCATTCCTCGCCGACGAAAAGTTCGAGTTGACACAAAAAGAGAGTTCAAAAACCTACATCTTCTTCGGCATCCTGAGTATCCCTTGGAGATCTGATGGGTAAGGGAAGTGGGCGATTCACGAGAGCCGCGGGAACGGGTGGTACCATCACGGCTTCTGGGGCTGCGCTAAACTCGTAAAGTTAGTCTTGGTGGGCTAGAGTTGGAAAACGTTTCGGAGTAAGAAAAAAACCTGATTTCATGTTGGCTAATGCTCGACTGTGGGCGTTGTTGTCGTGCTGCTGCGAACTGGCGAAGGGCCGTTTGATTCAAGAGTACTCGTTGGGAGAGTGATCTCACTTGTGGGACTGGAACACGTTGGAACTTGCTCAGCCGCGTAAAGTTCGTTGAACATTTAGCTTTACGCAAATTCTCAATCGCATGTACAGCGTTGCGGATCACTACTTATCAGAGGAACGATCAGAAGCCAGCGCACGCTAGCCACAGTGAAGCTCATGAAGCATCTTCATAGGATTCCCTCATTCTTTGAACATACTTTTGAAAGCAATTTCCTCCTTACCTTGACTCATGTGAGGCTTCAAAACGTGCATATAACTGGCTTCTAGCTCCTGCCCCTCAAGAATCACTCCGATTTCGCGGTCACAAGACACTGGCTTGGAGATAATGCATCCAGAAGCAGCCGTCAGTGGACGTCTATGGCTTCTGTAAAAATTCACCAACGCCGGGACGGAAGCGAACGATTCCTCTTCAAGCTGGAACATGAACATTTACTGATAAAGGCCGTAAACACACAATTTGAGAAATGGTGAAGCTTGAACATTGATAAAGAAGCATCGCTAGTAGATAGGAAGACAAAGATCAATACATAAGAACTCCGGCATTTCATATTGGTTTCCGACCACACAAAATGGCTTAACACCTTGTCACACCGTAAATCTTTGCCCCGATCTCAGACCCCCCCCCCCCCCCCCCTTCCTACGGACTGTACCAAGGACAATGTGAAAGATGTGATCCTGATAAGATTTGATTCCCTCAACGTGAATGCCTAGCTGTCTACAGTGACATGGTCTTCGATAACCACATGGAAAAAACTGGTGTGGCTAAAAAACTGCCCTCATTATCCCTCGATTATCTCCATCGCTTTTTTTCAGAACTCAATGACATTACCTATGTATGTCTTTCATTTGTGGCGAAGAGGCGGCCATAATAGTACCCTACAATTTGGTGACCACACCCGCATAAAATCTCATCGTCATCAGCGCGGCATGTCTGACACGAGACAGATGGTAACGAGAAAGAGGTAACTAGGATGGGAACGCTATGTACATCTGGACGATTCGTCTTTTTAGCTGCCTCAGTAGATATTCGCAACCGCTTCTGTAGCCGTTCAACGGTCGATTGTTAATGTATTGCCTTCCAGCGATAGGATATGATGAATTATTCGGGAGCGAGTAGGAAAAGCAACGAGAAATCGCGTAAAGCACCTGGCACGACTCTCTATTCCCCCCTTCCGGCCTCAAAATCCCTTGTTGTGTCGGAGAATGTGGCCGACAGAAATAAGAAATAACGATGTACAGAACACATAATTAGAATCTATGAACACTGATGTTAGTAAAAATGAACCGAAACATTAATGGCTTCAATGTTGGCTGACATTTTCCAATGATTTCTCTTCTAGTGAGTTTCTAGTCATAATATGACTCACGTGGAATTCCTTCTTCCCATTTTCAATAACGGTATTGATCTGAAAATGAAGGGCCCGTCCATTCCACATGGCTGTCAGCACATATTCACCTGGCATCGATATCGAGTCCCGAACCTAGAGTTGAAAATTCGCACATAACTGTAAGAAATTGGTAAAAATAGTACATCCCCCTAACTCGGTCTTTGCGCATGATTCTGCTTTCAAGGAACTAGACAGCCATAACATAATTCGCTTTTGTTCGGAAATTTCAAACCTTCGGTATAGTCTCGACCACTCTCATTTGATTGTCTTGACACTTGCCTTTGAATTAGACTAGTGCACTACAAGGAATGTGATCGGTTTTTATAGTAACATTTGGATTGCCCCATTTCTCATGCATATGTAATGAGAGCCCGACCCCGAATTTCACCCGCGAAATTCCATAGAGAACGTCATCCCAATGTTTGTTGAAATTGAATTTTCTCAACTATCATTGCTGAATAAAAATGAGCCACGGTGAACATGTGATTTCAACTGTCTGAATATTTTCTGACATTTCATAAGAATTAGAAACTGGACCTTACTTCAAAATCTAGGATTAGAAATTGTCTTGAATAGTATAAGAATTTGACTTATGAACATTTCAAAAAGGGTTGTTCTATCCACTCAGCAGCTCTACAGCTGAAGCACCTCTTGCAGAATTTTGAGAAGTTTCTCAGTCACTGAAGTCTTTCCTGATTTCCAGAACTTACATCAATCTATGAGTAACCTTAACATTTCCGAGTGCTTTGCCAAACCGCACTGCTTTGAATCATAATAGATTGCAGTAATTACCCTTTTTGAACGTCGTTTCTATGAATAAATAATATTCAGTAGGAATCCTTATGTGGCTTCGATCCAATCAGTGATTATACCGCTGTCCTAATTCTCATAGCTAACTTTTTCATTCCTAGTCGCCGGTCGGCTTTTAAAAGCTGAAGACTCGTGTTCAGATAGAGAAAACTCAACTAATTAAATTCAATAAACTACCTTTGATAAGTAGTACTAATTTTGGAGTCCAGAATCAACTGCGCCGCTAGTCGCCGCCGAGGCCATCACTGTACTTCAATATCACATTTTGGGCTCACTTTTCCATGTTTGTTATGGTCCGTTGTGTGAGATAGGACAATGAGGATATAGTGTACTCAACGATTAATAGACATGTGTAATAGGAAGACGTCGCAGCTGTCATGTTGACACACGGAGAAGGGAATCGAGAGAAGGTCCGTAACCGACTGAGCCAAAAGAGGTCTGTGCCAGGTCCTAGGAACTAGCAAGAGCCAGTCTGCTGGACGCAAAGAGAAAAATCGGTGAAGAATTGGAACATTTCACAGGGATTCATTTCTCATTTTTTGAGCTGTTGAACTTACCAACGCCTACGAAAACCAGGAATAGACAATTGTGAAACCGTTTCCTGACTTATTCGAGCAAATTAAAAAATTGCATGGTATCTCGTAGGTAGGTGGTTTTAATCAAAGGGACGACATCAGAATCAAGACGAAAGAAATAGGAAATAGTGATGAGACAAGTAAAATGTGCAGTTTCAGTTTGCACCCTGTAAAAGGAGGACACTGAAATGTTACCCCCAACCCTTAGCTTACCAAGAACTCTCCGTCCTCCCTGAGTATTTGCTCGGATTTGATCCGCGTCAGCATACCTCCATACCACACTTGCTCTTTGAGATTATGCGCACTTGTGGTCGGATAGTCGTAGTCCGACATACTGAAACAGACCATTGACAATACGAAATACCGAGAGGGATGTGATGAAGTACAAGTTGAATTTTCACACGAAAAAAGAATCTACAAGGAACACAACAACATGATTAAAGCTGTTAGATAAATCGGAAGCCCAGGCCAATAAAGCCTAGGAGTAAGGGCACACTTGAATGTGTCCATCTTGTGCTAAACTACTGCTAGTAAAATTCTTATCTATTGGGAGAACTAGGGAAAGTAGCCGCTCCTGATCAAACATTTAAATGACAATAAGTGTTCTATATGATATGCGTTTAGGAATTGAAAAAGATGTGAAATGATGAATTTGAAAATGGAATATTCAACATAAGCAAAAAATTTGACAAGCGGAGGAATAGCACAATAGCAGCGCTTGAGCTTATCGAGTTATGAGCGATGCAAGCTGGGGCAAGCCACAACCCAAGAATGTAGGGCAGCAAAAGTTGAAGGCCACCGAAATTGGATTTCATTCGAAATCTGATACAACTCTTGAAATTCTATATGTAAAGGATTACGTGATAAAAAACGGACAGAAAAGCCGGAAGAATCGCGAATGGCAAAGGTTTTTTGATGGTATCAAATGACATTTGAACATAATGGGAACCGAAACCCGAATTGCCATGCACACCACAACCTTTCTCGAAAAAGGGTACCGACCGAGGTGTGGATTCATAGGCCCTAGGAGACCTATGGATTGAAGGATCATGTTCTGGCTCTGCAGAGAGGTTTGGTTGTAAAAGTGAGCTCAAATCAAAATGAGAAGAATCTCTGTCGAAGAGCAGAAAAAGATTTTGGGGTAGCTCTGAAGCGGCTATTCACTTTTGAAGAGACAGTAACGATCCTTACTCATGCTCAGTTACTCAGCAATTCCTTATGGAACTCCATCAGCGCCAACTTTTATGAAACCGCTCAATTATTTGTCCTTCAATATAAGCACTGTTAGTGTAACCCAAGTCGGTTAGCTCTTTCCTTATCACTGAAGATTGTTGACTGCAGCTCACGACGTCTTTCCGCTTGTTGTTAATAACAAACTAAGTAAATGAAACGGCATGCGCAGAAGATATGTCGGAGGCAAAATCAAGAGACGCGAAAAAGCTCCTAAAAATGCTTTCGATATCAAGTAATTTCCGATCGTCACGCTAGGACGTGTCGCTGAGAATGACTCATGTTTTTCATCTGAAGGATGACGACGGAAAAACACTAATGACTCAGAAAAAGTCTTTTCAGAGGAAATGTTCAGCGGCATTTCATCAGCTTCAGCTGTTACGAGGAAATTCAACAAGAGCTAAGGAATCAACGGTTGGCTAAAAATAACTACAATTACAAAAATAATTTTCAAAGTTGGAAAGGACAAAATATAAGACATTTGCAAGCTTTTTTATTCCCCAAATCTCAGTAGGCAGAGTATTTATGGGGAGAGGGATTGGAAAGCTGCCGTTGGCCAAGCCGACGTCTGGAGGGATGAGGATATCTGATGTGCTCATCAGAGAAGTGCATTATCTCAAGAGGGCCCTTGTAGCCATTTGTGGTCATCGATATTCGTTCATTATCCATGAAATAGCAATAAAACTTGCGTCGGGGACGAGCGCAAGTCCGAATGAGTGGATGGAACAATCCCGAACATGAAATATGGAAGAGCGACATGAAATGACGGCGATCATTGAAATGGGCACACAAGGAATCGTCTCTACGATTATTGCTGACTACTTAAAAAGAAGCGATATTGAGATTCATTCTGGTCTCACGAACACGAGGATTCATAAATTGAGTTCTAAAAAAAGAAAAATGTCAGTAATCATCACAATAACATTTTCGAGCCAGGCTATTAGAATCTTTCAAATCTAGAACAGAGTTGCAGGCAAATTCCCAATGCACAGGCAGGTAGGATAAGCTGAAGTCCGAATGGACAAAAGCGCCTGTAATGCCCAGAGATGGTTGTAAAATGCAGGTACGACATACGTTTGCCGCTGAACGTTCTCATAACCCGTGACGATTCTGAGGAATAAATCGTTCTCTTCAGTGGCTGAGACAAGGAAGGCAATAGGATGACACATGAAACAGAATGTCACTATTGCGACTTCTCTATCAATTGTATCAATGATTATGCAAAGTGAAAAGTTCGAGTAAAGTAGTAGGCTTTGTCGGAGACGGCTCTATCGGGCAACATCTGGACGTCGTTTGGTGGCTTACGCAACATTCTTCATAAGCGAAAGCGTTCGCCGCCGTACGTGCACCACTGTTGAGATATGGACAAACGGTGACAGCAGCGCAGCCAGCTGATGTTGAGGATGAACGAACGAACCATCACTCTACAGCAGTTAGCTTCTTATAACTTGACTGTGCACATGAGATATAGTCAGAGATATAGTCAGTGTGAGGTGTTGCCTAATGCATCCTATTGTCTCACATCAATTGTCAGAACAGCGAATAGGCAGGGGAAATAATAAACTAAATAGTGAATATTTCCACGGCATGCCCGAGATCTACCGAAGCAGCTACTGTCTCCCACACAATCGTAAACACTGGAGGCTTACGTCGCCCGTGATCAGCATCTCGCTCCGCCCACAATGTTTACGCGGGAAACGTGATGAACGCTGATGAAGGGGACCATTTATGCAAATGGTTTGGGGCATGAATGAAGCCCAGATGAGGGTAAACAAGGTTCACGGGTGGCGACCCTTCCCTAGACATTGACGCAATTAATCTATTAATAAATGGGGCGAACAGAAGCTAATACTAGAGTCGGAAGCAACTCATCGCCGCCTGGCTGTCGTGTGCTGAAAATCTAGTTACGACGTCGATTACTAAATAGCCTTTGTTGCCAATTTGAAGCCTTGGTACGGCCCACACTGCATTTGGGGCTTGCAAACTCTTTGGTACGGGCCGTTGGAAGAAGCAATAACGGGGAATGTAAGGCTCTCAGATAATTCGAGCGAAGAGACTAGACGTAAAATGACTTATAGAAATAACGAATCCCTGAATGGCAATTACGTTGTAGAAATAGTGGATGGCTTGTCGATCTCATCGTCAACAGGTGCGTGAACGTTACTACGGTATGTGAAGGATGAATATGTCAATCACACAGAGCCGGTTAGTCGGTCGGTTATCTCGAGCAGTACTTTAGGAGTATTTGCTGCCTGGCTAAACTCTAAACACGATGAGTACGACTCATCATTGTAAACTCCTTATCAGTCCCAATGTTTGACCGACGGGGCGCCGACGACAGGAGCGAAAATGTACAGCAACCCATTCAAACGACAACCGCCCCGATACAGCATACTTCGCTTAAAGAAATGGTGAAGAGCCCTACGTGTTGCATGAAAACACTCACTCGTGGCTCTACAGTAATTCCGGCTGCCATTCTATGTGAGTTCAGTTATTTGAATGAGGAAAGGAATTTTCTAAAATGATCCCGTGTGCCAAATCAAAAAGACTAAAGTAGTGGGATGGAAGACAGCGGAGTTTTCGATGGGCGACCACAAGCTTCATATCTCATACACCCAAACGCAGTATTTTAGACATAATCTCAACAGATACCCTGATCTTGGAACGACCAACAGCTATCAAGTAGCTGTTAGTTGTTTCAAGATCAGGGCATCTGGTTAAATTAGTTGCTTCACTATCGGATGCAACTGCTTTAACCCTTTCGCAAACGTGGCCACTCCTCCCTAAATAAACAAATGAAGCATCAATACGATTTCACGGCACAAGCTGACCCTAGCGACGGGTCGGTGTTGGAAGCCCATCGCCTCACAACACTCATTTATACGCAAATGACGACGGAGGACCGCGATTTGGCTATGGGCTCGATGCGACATTATATCTCATTTGAATTGATTCTCATGAATTCACCCAGTCATGCCGTAATGGAGAAATCCAAATAGAGGGGTTTTACTCATTTCTCTCCACGTTCAGCGATAGTGAGAATAAAAGCGACTATGAAGCTTGACATCAGCTTGTTGTGCTGATGCCCCGGCTCTACTCAAAGCTCACAATACGGTCGCAGGAGAGCACAATTATAGGAGAAAAACTCCTGGAAATGCTTAGAATGCATTTTTCATTAACTTCCTGGTCAAATGGAAGATCACAGGACAAAAGGTGGATGAACACCGCCGTCCAGGAAGATAGGTACAGGCTAGAAACGTTTCAGAAGCAGAAAAAGCTGGAATTTTCTCATGGAACACAGTCTGAACAGTAAGTTGCATGCGTCCTCCGAGTGTCATACCTAGAAAAGCATATCATTTCGTGATTGATGGGGCTTATCTTGCTCTTCTACACGTAATCCATAATATTTCCATTTCAACTTCGAGAGTTTTATCAGTTTAGAAGTGGTTGTGAATCTACGAAGAAACAACCCAAAAAGAACTAACTTTGTGGTGCCGTGAGTTTTCTCAGATCTCTGTTCCACCAATTTTTCCCTCACGCGCACCCATTCGGACTTGACAAATGGCAACGTCGCTGAACGAACACCGTAAGAGTGCAGCGGCAGAGTTTGCAGGGATTAGTGGTGATCCATCGTAGATATACTGCCAGCGAGGAAAAAATCACCGCAAGCAGAAATGTACAAATTCAAAGTGAGATCTGCAGAGTTGAAGGGGGAGCCGGTGAACGAGGTCAACGAGCCTTCTGCTGACTTCTGGCGCATCTACCTACTCCTGATTACTCGAGCAGTCAAGCATTCAATGATTATGACCTGACCACATGGCCGTTAGGTTGAATCATGCATAAGAAGAGATCGAACGGGAATGCGCCTAGTCGCCATAGCGAACAATACAGGATGATTCATTTTTACAGTGAAGGCAGTAAGAGCATCGAATAACACATTCAATTGGGAAAAAGAGTTACTAAGTAAGAGTTGAGAAAGTTCTTGAATAGAAGTTGCACACGACCTGCATTTTAGGATTCGAATCGGATAATGGTAGATGATTATAGTCAGGTCAAAACTATGTAGGAATGAAATAGAGTCGAAGAGGCCCACATATAGTGAAAGGTCAACAATCAAGTCGGGAAGCCTTACTAGGACTGACTTCCTCGGATAACAATGCGATGACAAATTGAAAAGAACAAATTAGATATGCATAGACGGAATACACGACCAGTCATCGGATCCCGTCTTGCTCCGAACTGAGGCTTGATTAGCATCGTCATGATGGGATCCAGTAATGTGGAGGCCGATGGCTTAGGCACTCCAGCTTCGTGAAATGCATCGCGACAATTAAGCGTGGCATGCTGAATGACGATCAAACGCTATGCTCCGTCATTGGGCCAATCCTTCGCCGCCAAAGGGGAATCCCAAATCGAAAATTATACCAAACCAGAAATGCCAGACCATCTGTGCTGTTGTTATAATAGAAGTGTTCGCAGAGCTCGCAGTTAATGTCTTCACAGGAATTCCTTACCTCGGGACTGAGCGGAGCTCTCATACTAGGACGGTAGGGAAGGGTAGCAGTTGAAGATAAAAGTTGTTTCTTTATCGCAGCACTATTCTTGATCAATGTGCCCTGTACAGTTCTTTCCAGTTATACGTTTTGAAAATAGTTATTTGACTGTATTAGTAACCGTGAAAAGCCAGTCAAACAGCATGACCCCTACTGATCACCGTCCAAAGCAACAGGGTTGACAGGGTTGAGAAAAATCTCGTGTCAAAAGCGTGAAGGGTGGGCCTACTTCGAGCAACGGATCTGTTCCTGTTCATAGGAAAGTAATCAGAGGAGCACGGTGCTGCGCTAGACCCTTTGATGAGGTAGGGTGGCCTACTCATCGAATCAGTAGAGAATCTATTGTTCTCTTCGGTCTCCATCGTTTTTAGGAACAACAAAGGGCTTCGCACAATCACAGTATCTGCCGACCAGGCATGCCGATTATTTCTTCAATCTCATTGGACATTTGAAGTGAAAAGTATTTGAAGTGAGATGAAAACTGAGTGTCAAGAAGAGTTTCAATGAAACACCAGTCAAAAAATACAAACGAACTTCTTCAGTGGCATTCAAGAAGCGCGCTACTACTTTGAAGAAAAAAAAACTTGAGCAGTTTCTGTTCTGATCGGACTCATCCTATCCACTGCACATTAGTTCATAGGAGCAAATGTTTCTGGATAAGGGCTTGTTTGCACGTCAGTGTCTGAACGAGTGATTGATGTGAGGAATGAGGTGGAAACCTGACTCGTCCAAACGACAATATTCATGACTTCAAAAATATTGGAATAAGGATGCAAAAAGAGACTACCAACTCCTCCAAGTGCCTTGCTGGCCTGAACAAAAGAACATCGATGACCCCAGTGCTCCCGAATGACTGGTGAGGGTACTAATTTAAGAATATTTCCGAACAACGAATCCATTAAACTCATCAATGACCAGAGTCGTTGTGAAGTAGCGGAAAGAAGAACAACTGTAACACCAATAAAAAAACATTGTGACGCCGATGTAAAACGTAGTGCAAGGGTATGCTTATTAATGAGTCTCTTGGAAATATGGGTGAAATCCATCCGTTTCAGCAGAAGATAGGGGGAGCAATAGCGAGGGTTTCTTTTTATCAGCTGACTCATCTCATTTTCAATTCGCTGTGACAATGACGGGGGAAGGGAACAGAAAAGGTGTGGGCGCATTATATGTCACATCTTCGAATTTCGCTCACAGTGACGATTATTCATAGTACGGTCGAATACTTTAGAACACTTTGGTATATGAGGGACTCGGGAAAAATACGCAGTACCATTATGAGGGAGTAAAAATATTCGAGACTGAATCCAGTAAGAAAGGCGATAGCCTGGCTGTGAAAGCGATTTGAGGATTTTGTTGCTTATTAGAAATTCAATAGGATCGTAGCAGTAGACGATTCAAGCATGCCTGCTTGCCTTCGTCGAATGACATTAGTTGGCCCTTGTAAAAAAAACAGAGAAAGCTATATTGAGGAGTATGGACTTATGAGGATTGCCAGCCGAGGTTAGAAGATGGTGTTAAGAGCACTTCTTTGATTTCTTGTAAGAAGTTTCGTTGGAAGAATATTGACAATGTGCCTTTGCTATATGAGTGCAGTGCGGTTCTTTTGGGTCAGCGCCTGTGAAGGTAGTCTCTACGTCTGGCGTTTACCAAAAGAGCAAATGTAAGCTTGTTGGCACTTTAAACAATTCACCATTGATTGTTCAGTATTTTGAGATGATCCCTAATTATATAGAGGAAAATATTAGAAGGAATATTGAAAGGAAACGTTAAAAATAAACATAGTTTTCGAACATTCATTATGTGCCTAATTTTAAAGACATTTCAAGGAAATGCGAAACGGTTCCACCAGAGTGATCATAACAAGATCATCGCAAGATACGTTGTTTGGGACAGCAAGAAGTGCCGTCAGGTGGACTTGGGCTTATGTGAATTTCTCCTGATATCTGCTAAATCAGTCCTCGGGAATTTTTTTTCAATGGGCGCCCTTGGTTGTTTTTGCATCCCATAGCGCTTCTTTTGTCTTCAGAGGTGAGCGTTGCAGAAGTGTGACTGATTTTCTCTTCCTTTGTATTCTAAAAAGAGACAGCAAAAACTGAGTCATTTGCTGAGAACTACATCCTGTATCAAATGAGCCTACTAGAAAAATTTACAATATAGCTAATTTCGAGCAGTTTTTTTCTTACTCCAACCAGCCTCACATGACCGTGACCGGCACAAGGTGACGAGCTCAAACGATGGAGAAGCTGGAACATACCAGTGACGTTCGTGTCTGTTCTTCATAATGGCATTTGACCAGGTATGGAGCCTCGAGGTCAATTTGGGAGACACTAAACTAGATCTTAGAAAATGATCGCATTAGGTGATGCTGCTACCGACTACAGTATCAGTTGTAAACTAATTTGGTTGATGGAGTGTGGCACTCAACACTGTATTTTTGTTTCTATTCCTCCGTTTTCACTGATAATAATGTTTGGAATTGCATTACTTCAAAGGCCGAGGGCAAGGCTGCAAAATATCGATCGGAAATCTTACGATAAAACGTTCTATTATATTATATTTACGAAATGAAAAGGTGCCTGACCAAGTTAATTCATCGAGATTGGCGAAATGGAATAAACACAGAAATCGAGGGAATACTGAGTTACAAGAAATTCGTCGATTTGCATTGTCATCATGTCTGAAGATTGTTCCCGCATCAGGAACATCCCATTTTACCTGATCAGGTAGAACACTTCGCACAAAGAAAACTCAGCTCATACAATTAGAGTCGTATGAAATGAATCATATCATATAGCGGCATGAATGATCACAGAGTACCTAATCACACAAACAAAGTATGTATAAAAGTGGTATGAGGCACTATTAGTATCGCCTGCACAGGCGTGGCATTTTCAAAGTAGGATTGGCGTTACGGCGGATGATGAACGGCTATTGCGGTGACCTTACGCGGTATAGAGATGGACATACTGATATCGTATACTTCTGTCACTATTTCTAGCGAAAACTCCCCAAAGTTTTCCTGTGGGTAAACTCTTTGTTCCCAATTGGCCACTGAATATTAGTTTAACCACTGAACCAGTGTAAATTGTGTCCTAGCCAAGACTTTTTTCAATCTCAAAAAAGGAACGGAATTAAGGCTTGTGCTCTTCTTATGGAGGATATTCTGAAAGATGGTCACAAGGCGAATCAACAGATATGCTTAGGAAGTGTAGGTGGGTTGAATAATCATTGTGGGCTGTTCAACTTGAATGCAGAGGTGTGCTTTGGACCCTTTAACAGCGATGACTAAAGAAACGCAAATAGAAACCCAACGATATGGGTGAAAATGGGACGAATATTGGAGCGACACCAAAGAGCTGCTCGCATAAGTTAACCATGCTCACAATTTTATTGAACTCGTTTATAAATTCGGCCTTTTGTTGGCATAGTCACCCATTCCGTAACTACTGAAAACTCCTTTTCCTTTTGATAGAATGGTAACAACCCTGAAACCTAAGTAATAATGTAGCGCAGATTTTTATGTGTTTCAGTGGTTAAGTTATCCTCATGACAGAGGTTGTTGCTGGTACAACAGCTTTTTCAACCCCACAATGACATAATGCAAGTTGTATTGCAATGTACATTGCAATATAACTTTGTTAGATACAAGTTTCAGCGGAAGCACGCACCGTTCGGATCGGTGCCTCAAAAAGGTTCTCTGTGCAACACTGTGTATGAGGGGATACTTTAGAGAATCAGGTTGTAACACTTGAGGTCACAAATGGGTGACGTTTGCAGCGACCCTCCAGTTATTTGGAAGTAAAACCGTGGTAGAGCTATCACATGTTTGCTTAACAGATGTCATCAACAACATTGAATGCGTTCTCATTCGCTGAAAATGGCTTCTGTTGATCTCTCCAAATGAGTCTCATCTGTGTAATTGTTACTTGTTCCATGCTTTCGAAAGTATTATCGGGCGCTACTATTTTTGAGAGAGGCGCTGAACGATTTACAATAAGATGGGACGGTACCACTATCAGCTTTATGCATGTTCTGTTATGGTTCAGTACACTTGCCAATCCGCGATAGACCTGTGTTACTTTGCGAGCAGCCCCGGTTGGTTCTGGTAGGAAATTCATTCAGGGCTCTACATTTTGGCAACCACATACGTGATGGCGATTTGGGCGAGCGAAATGGCGTATAGATGAATTTTGTAAAAATTGGCAGTTCCTCTAAAATTGATATATCGCGAGAGTACAAAACACCTTTCATAATTCAGATTTTCCTAAAACAATGGAACAATAAAAAAACAACAGAAAATGATCAACAACTTTGGAACTCGATTTGTTTGTCAGCGTGCATACTTTTCGCAGTCTTCACTGTCTTGCCACCACCTGTCGACACTGGAGTAGATTTTCTGTGGCGGCGACTGAACAAATGCGCACAAACGGCAGTAGTAGTCGGAATCAGCAACTCGACCATATTTCTTAATAATGACAGTAAATTAATATGCACTAAAGTACTTCACATGCGGTTCACTTTTACACAATGATAAAGATACGTAAACATAGATGACACTCGATAACAATAAAACACTGATTGTTACTTATGAAGATATATGAATTAGGAGAGTAAGTAGATAGTGCGAAACTTCCTTGCGAACATCATAACACACCTGTCGCACTCTCACGGTACCCGCTGTCAATTTCAAAAAAAGCATGTGCAACCTAAAGCGAACAGGGGACCACCCTCATTCCTGCTTCGACCTATTTAAAAATTTTGTAAACCCATTTACTGATACCAGCACTACAACTTCTACACATCAGGCGTCAGATCATCAGAACAGGCTGCCCGGCTACATTTTCTTCAGAGCCCTCCCCGTTTCTCTAACGATCATATACTAAACTGCATCCTCTTGACAGGGCTCATAGGGGAGGTCACACAACGTGGTCATAACCAACTTGCAATCTGAGTCATCCACATATTGGGCCTCTAGAGTGCCTCTGATGCCGTCCTTGAATCTAATACCCTCACGTAATTTCTTAATCACTGAACTTTGCAACTGCCCATCTACTACCGCAGACGGCGTAGTATTACTTCGAAAGATATTTAACGGCAGGTTAAGATATGTATATGATGTGAGTGTTCAGTAAACGGCCTGCCGCCAGCCTTCAAATATCCGCGTTTAGCTCGGCCCACACGAACGAGCAGCTCCCAGAGGCATCCTGCATGGCGTCACTATTACATAGACATTCATTTATGCTTCATATCGACATGACAACGAAATTACAGTCTCACAAATGCTTTGGTAGAAGCCATCCAATGTAAGAGACTAAGATCCGACTCCCTCAGTGTCTCCGATGGAATGAAATAATGTTTGCCGCAACAAAGTTCATTAAAAAATTTCCACTCCCACAATAGCAGTATCATTTCCTTCCTATGTCACACTCTATGTGCAAGGTATGCTGGGATGTAATTTTACTAGGTTTCTGAATTGCCTTCACTGAGAGTTGATACGTAAAGTTTCACCGACCTTCCATACGAAATATTCGTTGTAAGCGGTTTGGTTCCTATCCAGATACTGAAGATACCTGAATATCTAATCATTTCGTCTGGTGGATAGTAAAGTGACTTCTAACATCGCATTATTGCCTACCGAGACAGTTGCTCCGGAGTGTAATCGTCGACATGAATGAACGAATTAGGTGGTGCGACCCTTAGGTAGTCGCTTTTTGGCGCACCCATGACAATCGGAACGGCATCATTTCTGAAAATGCAAACCTCTGGGACAAATTATCCCCTTGACGAAAACGTGCATTTGGCAGGAACCATACCCCCTTTTCTACGTGCACATAGAAAGCGAATGGCACCCTCCGGTGAGTGCCACTGTCCTAGGAAAAAAACCTTTCACTGGGCAACTGCATAGAATCTTCACTTTGATTAGGTATCTATGTGGCACAGCAGGATGTTCAAGCTTGTAGAAATTGGAGTCAGGAGGCATCATTGCGGGTTTGCAAAAACGGTTCTCTCTAACACTGGGCGGTAGAGGGTAGAGGGGTAGGGATAGCAGCTGCGCGGCTCCCTGGAGATGCTCCATGAGCGGGTTCAGTATGCCAGCACGCTACCGCCTACCTTCGATGGGAAATGAATTGTGATCGGCTGGATGTTCAATTTTTCAATTTCTCACTAGTTGACAAAATGTTTAACCAAGCGCATCTTAATGGGCTTCTTTATATCAAGTCTTTATATTACTTCTTACATTGTTTTGTTCAACCTCATTGTTGTTATATTTGCCGTTTTTTTCTTTTTATTCAAGTATTATTCATACAGGGAGTTGTTGAGTTGTTATGTTTGTGCGGTTCTCGCTTCTCGCAGATTTGTTATACCCACGTGGACTTTGTTCACGTCAATCGATAAAGATAAAGATAAAGTGAGATTGAAGGCCGCCTTGAATGGATTGGATGAAGCAGATCATCTTATACTCTGTGTGTTACATGCACATGCATTGGGACCGAAAACTACAGCTTCGCAAGTCCAATCTAGCGGCATACCTCAAAGCATTTATCCAGAACTTCTCGGTGATGTATTGATGGCAATTACTGTTTTCGAATGCCAAATAAAATTTGTAGTGTTCTCGTATCATACGATGTGCCTCCGGTTTGTTCAGGCTCCGTTTTCCACAGGCACCAAAAATGTCAACCTGAAAGTAGTAAGTAAAAACAAGGCATTACATTACATCTCTGTCGATCCTTGCTCTCAGGTAACGCTTGGCATCTGTTCCGGCTAAACGGTCCAACTACGCCTCTGGAACTACACCTAGCAGATATTGACATGGACAACAAAGGCAGCATCACCTTATAACAAGACATGACTATTTGTTGTATGCATTTTCTCATCATATGGAATATCACACAATGTGATGTAGCTGCCCCCGCCTCATCTATCATCCACTAGACCACATCAGCTGACTGCGTGAACTAATCCTATACTAGGCACTATGCAGGTACTCCTAACAGGGCGCGGGTAAGGGTAATTTAAACTGGCACTTTTTTACACTCGGTCGATGAGTGAAAAAGCAAAAGATGGAATGTGCGAAAAAAAACCACACGTGAGTGAGGGTGTCCTAGACAATAACGAAGAGCTACGTACATACATACGTCCAAACGCTACAATCCGCTTTTTTTCGCTGCTTCAGCGCTCCTTCGCTTTGCAAGAACTTTCATCATAAGTGGTATCATATTTTTTTCAAATCTTGTGCCATGCCATCTAAATATTCCATATAGGCTTTAGAATGCATCCGTCCAACAGAGGTACATCGAACATACTCGGACTAGACGAACCACTGTCACCTTCCTATATCATCATCGCAGTGCCCTGTGAGGATTTAAAAGTCACTAGAAATAAGGAGGCAACAGGAGAGCACCCCACTCGCAGGAAGCTGGCACCGCTAAATAATGACTCCATAGCTCATTCCAAGAGCCAAATACATTACAACTCCGCAGAAAGCTCAGGCACATGATGCATTTCAAAACCTGAATGACGCCAACTTTTCCTTGTATTCCTAAAGGCAATGGTATTCCTAAAGACAATGGAGGTAAGATGCTCCTATCGGAAAGGAAATACTAACAACTCTAACCTGTATATACCGTGCAAGACGCCGTGCGTACTCCATTCGATGATTATTTGTGAAGCAGTTTGAAACGATCCAACAGACCATACGTGTTTTTCCTTAAACAAGAACAGCTATCAGAAGTAGTTTTGTTACTGATCAGGGATTCAGTAGAACCCAGAAATAATAAACCTTCAGTTAAAATGGGTCAGACTTGATCGAGTTTGTCATAGCACTTGCCCCATGCATATTATTTCAGCTTGACAGTTTTTATAACTTTGGCAGTACAACCTCCATACGGCAAAAGGCGTCGAAATAACTCGGGTGGTTTTGGATTACAATCGATCACTTCCCTGTGTTTGAGATGAGAGTGAAAACGCGATGAAGTACGAGTAAGACTACATATTACTAGTGACCTCTATCATTCAATTGCTTCCTCGGCTTTTGATTTCAACCAGCTTCAGGTCAAACTATAGCTTGGAGACCGAAAATTAGCACAAATTCCCAGAGAAAATAGCTTTTGAAGATATATCCACGATCCTTTGCTGAAGATTTTCTCCCGCGGAAGGATCTCTAGATGGTTGGTAATGGGCGATAAACAAAGGAAATATTACCGTGCCCCGACAAGGAACTATAAGGACGTTGATAATACTTGATCGGCCTGAGCCTAGGCCCGTAGCCCTAGCCCGAGTTGCATGAACCATTGACGTATCGATCGATATCGACATCGCATCCCTCGCGTAGTATAGTAGAGTGCGTTGCCATTAAACATATTCCGTCGAAACCACTTTGCTTTACCAATAGTGCAAGTGTAAAACCTTAGATCCGAACTACGTTTCCACTCCTGGCGCCGCAGAATGAAAGAAATGAAATCCAGTATGCACCAGCGTAAGAGGCATGGTACTTCGTTCCACAACTGACGCTCATTAATTCACTTTCAAATGGTTATGGGCGCGCATGGGGGAGCGCGTCATAGCGCCATTGAACACACGATTTCCCCTGTACAACGTGCTCCCAAACTTCCGTCTGAAACAGGACAGAATTACATTAAAAAAAAATAACCTTCTGCGAAATTTAGTTTTGCAGCCGATGTCTGTGGTATAACGAATGACTCATATTGACCATAAGCAACTGGTAAGTCACTGTCTAGGCGATAGCTGATTGTTGCGTTAACCTGAATACCGTCTAGAGATACGTAACCCTTGTGAAAAAGTATAGCGTACGCAACATGGATCTCACCTTTCCATCGTAAACCGTCAGTGAATTAGTATTGGCGGGGCTTTCAAGTAGCCGGATGATCCAAAACTGACTGGATAGGCGAGGTGAAGGTGGTTCCCATGCTGAATTCTCTCCAAAAACGATGACATCAGCTGTATATTTGTGTCCTTCTTAAAGACATCGTTTTTTTAGAAATAAAAAAGTTCGACATATTTAGTGGAAAGAAGTTGTCAGCACGACTATACGTGAAATCCAAATCCGATCCCCTTGCGGATGCGTTTTAAAGGGTGCGTTTCGTTCCGCGCGTCCGTCGAAACTAGGTCACGCCGCAGCCGTCGCACACGGTGCATCATCCCACGAGTTTTGACAGACATCGCAGTTGTAAGTGGAGCACACGATTTACGCGTGCCCCACAGCAGTCAGCTTGAAGAAAAGATAACACGAACAGATGCAAATTGTTTGCTTCACTGACACTTAGCTGTACTGAAATGTCATCTCGAGATTGCAGTGGGCTGCGCCGCGCGCGAAGTGGGCGGGGTGGCCTGGTTTTGACGAACGCGCGGAAGGACGCTCCATTTACGACTTTTCAAAGCAATGATTGCAGAGCATTGCACTGACAATGAAACAATATACGAAGCTAGTAACAGAGTAAAACAAATAAAAAAGTAAGATTAAGTTGGAGCAGCGAGAGCGCTGTCAATAGTGCAATCGTACTTTTGGAGAAATCCATCACCACACCTGTCCACACGAGTGATTTATGATTGCATACCTATCGTAGTTAGTAAGCAGTTTCTTATTTGACATCCTTTTTTGTGAAAAATGATTGATCCATGTTGGGTATGAGAATCATCAGGCTGATAAATTAACACTGGACTGTTTCGTACCTGAAGTAGAGTCATACCATATCCTTCCCTGTTCAAATATTCATTCAGTTATAGACTTGTTTACATTCCGTACCTTGGCCTGGAGTACATATTTAATTCTACGGTTTTTTTTTTGAAAATAGGTGAAACTAGTCTTTAAAAGGGATTGGTTCAAACACACAATCCAGATTAACTTATGGCTACGGACAACCTCATAAGAACGTGCTAAGGGAGCAGAATGGTTGACTATGTGGCCAGGGGACAGCTAAGCCTTGTGGACAGCGTCGAAACCCTAGGAAAGCTGGAATGCGCACTTCAGCGAGGACCTCGCCTTATCTCAACTGACAAACGTTTGTATTATTAAGCACGCGTTTATGTGAACGCTTGTTCTTCCTTTGTGCTGCATTCCCATTCTAACTTGCTCTCGATGAATCGCATTAGTGTTGACAGTCAACGGGAAAATAGACGGAGATGTATGAATTTATTCATCCTGACGCGGCGTGGATTTCATGGCCACGTTCAGATATCTTCAATCCTACAGGAATGTTGATGGGAACCTTTCATGCCCCGTTCCTCGCAACATAATATACCCAACACTATTTTACCCGAAGTTCCACTTCTTTTCCTTTTTTGGAAATCATGCAATCAAACGTGCTTCAGAGTCATAGTTGCTCTGAAGAACGCAGCTATCAAGAACATTCACAAGCAAAATTTCGACTAGATTCAGTTGTAGGAAATGACGCACTAGAGATTTGACAGAAGGAAAATCAGTCAACGAAATGTTTGATGAACTGAAATATGCCGATTGCACTCAACTCATTCAATAACGGGCAACAATTGTATGAGTCAATCACTGCAGGAGATACTAGACTGCGAAGTAACGCGAGCATCGTCTCACAGTCTTTGAGATATGAAGGGATCCACCATCCACTAAGAGTTGCTAAGCGCAGATGAGATAGTCACAGCTGTCGCTAGTCCCTGTGAACGTCAGCATTTGGCAAATGCGGTGAGAGAAAGTTGTCCAAAACCATAGCTCTTGTACGTGCAGAACGACTACGCCCGACGGAATCTAGCTTTACTCTTGAAATTTCGCTTTGGTCCTTCCCCACTCCTTGACAAAGGGTACACTTATTTACTCAAGGGTAAAGGAAGGCTGTTGATCCCCTTGGTGGGAACGTTTCTTGGCGGATAAATAGGGTTTTCTGGACTAGTTTAAGCCTAAGAAGGCAAGGAGCACGGGATGGGTTAGCTATTTGAATGTCCAGTTTGAATCCCTACTTTTTGCACATCCACCCCGGTGCTTCTCCCCTTTCAAGGCCTAGATAAAACTAAATTCCTTCAATTAATTGTAAGAGCCGTCTCCAAGCACAATTAAAGCCAGCTACCCCCTTCTGTGCGCTACATATAGCACTCACTGTTGGAGAAGAGCGGTGGGTCCCTTCCCCCTTCCCACCAATCTTTTGAACGAAGAAAATGAATGGAATACCTATTAACGACCTCTAGGAGATGCCGAATTAGGGTATGGTGCAGTAGAAACGAAATTGTAGCGTGGCGGCGAGAGGGACGCCGCGCGCGAAGGAATGTAGCAGGATGCAGCAGCAGATGAGAAATACAGGAACAAAAGAATTAACAGTAGAATCATGTCAAAAATAATGACCACATATCGACCGAGCTGAATGAAGAACGCCAGAGCTGTAATAACGGCAAACGAATGGTTCGCGACAGCCGCGTGCGGCGAATCGATTACATAGAACCGTAACTGCTGCCCGTCTCTCCCCGGTAACCGAACTTACGTGCGTCCGAGGATACGCGCGGCGAAGTGCGTGGTGATTCTAACGACTCTGGCGCCTATCACTGTGGCCCAAATTTGAAGTAGAGTAGATTAGCAGTATCAGCTGACCGTACTAAACTACTCTACTTCGAGTTTGGACATCAATGATAGGCGCCAGAGTCGTACGAATCACCACGCACTTCACCGCGCAATTTGACGCGCGCATCCTCGGACGCACGTAAGTACCCATACCCCGTCTCTCCATTTCGGGTATGGGGACGTACGTCCGAGGTTGCGCGCGGCGAAGTGCGTGGCTATTCGAACGACTCTGGCGTCTATTATCGGGATACAAACTCGAAGTAGAGTAGTTTAGAAGGGTCAGATGATCCTTCTAATCTACTCTACTTCAAATTTGGGCCACAATGATAGGCTTAAGTTGTTCAAATCACCACGAACTTCGCCGCGCAATTTGCCGCGCGCATCCACGGACGCACGTAAGTTTCGTCCCCCCTCCATTTCGCCCAGTTAGCAATAAATGCGATTAAAATATTAGGTTGTAAGGAAAGTTCTGGCCGTTCGCACGCACGCGCCATATGAATTCAAATTTTGGCGGTTGTTCATTCAGACTTATCGACATAATATGTTCCTTATATAGGTCATTAGTTGCGCTTTCTGTCATAGCGCTTTCCCCAAAGTCTGTAAGGTTTTGGAGATTTTAGCAGGTCTTTTTTGGCAGAATGGATAGGACTGCTTTTTGAACAGTTTTACTTCACGAGTTCAAACTTGGTCCAAGTGCGAAGGATGCAGCCACAAACATCAACGTTGTATGGGGAGAAGGCACTGCATCAGAGCGAACGGTTCGTTGCTGGTTTCAGAAGTTTAGAAGTGGAGACGGGTCACTGAAAGACGAAGAACGAGTTGGTCGACCATCGTTAGTTGATCACGATGTTTTGCCAAGAGCAGTCGAAGAAGATCGACGTCAACCTTTGAGAGAGATTGAGAAGAAGATGGCTGTCTCCCACACAGTCGTCGCTGCCCACCTCAAGCTGCTTGAAATGGTGAAGAAGCTTGACAAGAGGGTGCCACACGATTTCACGGAGCAGCAACAACTGAATCGCTCAGAGGTTTCAAGTTCGCTGTTGAGAAGAAATGATGTTGAGACTTTTCTCCATCGTATTGTAACGTGTGATGAGAAACGGATCCTGTATAATAACAGGAAGCGTTCTGCTTAGTGGGTGGGGGTGGATGAGCCTCCAAAAAATTTCCAAAACCAAGTTTACTCGTCACGAAGACAATGATCACAGTTTGGTAGTCCAACCATGGATTAATCCACTACGCGTTTCTCCCTCCAAGTCAAACCATCACCGCACAGTCATATTGTGATCAAACTCACAAGAAGTACGCGAAACTGGGGCAAATGCAGCCAGCACTAGTCACTCGCCACGGTCTACTGCTCTTACGCGACAATGCGCAACCGCATGTGTCACGAATTGTCTTCCAGAAGCTGAACGAGCTTCGAATCAAAGCTCTCCTTCATCCACCCTATTCACCAGACCTTTCACCAACTGACTACCATTTACTCAAACATCTGGGCAGCTTCTTAAAGGAACGAGTATTCAAAAATCAAGGCGCCGTGGAAGCTGCCTTTCTCGAGTTCTTGGAATCCAGATTTCCGGGCTTTTATAAGAGTGGAATAGACAGACTTGTATCACGTTGGCAAACATGTGTAGAATCGAATGGGGTTTACTATGAATAAAAATGTTCACTTTGAGATGAGTTATAACTTTTTGAGAAATAGCTTACGAAATGGCCAGAACTTTCCTTACAACCTAATAGAATAAACAGTTGTAAAGCAGATCAACATCTATAAGCGGTTTCATTTATAGGATGCCATAATTAGTAAAGTAGCGCAATGATTTCTTTGCTGAAATGTCAGTAAGACACAAACGACAATATAAGCAGTATTTCCTTGTCTAAGCCGACATGTTTTGAAACTTTCTTCAGCATTTCAGCTGTTTATGATGCTTCCTGTCTCATATGGCATTAATTCACTATGAACTATTTCACCAATTCACAGAAAGATGCATGAATTTCCGGAATGTAAACAAATCATAAAAACGACCAGAAATGTATATATCAATTAATTAAAACAAATAATATTACCTTGGGAAACAAATTAATCCTATTAGGCTTTGATCCTTTTCCTGACAGCCAAGTAATGCCATAGCGGTACAGGAGGAAGACAAGAATGGCGAGGAGACATAAGGGGACCGCTTTCTTGCCACACCGATAACGAAACATATCACATCCTGCAAAACAGCTGAGTTTAAAAGAAAGCTAAGTTTATTAAGCTGCAGTAATCGCTCGGAAGATGCAGAAGACGGAATGATTTCAAAAGAAAAGAGCTCTTTTAAAATTCGAGAAATCTTTAATGTAGGCTCTTTGTTAGTGCTTTCTGAGCTATCTTAACTCTCTGTTGCCATTCCAGTAAGGATGATATCAAGTCAGTAACCTATGATCTATACTTCTTAGCTGTAACGACAGGCGTGACGCTGCTGGCAGCGTGTCGACCGTAAAATAGCGGTATTTTTCTGAGTGCAGACAACAGAGTGCACACACTACGGGAGGAACGGTTTTCTGTAATCGATTCGCCGTACGCGGCTGTCGCGGACCATTCCTTCGCCGTTATTACAGCTCTAACGTTCTTCATACAGCTCAATCGATAGGCGATCTTTATTTTAATCTTGATTCTACTATTAGTTCCTTTGTTCCTGTATTTCTTACCTGCTGCTGCATGCTGCTATATTCCGTCCCGCGCGGCGTCCCTCTTACCGCGACGCGACAAATTCATTTCTACTGCACCGCACACCACACACTACAACAGCTTTTGAATTGGGCGCGCGCGAGCTGCATGACAAAATCACAAGATTCAAAACTGTTTTGAGTGCAAATCGTGATTCGAAATATATAGTTTGCCGTACATCGAGCTGACTGAAGTAAATCTTTCTTGAGCGAATGCCGGGCTTTACAGTCAGATTCTCATAGCCGCAGACACGCACGCGACGGTGGTCACGCTGGAAAGGTCCGTTGCGCGCGTCCGTCGAAAATAGGTCAAACCGCCCACTGAAGTCTCGGGATGACATTGCAGTACCACCAAGTGTCAGTGGAGCAGTCATATGCATCTGTCCCGCGTTATCTTCTCTTTAAGCTGACTGCCGTGAATCAAACGCAAAACGTATGCCCCACTGACAATGGCGACGTTTGTCAAGTATTGCGGGCTGGCCCACCGCATGCCACGGCTGCGGCGTGGCCTAGTTTCAAAGGACGCGCACAACAAAGCGCACCTCTTTTCACGTTTTCTGTAGACCTACTTCACTTAGAATCAATTCCCCAGTATAGCGTACGACCGTCTCAATACGACTTAAACTTGTTTCCTCTTAAAATTTTTTACTATCTCTCGATCTGATCGACAGGCATCCTTTCGTTAGGCTTAGAGCGAGAGTGGATACACGATGTTAAGACAGCCATCTTCTTCCTACTTCAATATGTCCTACCCCCTTCCATATTTACAGCAAATCTTAATTCTGTACAAATCTTTGCACCATCTAGTCTTTCAACTCTAGCTCAGAGCTATAGTTCACGAAAAAAGGTTTCAATAATTTCCATAGGATGAACCAATGACACCAGAGAATAGCGCAGGGATTGCTGTCGGGTAGAAAAACGGTCTACGTAGAGCGTAATCAATGCATCAAAACCGGCCTAGCCGACTTTCACACTCGAAGGGGACAAGATCTCCCGGCGTTGTAGAGGCTGTAGAGGTTGCACCATTTGCACCGAGACCCACGCACTGCACGCGGGGGTATGTACCGATTCGTGCGATTCTGGGTGCGCACGGCAAACTGCGCGGCGGAATTCGTGATAATTCATACGACTCTGACGCCTACTATTGGAGCACAAAATTGAAGTAGAGTGGGTTAGTAGGATTAGCTGACCATACCCAACTATTCTACTTCAAGTTTGTGCCCCAATAATAGGCGTGAATCGAATCATCATGAATTTCGCCGCGCAATTTGCCGCGCGCACCCAGAATCGCACGAATCGTGCGTCCCCCTGCACGCGGGTGTGTACCGATTCGTGCAATTCTGGGTGCGCGCGGCAAACTGCGCGGCGAAATTCATGACGATTCGAACGGCCCTGCCGCCTATTATTGGGGTTCAAACTTGGAGTAAAACAGATTATTAAGTCAACTGATACTACCAACTACTCTACTTAAAAATTGGGCCCCAATAGTAGGCGCTAACGTCGTCAGAATAGCTATGAATTTCGCCGCGCAGTTTGCCGCGCGTACCCAAAATCGCACGTTTCGTGCGTCCCCCACTGCACGCGGGTACGTGTCATGTCGTGCGTCCGAAGACGCGCGCGGCAAATTGCGCGGGGAAATTCATGGTGATAGGAACGACTTTAGCGCCTACCATTGTGGCCCAAATTTAAAGTAAAGAAGATTATCGGGATCAGTTAATCTTACTGATCTGACTTCAAGTTTGGGCCACAATTATAAACGCCGCAATCGTCCAAATTCGCCACAAACTTCGCCGCGCAATTTGCCGCGCGCATCCTCGAACGCACGACTAGACTGTCCCCCGCGCACGCAGGTGGCTTGCTGCAACCAACTGTAAGCGACAGAGCACACGTTTGGACAGCTCGTCCATATACCCCTTTATACCCCGTGGCTTTTGTGGCCGAATTTTCCTCCAACCCCTTTTTCACTTCGACTGCCTTGTGAATCTTCTGCCGGCGAGATTGTTAGATGGAAACTTTATTAGTGGCCTGACGTTTCGACGCGATCGTCTTTTTCAAAGGTCTAAATGTGGCCCAGGGTTCAAGAGATGTCCTCTAACCGCCAAACGCCTCCTCTCTCTAATGTTTCTGATGGAACGTTAGAGACAAGAAACGGAGAATTACCAACGAGGAGAATAGACGCACCCAGTCCGCCACCGCAAGAGCGGAGCAGCATCACTCCAAGTCAATTATGGTTAGTAACTGAGAATTAGTGGTTAAGACCCTAGCAATACGCGTTAAGAAACGTTGAGGAACAGGAACACGTTTTTGCGGTAGTGGACTGGGTGAGTTTATTCCCTCGTTGGTGTTTCTAGGTTTGTTTTCCCTAAAGATCTATCAGAAACGTTGGGGAGAAGAGGCGTTCGGCGGTTTAAGGACATCTCTTAGACCTTGGGTCATGTTTAGACCTTTGGAAACACGATCGCGTCGTAACGTCAGGCCCCTAGCAAAGTTTCCACCGAACAACCTCGTCGGCAGAAGAATTACAATACAATACTGAATGATATACAAATGCCTAGGTTATATAAAGGGAGAAGCTGGAATTTCTTATTTTTACTATCATACTATTTGAGTTCTCATATTTCCCTAATTAGGCCGATTTTCGCACTTTCTTTGTAGCTTTTGCACTACAGTGGACTTTCACATCCATTACCGGTCTTAAACCAGGCAACTCAAAATTAGTGATTATGTATTTAACCCTTCAAAGGCTCACGTTAATGATTTGTCACTCTTCTAGCCAACAAGCCTGAACTTTAACTGCAATGGCGTACACAGAATTTTAAGAGTAAAACAAAATGAAAACCTCAAAACACTTCGACACTTCAAGGAGAAGGCAAACGCCAGATGGGGTGGAATAGAGGGAATGGCCGGCAATTGTACTAATCACCCAGAACCTAACGAGATTAGTCGACATAAACAATTATGGGGCCAAATGAGGTCCACCCATAATTTCGCCGGCAGTCAACTAACGGTCGCGAACTGATTCGATCAAGCCATCCACCCTGCTTAAAGCTTTCAGTGAGTCAGATTCCTTCCTAGATTCCTTCGTCCTGATCAAATCAAATGATAAGTCCTTCGACATGAAACAAGCAATGAAACTAGTAACATGAGAGGTGCTATTATATTACTGGTTTCAAGAAACTCAGAATAAAATTGTTCACCGGAAATGACAGCCGTCAACATGATAAGACTATGAAATGTTTCAGGATCTGTACCTCAAAAAGAGCGTAGAATAATCCACATTCCGCAGAAGGATACGTCTTACTGAAAATTTCCTGACTGATCATGGCTTGCTTGATAAGCCGGTGTGTCTTCAGTTGCAGTGGTGGGAACCTACACAGGAGACGGGCGGGATCTGAAGCAGAGGGGAGACGGGCGTTAGGAACGATTTTGGCTAATCGATTCGTCGCACGCGGCTGTCGCGGACCACTCACTCGCCGTTATTACAGCTCTAGCGTTCTTCATACAGCTCAATCGATGTGCTATCATTATTTTATGCATGATTCTACTATTAGTACTTTTGTTCTTGTATTTCTTACCTACTGCTGCATCCTGCTACATTCCTTCGCGCGCGACGCCCCTCTCACCGCGACCCGACCATTTCGTTCCTAACGCACCACACCCGAAGCAGAGGATATCAGCTTGCTGTAGTCAACACAGCTTCTTTTAACCCATTGACGACCGCGTGGCCCGCCGGCGGGCCACACCATATCGTGCTCCTATGGTATTTATATTATTTACAAGCATTCTTCTGTGTATAGAACCACACTCAAGGGTTCATAGGTGGGTCACGGCATGAAGGGAAATTCTGAAATATCAGGTAACAACTCATGTGCTTCATAATGAAATAAAGGGAGATCAAATTTACATGTCCAGCGACAAATCACTAAATGGTTTCATTAGTCGAGTACTAGGCTTCAAAAAGCCTAGCAACATCACACGCTCATTACGTGACCAATAACTATCAAATACAGAGGACAGAGAAATAGAGAAAATTGTTTTTTAAAGCTCAATCGTTTGAGAGTTGTTCGGGCAAAGGGAAACAAATGCTTGGCTAAGCAGGTTCCGATAGAGCAATGAGGAACGAGGAATCAATGACGAAATGCATCCAGAGAGAAGCCTGTCCTCATCGTTTGTGAGAAAATGAGCTTTTAAGATGCACGCATACCACAAATCATACCATTAGCTCACCTTACCAAACTGGTTACTTTTGCTACTAATCATATCAAGAACTCAGTCAATTGTCTACCTACTTATGAGCGCGAAGTTAGAACGTAGAACGAGCGTGTCGTATACTATTCAAGTCTTCATCTACTTGTACCCATTTTATAGCTCACACTGCCAGACACACTTGACCAGTATGATTATAAAGAAGTGTGTTTATGCGAAAACATTAGGTTTGACTAAAAGTCATGCCTCCCCCTCCCCCCCCCACCCCTCCCACCCACCTACCCCGTACTTTCAAAAGCCGCTCCACTACCATGGTCGTCATTTTCTATTATAACTGTAGCTAAAGTATCTACTTTTTCCTACCTCTATTTTTCTAATATCCTCTGCAACTGTCTTTATGTCTTTAAGAGAGCAGTAAGCTACTTTGGATGTTTTGATCGAGTCCGGCCGAATTCTTCATCAGTCTAAAATTTTCTCGGATAACCATTCTATATTCCACCTTAACCGCGCAGTAGCTCATTCAAATAAAGCTTCCTGGTGTTACAAAAATTGCTGAATCAAGTAATGTTAGTAATGGCGTCGAAGTCTACTACGGTATGTTCCCTCATGTTGTGCACCCAACGATGGCACACCCTAGTTTTCGGCAATACTTCTAAATGTATTTTATAAGGTAGACATAACGATGGATTAGCTTCGTTAATGTTGCATTACGTACATTTGCCGGATCTAACCTCTTAATAACTGGAAAGGGAATATCTAATCGTTTATCAGTTTCCCTTGATTTTTAGAGCAGCTGGATGGCGGATATTTTGACAAATCAAGTTTTTCGAATGTTCGCTTAATACTAAGCTTTATAAATAAGTGAACCGGTAATAGTTAGAGAACTTGACTCAGCTCCACTTGGAATCTGCCTTACTTTTTGGTTTATTGTTAGTTCCGCTTGTTTTTAGTGATTTTTCAGTGATTAGACAATCAAGAGCATATCACTGATTGTTGAGCAACTTCCACATTTGCTAAATATCAGTTCTACTCATAATTTCTGCAAAGACGTCTCGGTTCCACTCACTTATTTCAAATGCTACGGATAATCATTAATTCGCTTTCCGATGGATGATCTTTTTGTTATTGTAATCGCTATTTCGTTTTTATTCATACCTACTGTGCTCTAGTTATATTTGTTCGTTAGAATGACAGGGGATCGAGCTCTTAAATGTTTGATTGATAGTGAATTCTTGCGAATCGCTCCACCCTTAAACATCTATCGAGAACCAGGGAGCGTTCGAACGAGGGACATCCAATCAATCCTGCCAGGATGGAAGGCTCGGTGGTGGAGGTTGTACTACCGTGGGTCACAGCCCCTGTATTTCTTGCTCACTGAGTTCGGACTTCACTGAATTCATTTCATGAGGGAGTCTCAGTTCAGCCGACGTGCAAGTCGTCATCAGGGGGAGGAAATAAGCAAGGCGAGATCAGCCCTGGAGGCTGCAACCCTATCCGCAGCAGTCACGTACTGCTCACATTTACTCTGAATTATGTAGGTTACAGTCCTGCGTGAATATCCCCATTTTTGCATCTTTCATCACCCTTCTGAATGCGAACGCGGTAGCAATGGTTGCATTCATAGTAACGACGCTGACGCCCGCTCAGCCATCCATTCATATCCCGCAGATCGATGACTCAAGCTGTACATAATGCCTTTTAAGCGTTCGAAATGTAGAACTTGCTTTAAGGACGGTCACGCCAGCGTCTGTACTATGAATGCAACTTATGATGGTCCGAGGGCGAGCGAGATAGATGTTGCGATAGTGCGTCGTCGTTTGGACGTTTTGCTTCACTTGTGTGAGATCATTTGCCAGTACCAGACAAAGGAGGACTGGCTTTCTATACATGTGTGTCCGTTTAGGCTTATTGTATGATGTAATATACTTTTTAGTCAGAAGCCGCAATACAACGTAGCTCTAACTTACGCCATATCTCAGGACTGTCCCGTCCTGCCTACGTAGGATCGTCGTGCAAACTTCTTTTGACATTCAGTATCGGCAAAATTTTCTTAGCTCTGGACCGCCCAGCCGCTTTCTCCTACATGTGCTCTTTATATGAGTCACTGGGTTCCTATCATAGAGTGGTGACGAATAATGCTTTTCTAACCGTTGAGTTTCCCTTCTGATACCCGTGCTATTCCTGATGATGCTGTTTGCATCTATTCTTTATATTTTCACAAATGCCAATGGCATAAGCTCTACTTTTAATCAATGTATTGCTCGATACAGCTCCGCTTATCAAGCTGGACATCATCGAAATGAAGTGAAACTAGGCCTATCTAATAGACTTATCGGATTTATTTTCTCTTGGAAGACATGTGTGCACGTAATCCTGCGATAAAATGTGTGGTTTGCTTTATTGTACGATATGTATCTGCTCAAGTCGTTTTTGTTAAATCACACTGCATGTTATTCAATTTCATAACCAATCGACAGCAATGATGTTAATTTCAGAGCACTGCTAACAGTCATTTCATTCGATGCTGCATTCCGCTCTCTTTTCACTGTTCGTCGAAATGTCGTGCTTTTGCTCTAATGGCTGCATTGTTCTGTACAGATTCTACATTTTAACGCTTATTTCTTTTTCTTTAAGGAAAATGGGAAATATATTGAGGAGACGAAAGAAAGTGGTCACGGAAGAACTGGAGTCCCTTTCTCACCAAATGAAAGCGTTTCGGGAAGATATTGAGAAAACTGCGGAGGTTCACCATACATTACCTGTTCTTATATTTGAACATTCGTTTTTCGAGCAGCTAAGACTCCGTCTTTCTTTTCCCTCCTAACCTACCATCTTCATAAAGGGAATTGAAGTCAGTGAGGGGAACGCTGCGAATGGTGCTGCTGTAGTGGAGGGTGATATTAGTCGCCCTTTACCCTTCAATCTAAAGGACATGATGTCTAGAAAGATTGCGCTCCATTAGCACCGTTCTTTTTCTAACACTTCGGGGTCCCGGTCTCGCTATTCAGTTCTTGAGATCCGTCGAACGGTTCATTAATTGAGCTACATTGTAGTAATGTCGGAAATCAAGTCTTAATTTTAGTACATACGACGCCTCCATGCCAGGCCACCACTCACGTGGGATCTTTCAGAGTGAAGAGAGGTGTTCGTCGGTTCAGTGTTTTTGCAATTCAGGCGAAGCGAATGATTTTGTGGTATCTCACGCTATCTACATTCTTTTTTTCGTCGTCCATTATTGCATATACGTGGATCACTTTTCAGCGGAAGGAACATAAGGTTAGCATCATCCGTTCTAAATATGTTAAAATATGTTATGTGGCTTCCTCTTGTACGCTGATTCTGTCCAGACCATGCTATAGCTTGTTTTGAATTTTAACACTACTCTCCCATACCACCTCCCACCACTGACCGACGCCACCTTGCATTTCAGATTTGTTCCTCTTAAGGACCCTAATACTGTTATCATTGGCAGGTATCCGTGACATTTCTCACATTCTCCTTTTTTATACAGATATTACTTGCTCTTCTTTCCTTTGTTGCCGGCCTGGTGCTGTTATGGTTGGGAAGGAAAGCAGCAAATGCTTTCTACAATTGGAGAATCACACGAAAAAGACAGGTAATATTCCAATTTTTAAGAACTTTGGGGCTGCATTGGCGAATTCGAATGGAATTATGCTAAAATGTTTAAGTTCCATTTGAATACTTTCATGTAGTGGATAAAGTTAAGCTGCTTGCTCGCATGTGTGCGAACACAGAAATGCGCCAGAATTTGAAAATTCTTAGGATTGACTATTTTCAGGGACTTGACAGTTTGGTTGCAAGGAAGAGATCTTTATTAGAAACGGTGAAAGAAACGGAAACATTTAAGGTCGGACAAGTTGTGCTTAATCTTCTGACAATAAATGGTAATGCTTATCGTTCTCTCATGTGATTTTGTCTCCAGGTTGCTAAAGAAATCCTGGATAAGTACGATCAAGAAAGTCCCAAATCCGCTTCACAACCTTCCAGTCCAACTATGGAGAAGCGTGCACTTCCGGTAAATCGAACTGGTAAGTTAACAGTTCAGGTAGCATATCTAACATGATGGTCTAAAATGGTTAAATTCTTCGTATGCTCGGATCAAATTTAATACCCTTTCGTTGACCCTTTTTTCTGCTATGAAAACGGATTAACAATACTAAACTTATTTGACACGAGAGCAGATTCCGTTCAGAATGTGGTGAGCGTATGCTTTCAGATAATTGTGAAACTAACTTATTTTTGTGGTGACAATATGCAGTACCCATTGCTTCTACAGAGCACATGAACCTTTATCTTTTGAACCAGGATAAATCCTAACGCTATGCATTCTGCCGCAGTTGTTTCTGATACTGTTGGTCACAGTTCATGCGTAGCTGATTTCATTGCGCGGAAAGATAAACTTTTTTCACCAACCACACTTTTCGTTATGTTTATAAGGACTGAAATTCGTTTACTGGACAAAATGAATCAGGATCTAACTTCCCTTAAGCGAGTCCTTTATATCGGCTGCACAAAGAAAAAGGACAGAGTAGCTTATCACCATTGAAGTCTGCTTCATTATTGTATAAGGTTGATGCATAATTACTGCGCATTTTTTTCAACGAATTCTGTTTAAAAAAAACGATGTAATTATTTAACAAAGACATGTTCAAGTAATTACTCCAGAGTGTATCCACCATCTTAAGTCAAGCATTGCTTCCCATTTGCTACGAAGTTGGGTTCCACAGGCGAAGAGGTCCCGATTCTTGAAGGCGATCTACGCCTTGACATCGGCCATGAAGTCATCCATTTCGTCGTAAGTTCTGGACGCTAACCAATTTTTCGGCAGACGGTTGACGTGATAATCCATAGGAAATTCTGTCGGTGAATATAGAGGATTTTAGGAGCAGGTCTCACTCCTTACTTGGCTTTGGTTGACTGTTCCATCACCGAAAATTTCGTTGAGATCTATGACTACCTACTTCCAACCGTTGTCGAAGTAGAAATGCATAATGTGGCGATAAGAAAAGGACTTTCTAGAGCAATTCTGTGTAGAAAAGCGAGAAGCCTATTTACATAAAAATCCTGAGCATTCAAATTGTATCGAGAGAACACAGGCCGCGAAAAAATCCGCAATAATTATCCATCAACCTTTATTTCTCTTTATCATATAAGGAGTTTGAATGAGCTCCCGGTCACTGTATCCGATTTATTCAGCAACAACTGTTATTTCTTTCGTAAACAGCCAAGCTCAAGTTGAAATGTAGGATTTAACCCCCAAAACTGTGCAAAGTGCGGTGCTTTTATATACCCGTCTCAATATTTGTATGGTAAATGTGGTTCTACTTCAGCACTTTAGTTTAGTCAAAAAATAAAACGGTCACCAAGAAGATGGTGCTTCTTTTTGCTGTTTTGTTCAGATTTAACAATGTTTAGAACAGTTCGCAACGCCTACCCAAATCATGGGTCCAGTTGGTCTTTCGATGAGTGGCCCTCCACGTCCTCCAGTGAAAAAGCTATTCACGAAGAGTTCCGAAGACATTGCATCAACAGAGGTGGACCAATGTCATTTTACTACATCTCTCCAAGTGATATTCTACTAACGTTGAGCAACACTGACAAGAAATTATAGTATTTATTATTATAGGGTACTACTTTGAAAACGCCAGCGATATCGCGCATAAAGCCGATCCGCCCATTTCAGCGGGAAGGCACTACCGTGGTCGATAAAATGGTGGATTATTTCTTTGGAGACGGACCGGGTCAAAGGTTAATTCTAGACCATTTTACAGTATTGCTTGTTTTTGGACATGTATTTGTTGTTTTAGGAATGCTCTCATTTGTTCAAATTGTCACGGACATAATGGAATGGCGCTTCCAGCTGAATTCGATTATCTCGCTTATGTGTGCTATATTTGTGGGCACTTCAATCCGGCCAGGAAATTCAGGCAAGTTTGTGTTAGTCTCAAATGTGTGTAGTTGTTGTAAGAAAAAAAAGAACATAAAAAGTGAATGTTTCTTTAAGACCTGGTAGAGTGGCGCCTTCATCCGCTTCAGCAACGCCGGCTCCACACATCTCAAAGCCCACATCAGTCAGTGCTTCTTTGTTTGCCATTCGTTTAAGAAACGAAGAGCAGGATAGATGTTGAGAAAGTAGTACTACTTTTTTGAGTTTGATTCAACTAGTTTAGAAAGTACGGCTAATGTATTTTTGTTCGTAGACTGTCGGTGTTGCCTTAGTGCGTTAGAGCGCTTGATCCAGTAAGGCACAGATCAAGAGCTTCCAACCACTTTCAAATCTTTGACGAGTCGATCGATTAAAGCAGTCTGTTATAACAAACCTGTTTGGCTGAGCAGTGAACATATTGTGCAAATGCCCAGGCCTGATGAAGACCGTTCTTCTGAATTTGTTGGAAGAGTTCCATTCAGGATCCCTCCACTTCTCTATTGGATCGTAACCATCGAACGGAGATGGCAGATGACAAGGAAGAAAAAGTTGTGAGTGTTACCATGAGCACTAAATTTTTGCACTTTTATCATATTCGTGCTTTTAAAGTGTTCTTCTGCTAGAATTAGAGTTGAAAGTGTGAATTTTGCGCTTTCAATCGGCTGCCTCCAGTCTATTCTAGCCTAGTCCAAATTCACAATTAAAAGTTGAAATTGTTTCATAAGGACATTATTCGACAGCATGCGTACTGCAGGCATGGCTCGGTATGTTGTGCGGCTAGCACGGTTTGGGCGATTTGCAGTCAATACCTTCTGAGTATTGAAATAATGCTTTTGTTCTGCTGTGAAAAGCTCTTCTGCAACTCTAACTTGTTACTCTACATAAAGTATCTGTCACATTTGCTCAGATTAATCTCGGATTTTACTGAACATTCTACTGGGTTTATGTAAGGACACCAGTACGCTTATATTCATAACGTAACCGTCTTTATCTTATTTGCTCATCTGTCCATGTAATGATCAAACTAGCCCCTTATTTTCATAAGGAGACAGTTCCATCTTTACATGGCTGAAACATTTTTAACATTAATTTTTTCATCCTTTTTTTCCTTACGAGTTCGATTTCGCCCACAACGCTGTTAAAACCCATCGAAACAATGCCCAGCATTTGGCTTTTGAGCCCTATCTGAGCTGTGTGCACTCATCGTTCTAACGCTACACAGCTTGGAACAAGAAGTTGAGGATGCTTCGAGAGAAATCTAACTACTGAGAAATTTTGGGCAGTCACTTTTCGCGCAACCTCTATTAGAATCACTCTTCGGCGGCGTGCTCAGTTCCAGATAGATTCGATCATCAATAGTGAACAAATGATAAATGATTACCGGTGTTACCTGATGTTACCCCTTGTAACTGCACCAATCAATTAAATTCCCATAATACTTTCAGGGTCTTTGTTTCCCGATCAATCTTTTTCACTACTTTTGTTATGTTCGTGTGAAAGAATTGTATGGGTTTTCGTTAGGCGTGGGCTCAATGAGAAACTGCATGTTTTAAGGATTTCCTCTGTCTTTCTGAGCCCACTTCACTGATTGCAGGATGATTCTTTTGACGACTTGTCGAACGAAAACGTGCCAGAGCATACGGCGTAATAGCAGTATTTCTTGTACTCATAATACTCTGTAGTCCTACTTGTGCATTATTTGAGATATATGTCAGTGTTGTGAATTCTCTGTGAATAGTTTAATTAAAAATTACTGTAATGTTACCACGATCAATGCGCTCTACTCTCATTTTACTGCTCGATTAAAAAATGCTTGCCGAGTATTGTAGCTACGGGAGGTATTTGTTAAGGTCTCCTATGTCACGATAGTGTTTTAAGATACTGTTTCTTTCATGTGTGATCCTCTTTTTTTTGAGATTCCTCAAGCCTTTTTAGCTCGATGATGACTTAGTCGTGTGATGAATTTGCTTCATAAAAGTTCTATGATGTGTAAACAGCATTTGTGATTCATTTTGATTGTAGAGGAAAAATTTGACAGCTATATTGCAAACTCACAGCTTATCAAGTTGTGGATTTGTGTTTACAATTATACTTCCAGGAGTCAATTAAATTCGAATAGGTTATGGCGAGATTTTGTACGAAAGGCACGATAGCAGGCTAATATAAACGACGGTTACAATTGACTTCTTCATTCAGCTCCAAAAGCCATCGCTTACACTTATATCTCTTGCTTTATCATCGAATCGTCATGGAGGCAGTGGCAACGTCTCTTCTCAGTGGCAACGTCTCTTCTCAAGAGCTGTGCATGATGCTGCTGAAAACGCTTCGGCAATGCGGCCCTCTAGGAACTTTTTTTACATACCAGTCCCACATTCCCTCTACTTCTTGTGAGCATCCAATTTTGTAGTAAAAAAGATGTTGATAGAGAAATCTTGACGAAACAGGCATCACTACAGAAATCTGGATTTCAGAACCGCTATTCGTTAGGGGCTTGTCAAGTTAATGAAACGGCTCTACGTTCGTAATTTCCCACTGATGTTCCATACCTTTTTAATAATCTGAAGAATAGCGAGCACTGAATAGTCGGGGAGTTGCTGAAATCAGCTTTCCAACGTGGTCCTGTGCGCAAGATTCTGGTATGGAGCGCTTCTGAATAGTTTTGCATACGTGCTCTCAATGTTCTCTAATTTTCCTGTTTCGAGGACGAAACGTAATTAGTAAGTCCAACTCGTCCTAACACGACGAATTCCGAACGTCCGTGCGCATAGCCATGTGGATACTTTTCAACGACTTAGGTTGGCCTACAATCAGAGTTCGATAAACGGGCGAGATAGACCAGCTATCGCCGCTTGCCTACACTTTGACTACTGCAATCTTGGCGACTAGTTACATGTAGTGCTTTTGCTGTTTTAGCGAAAGAGCGAAAACAATATAAGAAGGTCTATCTTTTTTTGGACAGACATTACGATGAATACGCTTTTGGGTAGTTCCCATTTTCGTCTTACTCCAGTCATGAACGATAATAAGGTAAAATCCTCAACAACTTGATTTCTGATCCAGTTGTCAAGAAGATGTAAAGTCAAGAACACTAAACAACCTTGTAAACAACCTGCACACCAGTCAAACGACCAAAGATGCCTCCGAAGAAGATGCTCATTTTGTTTTCAGAATTAGGCTGCCCTGGGCAAGCTGCTTAAGCATGAACATGATCATGATGCACGTGATCTCCGAAGGAGGTAGTTTTCGGAAGTTAGTGATTAGTATTAGTGCCTATGTAGTTCGTATATTGTGCTCTTCATATCACGTAAATATTGAAATGTAAAATATGTAGTCAGCTCCGAATAGTGAGATTATGATATTTAGGACTGTGACAGTGATATAGGGCAGCTGGCCCTGTTACTTCGATCAGGGGCCGAAAATTGAATTTCGTTTTGTATTCATCCATGTCAACCAAATTTCTGAGGTTGATTTCGTAACGAAATAACAAAAACTTCTCTAGCGAATACGTAGGGATGCTCCTTCTTCGGGTCAATTTCCTTATCGTAATTTTTTTCCTTTGTTCCAAAACAGTTCATTCTTGTAAGCCTCATTGTTTGGTTTCCTGATGTCATGGAGCTGTCGAGTACGGCATACTGATGAGGATACTTTTTGATCGAGGGGAAAGGACAGAGTAACTTCGGAAAAATATCTCCAGCTCTAAAAATAAGTTCAACAACGAAGATAGTGGAATAGCAACGCCATTTGTTATGTCGTCACTTTTTCAGCTCTCGTAATTTCAGTGAATTCCGGAGAACGGCTACAAATGGTTGTGTAGCAGCTGATCATGGATCATTAACGAGGGCTTGGCATGCCATTCCTCCGGTCATCCGAGGGCTGCGGCTTCACGCTATAGGTTTATCTTCTCATAATGACTATCTTCTCATGGAGGCCGCTATTCTGTTGTTTCCGTTCAATTCAATCCAGTGTGAGAACGTTTTGGAAAGACACACACACACACATACATGCGGCGCACTTTAGCTTTGATCAGCGTTTTACCAACTTCGCCCTAAGTCTGCGGTCTCAATTTTTCTTACATAGCAACGCGAATATGAATTCTGATGATATAATAAAGTGACCAAAGATGGCGTTTTTGTGGATCCAGCTTATCATAAAAATCAAGTTGTTTCAAAAGAGTGAAGGCTGTGGTCAACTGCTCCCAGAACCACCCGAGGCCAAAGCTTTCACCTCAGCTACCAATCCCTTTTCAGAATGTCGATTCTATGTGCAAAATTCTCATAGCATGTTTGTTGACCATAACAGATTCCCGTTCACATGGTAAGGGAAGCACTATGTAAATACCAGCTTAGCCCCATGCCTACCCTCTGCCACTATGTATTTAGGTCATAAGGACTCTGTTACCCAAGCTTATTTGTAGTGAGTTTGCTTATGAAGTCTGCAGACTTTCCTTTCCCTGCAAGAATCAAGTGGTCAAAGTTCTCTACATTCGTTGTTGGTAGTTAATTGTATGAGAATCCTTACGAACCTTTATTGATGTCGCGAAGAAGCCATTCATGTGGTAGTCATGTCAAGCAACTAAAGGAATGAGCCTGTCGAGCATTCGACATCCTTAGAGCTATGGCATGGTATTCTCCTTCCAGGTTCGGCTCCATCGAGGAAGATACCTTCCCCGCTCAATTTTTTTTGAGTTGTTTTACAAGCTACATTGAGAAAGGAAGGGTTGGAGAAAGATGTTTCGATGATGATAGTTTTATGTTGCTATTAAAAAAATGAGTGCCATCAAAGAGTGCTTCGCTATACCATTTTCTGGAGCACTTTCAGAGTCAAGATTGGGGGAAATAGCTAAAGTTGAATGCGGTGTGTATCCCAAAACGGGATCGATTAATGTTCCTTCTCGGTATACGCACCGCGTTGGGTTAGTTGATCGAATTAGCATCATCCTGAACTCTTCTTCGCTACAATGCTCACGGAAACTGAAAATGATCGCTTACATTAACACAAGTTCTACAGAGCAGAAGCCGGTCAGCTGTTAATGAGGTCGTCGAGTGCTCATCTATTACCTGGACGAGCTCTATAATGGTGTTTAGAGGTAGAAAGTTCCGTTAGGCTACTTTCTTCTGAGCATGGAGCAAGCGACCTCAGTATCCGGTACTAGAACCGTCTAAGTCAGTTTTGGTCGTTATTAGGTTTTACTGACAAGCTAACCTCTCAAGCTTCCCCTCTAACTTCAGGAACTCGAGAGATTCCTTCTTCGATCAAGGGCAACAAGTCATTTGAACCGACAACGAGAATTAGTAGTCTCATTAACATTTCTTGGCGTGTTCGAGCGAGATTTCATTTTGATAAAGACGAATAGGCTGCGTCATTTGAAGCAGGACCATGCCGCATTCACTGAACATGATTCATACATGTCAGCGACTCTTTAGGTTTTTTTGGAAGCCTCCAACTGGTAACTAGTAATGGTGATCTCAAACCTAATGAATTTAGATTGGCGTTAAACAAAATAAAAGAGCTCATAAGAAGATCTTCATGGTCAGAGCCACTCTTCCTTCTAGAATTCTGAGTGTGGCCATGGGCCGTAAACATGCCGGCTGTTGAACGCGAGCTATACACTAGCTAAACTACAACACTGTAAGCAAAGAGAGGAATTCAACCCAGTAATCGCCATCAACTTAAGGCAGGCTACGGTGCATGCCAAATTCCACGCAATTTTTCGCGAATAACAGCTGTGGAAATGCCTTTCACGACGATAATTGCTCGAATAGCACATGAATGTTTTTCAATATGTGATTAATTTCAGTGAGTAACCCACGACATACATATTTATACGAGCAACACAGTACGGTTAGGAGAGTGAGCGCAACATGATTTCATCAAATGCATTTCTAACCAGAAGATGTGAAGATGAAGATTAAACAGCCAGCAACAGCAGTACCGCGCAACTCGGACAACGCAGCACTGATTTGTTGGACGGAACCATTCACTTCACTTTCGGCCAAATCGAATGAATTCGAACTTGTTGCGGCGTTTCTCGGCGATCTTGAGTGGCGTACCTGATGATGGGTAAGAAAAGTAGATGTGAACTTCTTTCTATAGGAGAATACCCGCTTAAATCTTTACCTTCTTGCATGCTCTCAATATTGGCAAGAGCGTTCAGGAGTTGCGATGAAACCTGAATGATTCATGACAGTTCCAGTTAAGCGATCCAAAACCCTCCAGACATATGCCAAAGTCTTACCTTTGCAAGCAAATCACTATTATCGGTTTCGAATACCACTGGTTGCATCAACTCCGGCGTCCCTTTAGCGTCTAAATCAAGCTATTCAAGTGCAGTCGTTGGGGTTTAACGGCAGCCCATTCTAGGGGCTATTCATTAGTATTGTGTTGCTAGTTCTTATAAGCAGAGGTAACAAGAGCATTCACTACTGAGACATTCGATTACTTCATCGATAGCTTCGGAGGACCAGCTCAAAGAGCTCGCTTTCAAAGTCAGTCGAGTCACAAGAGGTCGGAAGCTGGAACTCCCCGAAATTTTCTTTGCTACCGAGTGCGGCCAAAGCGCGTTAAGGCGGGCAGTGTGCTTAGATAAAGTAGGCATGTATAGAACTTACGTGACTTTTGTGCACTGATGAGTAGTGCACTGACTAGTAAAAGAGCGACGGTAGCAGTTCGCATTTTGGACGCTGAACTTGCCTCGATAGTTCTGTGGGAGAGTGATGTGAGGGAGTGAATGGGATAAGGCCGTGGAAGAGGGCGGCACGCAATCAAGCTGAGAGATGGCGTGAATTGTCCAACAAGAAGCATGTAAGGGAGATGGAGACCGCCCTCTCCCTTACAGAAGCAAACAATCATCCAATCAGTCAACGGGATTTCGTTGTTACATTCGCCAGCCGGACGCGCTCAGCATGCAGTTGTCTTTGGAACAATCGCATAAATTGCGCCAAGATGATGACAACACTGCGACGATTTTAAGTCGCCACGATAAACCACCAAATCTCTGATGGCAAGCTCTTGCTGCATTACTCCCCTTAACAAAGTTGGATTCACTTCAATGTGAACTTGATGGTTTATAAGGCGAGCAAAACATGTGTACTGAAAAGATAGGATGGCATCCCTCTTGGAAAATGGCAAAGTCGACAGGATGATGTTCACTGCAATGATGAGTATCGTGCATAGATCACATTGTTTGTTACCTTTATTTCCCATTCACAAACTGGCAATCGCAACCCTTTAACATCACATTGCACCTTCCTAACAAGTCACAAATTCCTTGCTTTGCAGCGCCTCATCTCTTGACAATGACCTCATCATAGGGTTTTGGAATCCACCTAAGCTTTCGACCTTATCGCTTGATTTTCATGTATTGCTCATTGGGGAGAGTTCTTTTAATAGGAAACGTAGTTTAATTAAAGAGGTACCGTTGAAATTCGGAATACCTCTCCACATAACACTTTTGCTCAGTGATCGCAGCAGAGGCTACACACAAAAGAGAACAATTCCACCAAACTATCGTGAAGTAGAAACAGGAGCAGTAGTGAGTAGAAAGATTAATAGATAGCAATGAAGTCCGTTATGGTCAGCTTGCGGATGCTTTGCGGAGTCGTTTGTTGTAACAAATTTGGTGCTTATTTCGTCCTCGCACATGTTTATTACCCATAAGGGAATTCAAACTGCTCCTTCACGTTTTTACCCAAATACAAACATTTCGAGGTTACAGGGAACGTTGTTCGAAAGATTTTGACGAATTACTCTCGAAAAGTTTAACGTGAAAATATGGGACGGTTGCTGACAACTTGATCTCGTTAATGCCCGGAATTATATGAATTGTCCCACTAAGATCTAGGAACCACTAAGAGTTGCACATTCGTATCGCAATATATTATACGTATCCATATCTTTTCTGAATTTTTGTAAAGCAACTAAATAAAGAAAACGAAGTCCCATTTCTTTATTCTCTAGTACAAGATGTCGATTCAGGTAATCACAAAAGCCATAGGCCTTCCATGGGCATCTCTGAAATGCACAGCTTTCCAAATTGGGAATAAGATCCAAAACCGAAATCAGATGATTACCTAGCAACGTCGCCACTCAAATTATCCGGAGGAGCGTAAGATTCTTCCATGCGACGGTCGTCATTCCGCAGGCTCGACTGAAAAATTCTCATTCTTTATGAAAGGTCTAACACTGCATGGCAAAAGTAGTGTATGCTACCATTCGTAGAACTCATGGGGGTAGCTTTTGCAATGCTGAAGAGGTGGCGCTCAGAAATATAGTCTATTCAACATGGTAGATAGAATAGAGCAGTGGGTTCAACGTCAGCTTAATTCTTTACGATGATGCCCCCTCACACTTCTGTATGAACATCGAGAGGAGTTCATCACTAAAAATGAGCAGTAGCTGCCACAGAATGAGAGAGCAAGTGGAGAATAATGTGAAATGTGGGTATGGAAATCGAAAACGGCATGAAAGAAGCTAGAATACGAGAGGAGTAGGGGGGGGGGGGAGCACAAGAGCCCGAGAAGACAAGAGTTTGCGATTACAGTCAAACCTTGACCAACCGCTCCAACTATTTCGCAACGGATTGCTTGGTCTCCTCATAAAACTGCGATATCCTGGTTGTCCCACTGGGAGTGTCATCCTTTTCTATATTAAAGAATGGCGGTCGTGTGAAAGGAAGGGAAATGGTGGAGCACATCCAGAACAGAGGGCGTTCATTTGCTTTGGGGCTTCACAATTATTGTGGTTCCTCTGAGAGGTAAGAGGGCAAATTATTTGCTTGCAACCAAGTGTTGGTTCGGAAGAATTTTAGAAGAAGGAACATTGGTGGACTTCTTAAACCTTGTATGCCTGTGTACACCTCCGAATCACTGCTTATGTGTGCACTGTTCTTGGACGCTGCCCAATTCCACATAAGGCATGTAGACGTAAGGAATGAAATGAAGAATGTTGAAATAAAAATGTCCCTATGGATCAATGCAAGATAATGCTCAGTGTTATGGATATCAGGGTTTTGAACAAGTTAATGTTTTGTCAACCTAGAAGCCTTCAGAGCCTACCTAGAAATTGACATAAGTTCTGTACTTTTAAAAACACTCATCAGAACTGATTGTTTTATTGGATTTTTTTTAACGTTTGGAACACTACATGTATGAGGAAGAAGCCATGAATACGAATTAACATTCAGAGCTACTCTACCGATGTAAAAAATTCAATTCAATTCGTAGTAATCTCCAAATCAGGGGAAGTCCAGTTTAGTTCGAATGAAGTACATGAGGGGGGCGAAGACTGGTTATTTTTTCTGCCTATTCTAAAAGAAAGGGGCATAAGTTAGGCCTCAGTAAATAGCAGACTCACTTCAAGTGCAAAACCTCAAGCATGTCAGTACTACTGCAGTTAACCCAAGCATTCAGCAAAGCAGTTTGTTGCAGCACATTAGAGCAAGGACAATTCTAAAGATTAGCAGCTGTGTTAATACTTCTTCGTTGTTAGACGCTTATATGCAAACTTTTAAGAACGAGAGCAGTTTCAAATCACTCATCTATTTACCAAACACTCTTTTCACGTCAGTTTCCTCTTTCAATGTTCTAAAGTGGCTTCATTAATGTCGTGCAGAACAACCTATACTCATATTCCCATGTTCAAGTGAGAATTAGAACAATGCTCTTCCCAAGTTCTGCCACAAATCGCTACTCAGCTGCCACTAGCAACCCCTTATGACGCATTATCACAACGATTATGATGTTGCTTGCGGAAGTTAGTCATTTCCATTATCTACCCGATTACACATTTTCTGCAGTGAAACGAATGGGTAGACGCACATAGGGGATGATACAAAGGATCATCTCTTATATCATACAGATTCGGAATGTAAACGTAGGATTATCTCCGGAACTGATAGAATATGATGGACCTCAGCAGAGTTCCTTGCTAAACGAGGCACCTGGCGTTAACATCCAGCTGTCGTTTTTTTAATGTGAAGACTGATAATCGTACAAGGAAACCGACCTATAGCATTTTGTGATAGAAACTTCGCATTAAGGAAAGGTAAAGTAGGGTTAGATTGCGTATTCTACCCTAATATTATTTTCTAAGCCTGTCGTTGCACAGGTCAACTCTTCCACACTCCCAGAGAAATTAACACTTTGATGGAAGACTCAAGTGACTCGAGCAAACATATACGTATTGTGGCGGAGGTTTACCACAGTTCAGAAGTAACGGCAATGAGGGAGATGAAGGAGATGAGCGATCAGATGAATGGAAGATCCCCCACTAATTCACCCCTGGAGCTTCCTGGGACTTGTGTTCCATATTTCTTAGCTGTTTTAACTACTCTTTACAATAGAGTGTTTTCAACTCTTAGGAGATTACAATCTTGATAGGATTGTTTTCGTTAAATAACATCAAAGGTCGCAGTTGAGTAACCATCAACAACATCGCATTCAACACTAATCTTGTGTCACTGAATAAGTGTCAAGCATAGGAAAGGAAAGGATTTACTGTTGATGGGGACTTAATGCCTCTACAAGCGAATGCAGCAGATATCTCTGCTGTTTTGATAGTCAACACGCACACAGTGAGGACCTGGTCCATAGAGGATGAAGGGAAAATTTGAAACCCTTCTTCTAACTTGGACTGACCAAACTTTAGTGAAGTGCTGAGTTTGCATTAACAGCTGACCAAATTATTGGCTAGACATTTCATGACAGCTAGTCCTTTCCACTTTGATCCACAGAAAACCGAAACTCTGTGGTCCCGCAACCTTAAAGGCACACTTCACGATAATTCAAAGGGCGAGAACGTTAATGGCCTCCCCGCTTCTCGATCGATGTCACGTCATCACGTCAGACGAGTGTCTAAATAGTACAGACTGCAACTATTCGTTCTAGGACTTACACACAATCAGCTGGTGGCCGAGTGATGAGGCGGGTTTTTCTCCCACTTTTTTCCCTCTGTTATTCTTTTTGCTGCCGAGATCCCTTATTTAATTTCCTACTCCTAGAGGCTGAAAAAGGTGAGCAACTTTTGCTGTTACTGGGGTCTTTTTGTTTACTTATGCTTATAGGTGAATGAATTTTGGCTTACCATGGTCTGTTGTTCGCACCTGGACCCACACACACGCAGTGAGACACACTGTAGAGCTCGTCCAAACGCCCCGCTCTTTTTTGTTTTTCTGGTCTCATTCTCGTCCAGCCCCCTTTTTCAAAGCCTTTTTTCAACTTGGAAACACCGATTCACGCAGTTTCTCCACTTTTATCGCAATATTTTCGACCTTGTCTTCCATTTCTCATCATAATCTCGATTACCCAAAATTATCGTGAAATGTGCCTTTAAGCTTCGAAGAAGGATTCATTCTAAGAAAGGTGTGTTAGAGCAAGCAGACATCGTGAACTGCCTTTCCTCTACTCCTCTTGTGCCTTGTTCATACTATCTAAATGCACATGTATGGTAGTTTTTCTGACTCACACATTCTCGAAATAGTTTTTGCATAGCTTCGATGTTGTCACCGATTGCTATCAATGTTGTGATTATCAAATGATGGCACTTGAATACCCTCAGTTGCAAGTCGTAGCTCACGCACAACGTTCCCATTAGTAAAAACGATTTCCAGGCAGATTTGAAATGAAACGGAAATTCTAGCTCTAAAGGAGCAACAATAGTGAATGATCTTGAAAGTTTACAATTTATACGCATCTTATTGTTAGTTCAGTATTGAGCATGAAAGCATTGTCCGCTTTCAAAATTTCAAAAGCAAGTGAGGTCCTAGAATGATTGACACGTGGTTTTCCTTGTACCGAGTGATCCCTTACGCTGGCACCCATGTTATTGTTTTACATAAGGCAACTCACGAGAGTCTCCAAAATCATCACTGAATATTCTAAATGTAACCAGTATTTCACAAGAGATTCAATCCACGCCAACGTATTGGTGTACGTCAAAATCAGTAATTTTAGGACGACAAAACGTTCTACTGCTGTTCTCGGTACTGTAACGTCATCTCGAGACCTCAGTGGGGTGCGCTGCGCGGGAACTGGGCGGGGTGACCCACTTCAACGCGGCGGGAGGGTGAAACGTCAAGTGTGTGGACGTGTTCGCTTTTCCCCCTCTTATTTAGAAATAGAAAAACCGGGTTTTCGAGACTTCTATTGACCGGCTTGCTTCGCTTGCTGCTTAGCGTTCGAAGCTATGGTTAAGCAGTTGTCGAGAACTGAAGGAACTGCGCACAGCAAGACCCGGTACATTATGTCTAAATCACGTTCTGGACTAAGGACGGAGACTCGCTCGGAGAAATGTCTGTCGACGGAGAAAGTTGCAAGCTGTTGCCCTGCCACATGCTTTCGTCTTTATCATCAGATATTGAATTGTATGGACCGAGAGCTCTCGCTAACGTTCTTCCTCTGCTCGTTTGCATTTTGCGTTGGAGCTCTTCAACAATATTTATATAAATATATATGTATTTATAATTTGGCGGCAATTATGAAGTTCACACGGCTACGAATGGCTCCCCCAGGTGTTAGAGGCTGTCAAGATACACATGGATACTCATATGGTATTTCACTGAACTTGAGGGGGCTCCGCTCGGAAGATGCTGCCAAAATCTTGAGGCCATGATAGTCTGCCTGAGTGGAAGTACTTAGAAGGCGAACTGTACTTTCAAAGCACGAACGCGTGCATCGGAAGCGTGCATCGAATATATGATGATGCAATCCCGGAAGATCAAATACGACGTCATCAGACTGACCGAGACGAGAAGGCACCGCCCGTCGCACGCGATTTTTGAAGCAGAAAAAGAACTGTTCTTTGGAACATGCGAAAGCAGAAGCGTTGGCGGTTTAGGTGTCCTCGCCAACACCCACTTGACCCTGAACATCGATTCGTTCGATAGCTTGCCAGCCCGAGTCGGACGTTTGCGATTGAGAAGATGTAACCCAACCCCAGCTCTAACAATGTTCGCTATTTACGCACCAACATCGAGCTGCGTTGAAGAAGAGCTGAAGCCGTTTTATATGGACCTGGAGAGGCTCTACAGAGAAGACCACACTTCCTTCAAAGTCATCGTCGAAGATTTCAAGCCAAGATTGGCCCCAGAAGAACGTCTGAAAAGCTCCACATCGGGACTCGTGGAATGGAATGGAATGAGCAGGGTGGAAGGCTGTCCGAGTTTATCGTGTCGACTCACACCATCCATGGTAACTCGCAGTTCCAGAGGCCTTTGCATTTGTAATGGACACCTGGTGGACAGTTCCATAATGGAATAGACCACATCATCCTCAATTGGAGATTTCGCCTCACTGACGTCCCTGTTGTTCCGAATTCTACATGCACTGAGAAGAGTAATTCCTCTATCAACTGGGACCACTTCACTTCCCTTACGAATGAATGGGAAGATATTTTCAGCGACAACATCGGTGAAGAATAAGACCTGTTCGTCGAACATCTCCACTGTAGCGCTAGGAAAGCAGAGTCAAAGATGCCAAGAAACGTCTCTCTGCGAACATTCTCGAGCTCATACGCCAGAGAGGAATTGCGCGAGCTGCAGGCGATAACTAGCTAACACCCGAACTTACGAAACTATGCAGAGAAGCGATAAAGGAATCTGAAAGAGAGAGGAACAACAGTTCTGCCCGAAGCCGCCGAGGCCAGGATGAGATTCGCAAAGCCCACGGGAGTTTTGTCAACTATAAGACCAAGATGAGTTCTCTTCGCCGTCCTGAACGAACTATTACTGCATTTCGAAGGGCAATGGGAAAAGTCATCTACGACTCCTACTCGGATCCCTTCGGCAGTAACGTCTACATGCCTACCTACCATCTCAGACAAGACGGATACGTTGTCCCTTCGAATCTCCCTTCCGAAGTTCGACATGTCATCTCGATGATGAATGGTACGGCATCCGGTCTCTACAGGATCATAGCAGAACAAGCAGAACATCTAAAGAGCATTCCGCCAGCCACTGTCAAAACCCTGGCCCGGCTCCTCATGCGGTACTTGTCGGAATGCAAAATGCCCACTTCGTGGGAAACTAGCGCAGGGTTAAGAAAGCTCAGTGCGCACCGTTACATCATTGAAGAATCGCGGAAATACCAAGTGCCTTTATTTCGTACATTCATCAATTCGAGGAAAGTCTTTATACCATCGGGACAGAAGCTGTAATTGAAGCCCTGGGCAACCACGGTGTACCTACACAATATATAAGGTGGCTTCGTGAGCGCTACAACAACTTTGTGACCAGGATCTCGTCTCGAATAAAGAAATCATTATCAACGTGAGGAGAGGGGTTCGACATGGCGATATCACCTCGATAAAATTTTCAGTGCCGCTCGAGAACATTATGCGTCATATGGAATGGAGAGGCATGAGAGTGAAGATCGGAAGGCCCTTCTCACATCATCTGAGCTTTGCAGATGAAATCGTGCTTATAACATCGAACATCGAGCAAGCTGAAGTGCTGGCCGGATTCGACAACGCTTGGGAAAATCAAAAGAAACGCGTTATGTTTTGGTCATTTGAGAATATCGAGGGAGTAGTGAAGAAGACGACGAATATGCGGCTCCGCGTTCATCTTTTCAACGCTGCGGTCTTTACAGCTTTGACGTACGCCTCAGAGACTTGGACTCTACGATAGCAGGATGAACATGCACTCAGCCTCATTCAACTCGCTGTGGAAAAGACGATGCCCAGAATTTCCTTATACACGCAAGTGCAGAGTGGAATCCAGAGCTCCGAACTCCGTCGACGAACGTCGGGGATACCGCTGATCACGCAAAGAAATTTAAAATCAGATGTGCCGAACACGTCATGCGTATGGTGATGACCGCTGGACCAGAGCGGTTGCGGACTGGATCTCTCGTGACGCCATGCGAGCACAAGGACGGCCGCCGGCACATGGTCAGACTTCTTCACGAAGGCTTCAAACGAAAGGAGTGTTGTGCCCCGTGTCCGATTCACTGGACTACTTTGGCTCGCAAAAAGGACAAATGAAGACGTTACTGGCGCTCGCTCGAGGAAATCGATGATCACCGGGTTGCCAGGTGAGTGATACTTTGCAAAATGTAAAAATCATGATAAGTAGACAAGTGTTTAACTGAAGTATTATCTTTGTTGAGAATAGATAAACTGCTCGGTGTTGACCAATTTCTTGAATCAACCTTGGTCATGGCTTTTCCATCTACTTATCCATACAAAGTTTGATAATAGCATATCGTTTGAGCTGTTCTGCAAAATTTCTGTTCCCTCCAGCCATGTCATTCGTAGTTTGAGACATTTCATATTGAAAAGCACGAGAAAAATCTCTGGAACGTGAACTATTGAGAGAAGGGCATCCTTCACTGAGCCGATTTTCATTAGAAGAGTGTAAGAATTCTCAGTGCTAAGACAATTGGGCCTTAATTATTGCTGATTCGCCTTGTGGAAGGGAGGCATCAGTAGTTTAAGAATACCAGCCAACGCTAACGTCCAAACGAATGTTCATACCTGCGAATCTTGCCTGCTTGCTCTTCTAGGCAGCTTGGTGGAACTTGCGCTTGCATTAGAAGGAGGTCTACTCTCGATCCGATGGGAACCACGGGTATCTGCTTCCTTTGTATTAGATGGTGGTCTTTGTTCACTCCTATGCGATGCACGAGAAGCTTCTCGTGACTGGTGATTCTCCACTGAAGCAGCAGGATCGTAACTGGATGAAGAGTGCCTAAAATAGCCAATAAATCCGATCCTAACTTCTAATTACAGACTCCAGCATGTAATACAGCCACCCTTCTACCTTGACAAAGCTCGTCGACTCGGTGTTCGTGGTGGTTTCCCTCCTAACGTTGGTATGACGCGATCATCTTCTGCCTTGAATTATATTGAATTTTCTTTAGTTCTCTTGAAAATTAAGTAAACGGTATGAGTGTCATACTTTCGTGTCAACCATCACAAAAGTTACCAATCTATTATATTATTGGTGGTGCACACTATTGTTTGTAACCAACTTCCCCAACTACTTTTTTGTGCGCAGTTCTCTTGTTCTCGTGTTCACACAAGACGCCTCGCCCCTAACTGCAAGTTTTCCCCAGGTGCCGGTTACGCACTACGTGCAAGAACGACCATAACAATGACAATGAACGATTAATTACTTTCTATCTTGTTATGAACAAATATCTGATTTGAAAAAGTTCAATGGTAGTGAATAGGCTACGGAAAGCATTCACTGCTGAGAAATGAAAAGTAACTAAGAACGCGATTGTGATCAGACGAAGTTCAGACTAATGAGTCACCTTTTTTCGTATGAAACTTAGATCACATGGATGTGAGAATAGGTGCGGGGCTAAACAATGAAACTATTCACACACTCGTACCATTTATCTTATCAAAAGGATCTCGAGTTGAATAGCGCTCGACTAGCAGTTCACGCTTGAGTACATTTAAGCGTTTTTCATGGGGACTAGCCAAACGTAACTCCTTCTGTAAAAGTTATCGTCTATTTTCTCAGCGTACATACATTAAGGGACAAACAGAAATCAAATTTGGCTTCTATTCGTCTGGCTCACCCTTTGCTGCCACGAAGGCTTCTTTTCCCACCATTCCAGTGCTGGTGCTTCTGATGGAGATGGAGAACGTCGTTGTTCTAAAGGCGATATATCAGTTCCTTACCAGCAATGAGTGTGAACGTGAACAGTAAATGTTAAATGCACAAAAGAATGGAGTTTACTCTACAAGAATTGTCACCAGTAACTCTTCATAACTCAAAAAATCCGATTCTCATGATGAAATAAGTTGAAGAACGGAAATATACTACACCCTAAATTATATGAAACGATGTTGTGTATGTAATCGTTAGAAAAAGTAAATTTTTTAGGCAGCCTGCTAATTTGCATAGGAAAGATCCAACTACAGAGCAGTCCTAAAGCCTCTAATCGGACACATTCGTTGTGTGCATGCCCTGGCAAGCTTCTGAAATAGCTGATGCAGCTCACCTTTACGTGGAGGTGGTGGTGATGATCTCCGTCGTTGAGGCCTAGGATGGGGTTCGTACATCTGCTCATTACGTTTTTCGGCTTGCCTCGCTCGTTCTCTCAGTTTCCTTTCCTCCTCTTCTTTCTCTTTCCTCATTTTCTCATTGTATCGTTCAAGTCTTAATGAAATCGCTATAAAGGTAACAATGAAAACAGCAGCTTTCTTAGGCTTTGCAACCTTTCAATCTCTTTCTGCTCTTCCATTTTTTCTTTTTCGAGTTCGAGTTGTCGTCGTCGTTTGTTCTCTTCAATCTGCTTCAAAAGTTCAAGCTTGTGCTGCTCAGCATCTGATGGAATCCTGAACGGGGAATGTAGGCCAGTTCTGTCTATATTCATTATTATCTTGAGCATGTCAATCGCCTCATCTCCAACAACGTACCTTTTACTAAGATTTGGTAGACTACCAGTAGCAGCAGTGTAATGAGCTAAACTCGCTTTACGATTCGGTGAATTCGTTAATGGAGTACGATCGTCGGATACCTTCGAGAGCATCTTGCAATTTACAGATGAAACATTGTTACGTTTGATTACACATCTTTCTTCAGTTTCTCATAATACTGCACAACGTAAGTAAAAGGAAAGATGACATAAATATAAACGTTGATATGAACCTTTGGACAGCGCATTTCTCACTGCAGAACTGATCTCCAAACAAGAACAGTCAAACGGTCTAGTTGCTAGTTGAGGCCCATAATTTATGTAACAGTTGAATGCATCAATACCTTGTTGCAAGTTCGCCAAGTCGTTGATGCAATAGTCAATTTGTATAGAATTTCTGCTCTCATGGCCGTAGCCTTGGCGAAATGAAGGCTAAGGCTGCAACGCTACTTTGCTGCTTTCGACAGAATTCGGATGTCCTCCTACTATAGGAATGAAGGAGCGTACTGTATTCATGTGAGCTTTCTTGTTCATAGTGAAGGCGGTTGTATTGTGTTTCCCAGCTGGCCTGGAGCTTGAAGCTACTGCTTATTGTCCCAAAACAGAAAAATGAGGCCTTCCGCTTGTCCATGAACGGATATCCGATCATCGACAAAACGATAAACACGTCTTAGCCAGCATAATCATAGCGAATATTCCTGATGCAAGCCGTTGAACCGCCTTCTACGATCAACTTTTCGATTTTTCTTTTGTTGATTATAGTTTTTGACAAGACATTCTCTACTTTACCTTATCTTTTTGATGTTCTTCGTAAGTTTCAAAGATGTATTCAAATACAGCAAATCCAGCCTGGCCAAGTAGCTGCACAAAGGTGACATTACAATGCCCATAAGTCTAGTTTCAGCACTTAAGATAAGGTATACCCCTTTGGTTAAAGTAGGTACATTTTGTCTCACTCTAAATCTAAGAAGTCGTGGGATAGACAGAATCCATGCAGGTGGAAAACTTGAATCTAAGGGAATCCTGCAATTCATTTCTTCAAAGGTAGTAGAGTACAACCTCTATGCACATGACTTAATTGTGCCGATCTTAAGCTTTTTCATGGGGCAGTTGTCTTAAAACTGGCTTTGCAGTCAAAAATTGTGTAATGTTTGCAGCAGCTTTCTCTAGAGAGCTATAGAGAGCTAAATTAAATTCTGAAGTTCCGTGGATATAAGAGGAATATAACAGTTTTGTACCGCTCCGAAAATTTTAGTTGTATTCGAATTCCTTAACAAGCCTTCCAGTTCAGTGAAGGCAGTATCTTAATTTAAATCTGTAATTTAATTCAGTCTACAAGGCCAAATAATAATACCTGCGTTGATTCTCCCCCATACCATAAAGAAGACCGTCGAATACCGGAGCGAGGTTGAGGGTGTTGAACAGTCCACGGTGGTCCTTCCTCTACCTGGAGCGATGAGGGTGAGAAAGAAGACATCATACGATGGGTTCGAAAAAAATAAAAAAAACCTGTATATCTGGCATTTTAGAGAAAATAGGTATAGAATTATCATTAGAGCATCGGTAAGGGAGGATAGAGTTTGAAAGAGAATGGGTTTCCACGAAAAGCTGCATTTTGATAATGAGACAGGCCGAATTCAGTGTGCAATGAAAGTACAAATACTCAGTATTACCGCAATGTTATTTAGAAAAAGTGGCTCAAACAAAGTGAAAACATATGAAGAAATCTTCAGGCGATTTTTCTCATCCCCGACAAAGGGCGATCTCGAGTGATATCATGTTGGAATGAAAAATAGCCGAAGTCTACTCCTCCAGATATGCAGATTGGGCACATTCCATAGATTTGAAAGCGAGGTTCAGTAGGCCAGTTCTCATCAGCGAAAAAGTCAGGTAGATTAATAGGCACCACTGCAGAACAATGTTGGCCTTGAGGGTCGGTACAATATACAGCTGGTATGTCCAAGTAACGCTCCCAAAATGAGAGTTGCTATACTTTTTCAGTCGTGCTCTTTGGTCTCACCCAAAAGAATAGCCGCTTTTTGTAAATGGCAAGTCGATTCATTCTCGATCACAAAAGGGGTATTCCTGATATTCGACGATTCTTAATTTTGCGAAATGTTCGGGACTTGTGGATGGTCTGCCTGAACATTCCTCCAGTTGAACCAGCGGATCGGCCTTAGTCTTTCATCGTTGTGCACCTCGATTACTAACGGGCGTTGTGAATATGTTAGTTATGGTTTTGCAGTGAGCCAACAATCACGAAACTTGGCCGGCATGACGTTACGGATGTGTTAATCAAATTTCAATAGAACCCCGGTTAGAACGCGTTTATTTGGTTGTGGTTTCAGAGGTGTCCTTATAATTCCACCTCATCCTGTAGGGGAACGAAGAGCTGATAAAATAAGCCGCGAGAGCGAACTTTCGAGCAGATCAGAAGAGAATTGAGGTTAGGAACTAGGACTGGTTAAGTGGCAGGAAACAAGAAATACAAGAGACAGTAATAGATTATTGACAGGTGAAAAGTCATGCAAACAAGCAGGCTACATAGACCACAAAAAGTATCTGAGGAGTCGATATACTGCTGAACTATAAAGAAATACGAATTGAAAATAAGAAAGGCGGCTTTTCATTCAATCTTCCTTTTCTTCCTTTAGGTATCCACTTCTGAAGAGAGTAAACGTGATGGGAAGTGCTCGAATTGAATTTGGGCTACACTGCTAACTGATTTTGCCGCAATTTTACACTTAGTATGTTCAAGTGATGTTGTGTTCGTAAATTTTAGGTTTTTTTTTGGAAATCAGTTTTATGGTCCACAGATATCGATCAACACCGAGCATTTTATCAATATGTTGCTTTTTATTTTTATTTTTCAAATACCTCGAGTGTTTATAACTCAGACCATACGATGAACACAGGCCAGCGATCAAGACACTCATTCATCGAATTACGAATTATAAGACCATTTTTTACGGAACAATATTAAAACGGTAACCTACGTCCTGCCGCATTTGTTGTGAGTTTTGCACTGCTGAAGCAGCCGTCGAATTGAGCATTGGGCGGTTTTCGACGGCGTATTTCTCCTGAAACTGACGGTTGCTGAGAGGTATCTAAGAAGGAAATGTTTCGTAGATGCCACGTAATCTTTCCAGCTCAAGTACCTCCCCTTTCAGCATCGAGAACCAACAACTCGTCGTCGTTACTTTCGTATGAATTTTGGTAATTCTCTTCACCATGGAATAATACTTAGTATGTCTTACTCGGTAGCCGCTGTTGTTGAAAGAATCAGAAGGGTTCACTGCTCCATTGTAGTTGCTGAGCTGACCATTATTGATCGCAGAAAAGAATCCATTTCTCCGAGCGCAATGCACACAAAAGCCATTCTAAATGTGTCATACAGAATACATAAAGAAATTAATTTGATGCAATGGCATATGTAATCGAAAACTTTAGTGGTAATGGCATATTATCCCAATAACAAATTTGATGCCACGCAATCTTCAAAGGCTCTCAACTTGCTTTGTTGTAAAACAACACACACAGTGATTTTGGGTCATGAATTTGACGAAAGAACATAGTATCAAATGAGTTCCAAAACTAGGAAAAGAATTGGTTAGCCAGAACCACAACGGTCGCTGCTTCTACTGCGGCAGAATCCACAGCGAAGCACTATGGCGGTCCTTCCTTGAGTACGGTAATCTCCCTATGAGAGTGATCTTCGACTTGTCGGTAAGAATCGATGGCTCCTAACAAGAAGAAAGCAATATGGGGCATTGCTCTTTTAGAAAGCGGTCCAGATAGCTTTAGAAAGGATGGCTTGAAAGCCGGACTTGATGGTTGACCCTGAGCTTCAAAAAAGGAGCGTGTTGGCGGTCTTGAAAATGCTGATACATATTACTCGAATTGAAGCGCCTTCGTTGTTATCGCAATCAGCTGGTACATGCTAAAAACTAACTACGACGTTCTGCACGATAGAAACTTCACCCAAACATTCACTCCGTCGGCGTTAACTCGCTCAATAGAAATGAATAGCTCACAAGAAGGCGTGGATTTCGCAGATTTCGCAGATTTTCTTATTTTTTCTCGCTACCACTGAACAATTTTGCACCAACGGTTTCACAAATCAGCCCAATGAAGGTAGATAAAATTATTTCAAACTGCTTCTTCAGACTAGTGGGGCTTTCACCATGCTTTCTAAGAGAGAAGGTTTGAAAGATCCAAGGAAGGGGGGAGGGGGTATCGTGTGTAAATGATGAGCGAATTTTTCTTGATTTTCTACCCATACATATGTGTCAAGGCTACGGAGCATTGACTTTATCCATACGACAATTCCAGCACACAATTTACAGCAAAACTTTGCACTCATACATGGGCAGGGTTTGTGGATAGAGAGACGAGAAAGATGTTGCGATTTCAGAAGCTGTTGAGCAAGGTTATTTAGATTGAACTGATTTCTTCGAGCCGATATACATTAAATACTTCATCATTATTTGAGATTTGCTGGAATTTGTCTTAAGCGATTCATGGCTTTTACAGCAGAATAAGAGGAATTCCGTAATCTTCTTGCGAACATTATTTGAAGGCACAGTTCACGATATTTTTTAGGTGCCCTTTTTTTTGGTTTAAAAGCGGAAGTATTGATGTAGAGGAATACATCGGTGGCGAAGGAAGCTAGAAAATCCACTTATTTCAGGCCCTTACAAGAAGTGGAAGTGGAGCTTGTACGAGATTACCGCGACTGGAACGACATGTAAGGGGTTCTTGGGCGAGATTCAACTTACTCTGATCGTGCAAAGAGCTGACTGCACCAAACCATAACTGTTCAGAATTGCCTTCAGCTGCCGCTATGGGCCATGACAAGTTGTTTGAAGTTCCTAATTGGTTCCCTTGTGAATAATGCAGCCTCTACAACCGTTGAAACTCGTCCACCAGGGGTGTGGCATCCATTCTATACAAACTCAGGTTCCTTATTGTGCCCTATCGAGGACGTTTTTCACAATTATAGCGACAGGCATGGTATAAGAGGGAGACCCGAAATCATAATATAGGGAAATCCCAGAAACCATTTTTATCGTGAACTATGCTTTTAACACTGTGTATGTAAAATCCTATAGTGCCCTACAACACAGCTCAAACCGAAACCATCAGTTCAACTAACATCGCGCCAATAGTGCAATGATTATCCAAATTAAGATCCAGCGAGAAAAAAGCGAAACCAAGAATGCCGAAGAGTTGAGCACTCACCCCAAACTGTTGATTGATCATGTAGTTGAGTTGTGGTTCCACTGGTACATAGCACAGTTTTCCATCGAGGTATAGTACCCGTAGGCCTACTATAGATCCGATGGGATCTATATAGGGAGAATGAAATGGGGCATTACTGTACTGAGTTGGTCCAAAGCTGCACAGACATCGATCTACAGGGGCAGCTTGCTGATGAACTGATCCAATTTCATTTCCTGGCCTTTTCGCTTCCTTAAGGGCTCGTTGGGGAGGCTGCGAGGGAGGTGATGAGGTAGAAGAATTTGTGAAGACCGAATCAAAGAACGAGCCTTGCGTTGACGGATTGTACGCGTACGTTCGAACCATGAATTGACTTATCCGGGATTAGTCGCAATTGAGTGCATAAGTAGAAAGTATTAATACCATTCAGAAGCTTTTTTCAGTGATAATTCATTAGAAAAAGAAATAATGTTAGGATCAGTACAGATGAATGACAACTGTAGTTGCGATTGAGCTAACAAAGTTGACGTAGTTACCACGGCAACGAGGTGTTTGAGGGTGGAGCTGGTCACTAGAGCGACAGTCTTGTTTTCCTCATAATATCAGCCAGGGGTGTTGCACTTTACCTATATACTCACCAAAAAACCCGCCGGCAACAGATGAGAGCTCCGCTTTCAGCATTACACACCTTGATGCTGTGATAGTGTATTCTGGAGCCAAGTCTAGTAGAGCTGTGGTCCTCATCGCAGTGTAGTAGATGCATACCACATGTAAATAATATTCCTTTATAAATTTCCGATGAGAATGCAAAGGAGTGTGTGGCATGTACTGCAGAATGTAAACCCACAGAAGAAATTCTGAACCGCACTCACTCTTTCCAGATACGGTGGTCATTCTTCGGAACAGTGGAACCCTTTAGGTCTTTCTTCAGTTTTCAGTTGTAATAATTACATCGTTGGAAGCAAAGCGGGTGATTATAGAATCTAAGAGGGGCAACGGATAAGCGAAACGGATAAGTGTACGGGTGCCGCTTTGGAACCGCTCATGAAAAGGCTACAGCATGTGGCCGGCGCTTTGAACATTTGAGGTTTTCTTCTCATATTACATCACTCAGGAAGGATTGATGCGAAAATCGTCTAATTTTGAAAGCTCTGAAACATGTTCTCGACAGTGACGAAGTATTCATATACGTCTCCAGGAGTAATCATTGTTTACAAACATATCTTGTGCGAATAAATTAACCACCTCACCTGTATCCCCTGTCTTTCCATTGATCATGGACTTAGGCGAGCGGCTGCCAGCAACGTCTTCATTCGTCCCTGTTACGAGCCAAAGTGGTCCAGTGGATTGTTCTCGATCGAGGGACACGGAGCAAAACACTCCTTTCGTTCAGAGCTCCGGTGAAGAAGTCGTGGTGTTCGTTTGACATTCCGAGGAATCCAGTCTGTGAGCGCCCTAATCCTACAGTCGTTACTATATCGCATAACGTGCCCGGGGGGAAACTATGGTATGGTCCCTAGAAGGAGACTCGCATGTCCATCGCAAATTAGAGGGCTTCTGGATTGAGCAGAGGATTAAGAAAATACGGTAAGAAAAGTAAGTGCAGAACTGAGTTTTTACGCATATATACTAAATTATACTTCTACATGTACACATCATGAAGGTGTCTTTGTGTTTACCATTGATCGTCTGGGTGTGAGTGCATTAGTGTGTGTGTATCAGTGTGTGTCTGTGAGCTTGACAAGAATCCAGACATCCTGTTCCTATAGATCTACAGCGTTTAAACTTGGTAGAAGTACAGGCGGTAGGAAGTGAGCACTAACGGCAAGTGGCAGGGATGGATTACATTAAGGTGAGAGGGGTGAAGGAGAGGATCCAGAATCGACAACTCTATGTAAAAGCTTTTGAGATAATTCAAAGCGACATGCTCCGCTCCCTTCAGACCTAGATCATTCAAGTGTGTTAGGAATTACGCTGTGGGATCATTGGCTAATACACCGAGTTGCTATATCGTTCTGTTGTCTAACTAACCGTTTAATCACAGCTTTGTTCCCTTCAGTCGTACAGTGTTCCAACTCCAAGTGAGTTAAAATGTTGTAGGAATACTGTTGTAAAGGTAGCGATCAGTAACGGCGATCGATTTTGACCGTCACCGATTTGTACCGCTCCATATAGGGCTGCTACTGACCAATCGTTTTGTCACGAAGGAAAGGGAAAGAGTAATGATGAGCGTCAGCAGGACACTCCAACCCTAACATAGCCTGACGTTGGGCAGTCATGTATGGTCATCGTGACGAGCCTAGCAGTAACTGACCATTCTTAAGGAAGGAAAGGGTTCATTGAGGGGAAGGGTCCCGACCCGAAGTAAGATCCTTAATCCAAACGTGTAGGAGGAGTATCACTTTCGAGGTATGGTTTCAAAACTACTAAGTCAACCATTGCAAATATAATAGAAACTTAAGACTGGAGTTCGCACCATCAATCAGAAACGATGTGTAGCCCGAAAGCCGGTTTTTGGTAAAGGTATCGCTTCAGTGAAGAAATGCAAACATCTCTAAAAATATCTATATTTTTATGTTGTGTTTCTATGGTTATCTAATTGTTGGCCATTTATCTTCTGCTCAGGTAGCACCTCCTCGAAATGGAGTTGCATGAAGTTTGGTATCAGTCGAGTGTAAAGTTCTTGGCTCCAAATTTTATTTCTCTGTTGGGGCTGTGCAGCATGATATTAGAGAATTTCAAGGTTATTATAAGTGATTTCTATGCACTTCTTTATCGACGTGATTCAGGGCTGCCGATTCAGATCAAGTGAGTGGTGGAGGAATATTCGGATTGAAGAATCTTGTGTCGTGATCAAATAACTCGAGGGCTAGAGAGGAGGGTAAACTCTCCATGAGGAAGGCACCTTGGCAAAATGAACTGATTCCTGAGAAGCGAAAAACAAAGAAGGCCCATGACCGCTGGTTCGACATTAAGTGAATCCGACTCGGCCTTTTTCACTTGGTTACTGTCGTACGATCTGTCGATTTGGGGTGTGCGAACGAATTTTCGATCGCACCTAATCAAGCTCGGCTCGCACCTAGGCGCGAAGTAACCTTGATTAGGTGCGAAGACCACGCTATAATTATGCTGCCCACACTCGCTACTAATCGAGTTAAAACTTATCCTTTACGGAGGATAATGACAGTCTTAAAAAATGGAGATTCTATTAAGAAATGTTTTTTGAAGAAAAAGTTCCAATATCAATCTCAACGATTTGCGAGTTTTATTTACACGCATAATTAATAAGTTCAATATATTCCATTTCAAGCTCCTGGAAAATGAGTAAAACAGTTTAGTACACTTCTTTTTCTGGTATTTTCGCCTTTTTGCGATATCAAACAACCTTCACAGAAGCGACGTAGTTCTCTAGAATTGTTTAATATCGGGACTACTCTTCATTGAAAGGTCATTGCACGCCCTACGGCTCACCATTCAGGCCATTCCACAGTTTTTAAGGCATATAGCAAGACTTCAGTCTAAATTTAGCACCTTGAAAAGAGGTCATCGAGGACTAATTAACCAGGTGCGTAAGTGCTTTAACTACCACTGCTTACTTAATAAGACATTAGAGACGCACTATACTGTTTCGATGAACTTACAGGGTGTCCTCCCGCTCCAAACTACTTAAGAGTGCGCAGCCCATGTGGCCCATTCCTTTCACTGTCCGAGCTTTTCACTTTTGCTCCGGAAGCCCCTCTAAAGTACACTTCGGAGGCTTCCCTGTACCGCAGGACCATGTCGCGTACGGTAAATGCCTGGAGTTCCTCGACCACTTGAAAAGATGTCCGGATTCGTAACAAACAAAATTATCTGAGTTTTTTTTCACTTATAAACTTAGGTTTTATTTTAGGTATTCCCATTACTATTGAATTGAACCATTTTCTCCCATATCACACAAAATTTATTCATAAAATATATTGAGTTCATTTATTATGCGTGTAAATAAAACTCGCAAAACCGTTGAAATTGATATTGGAACTTTTTCTTTATAAAAAGAACATGATAGATACATTGAACATTGATAGAATCTACATTTTTGTAAACTGTCATTATCCTCCTTAGTGGATAAGTTTCAACTCGCTTAGTAGCGAGTGTGGGCAGCATAATTATAGCGTGGTCTTCGCACCTAATTAAGGTCACTTCGCGCCTAGGTGCGAGCCGAGCTTGATTAGGTGCGATCGAAAATTCGTTCCCGTACCCGTCGATTTGTAGGAAAGTGCTATGCTGACACTGGACTATCCAGAGAGATGGGTCTTTCTCAACGAATAGAAAGTCTGCAATGGGAGAATTGAAATTCAGCGCCCTCTCTACCGTGAATGCAAGCATAGTGAATCGATGGTTCATTTCAGAGTCGTCTAGTTATCATTAGGTCCAGAGGCCAATGTGTTCTCCACGGCAGTTCGTTCCATCAACAGTACTGGAATTAACAACAGGACATATGTTCCGAAATGATAGCCTCCATTGTTCATTCGTCTGAGTGCCACGTCCAGGTAAATATAGGAATCACTATTTTTGAAGGGAAAACTTCGTTAGACATTCCATAATGGGCACATTCAGTAATCTTTCTTATTAAATACTCTCGGAATTTTTCAAGATCACCTACATTCCAACAACACCAACAATTGCGCGTATGGAACTGGTGGATTCACTGAAACCTAAACGTTCAAGGGAAGGTCACCTCAATTTAAAATGCGAGATCAACTTTTATCCGTGCATTATTTCACTATGTAACATGATAATTAGTTTACAGAGTGACTGCAATGTATCTATGTATTCCTGTATGCACAGAAGAAATCTAGAGATATCGTGATGAGAGGCGTGATAAGTGTTTGCCTGCGAGTGTCGACTGCAGCGAAGAGCAGTCTCGCACACTTCCATGCTCACCACCTACATTAAACGTCTATTTCTGAGCATATGGAAATGGTTCGTTCAACGTTTACGCTTTTACATTTTGGTTCACCACCATGAACCAAGTAGCTATTCAGTTTTCATTTAAAGACTCCCGGTTGCTCCCGTTAATCTTTATTCTTCCTTTATTTGACAGTTTGAGAGAGGGAGTCAACTTCAGCCATTTTTCGCCACTACTAGTTACTCACTTGACCACCTTGTATCCTCATGTTTGTTTCGCATGGACAATAGCAACGGTCAGAAAAAGATAGGACAATATGGAAAGTTCATGACAACTATGAAAAATCCATGACAATTCGGTGGTACAGTTCCTACAGACGAATACGATTCATCGTCATGGAGCCATCGCCTTGTTCCAGCAATCCTTATCGTTTCGCCGCGTGGAAAGGTGGATTATAAGTGTCGTTCATAGCTATTGATCGGTCAATGTCAACACATCGTTGTGGCTGATTTTCTAGTTCTCGTGCACGGTGCTGGTGCGCCAAACAAGATATTTTCACTGCTGCGCGCCCTTCACAACCAACCGCGTACGGTTGGATTGGTGACGGTGGCGACGACGATTCGGTCAACGCCGGGAATGCATGCGCCTGCTTTTCTCTCGGCTCATGTCAGCCTGCTTCCCAATATTTCCTAATAAAATCGTGAGGATGATAGGCACTGTCGAGTACTTCCCATAATTGATTCCTGAATTCTCACTCGAATTGAGCTTTTTTCACATTTACCATGCGAGTTTCGGACGCTCATGTAGATGATTAACAAGATACAAACCATGCTTCTTCCAGGCTCTTCCGAAACACAAACAGGAATCATGTAAATCTATCACTTTTTTTTTCGAATATTATTGAAAGTCTAAAAAAAGGACGGGTCAACCTGGAGTAGGGATCTTTTTATACCTTTATTGATCAGGGTTGTTTACCTTATTCATGGTAAGCACTTAAATTGTTGCCTACCTTTCGTCTGATGAACGGGTTGCGTTCTCACTGGCTCTGGTGTTGCTGAGCCCGCCCAAAAAAGGAATCGTAGAAGCAGCTTTTCTATGAACAAAAGCGTATTTAACCCCACTAATAAACTATACCAAATCCAAGCCGTTCATTTTGCACTTGGTTTCTCTCTTCGCTTCTTAGCTGGGCTTCGGGTCAGATCAATTGCTCATTTTAAATGAATGACAACTTGTTGTTGTAAATTTGAGATTTTATACGTGCAAGATTTTTCCTGACAGGTGATCTCTTATATCTTCTTAAAGCGACTACTAGGGTGCTGCTAACCAAGGAAGCACTTTATGCAACTTAGAGAACGACTGAGGCAAGTTTAAGAAATGAAGAACTAACGAAGAGGGGCCCATTATTTGAGCACATCACGTGTTTGATTTTCCTTAATCGCTCTTCTATTTTCACTACTTTACTACATATTAATTTTTGAGCCAGATCCGTTAAAATCTTCAATCAGAAAGAGTGATCTCTTCATCGAAGGACCAATTCTTTTCAAGGCGCCTATCACAATGAACGTCGTTCATCCTGACCTGACCTAACCCTGTCAATGCAGTATATTACATGAGTAATCGTGAGCATCGCAGACCTCCTGTATAGTTTGACCTAGCAAACCTGAAGTCCTTTTCGAGTTCAACCAGATTTCATGAAGAATGAATGAATGTTTTTAATTCGTTGTAACGATTCACTGATCTCTCCCGTGTCATACTTCGCACAACTCTAAACCTCCTTTGTTTTGCGTTCCTTTCCATTTTGACACTTCTCTTGCTTCTCTTTTATAGATGGTTGGTCCGCTCCTTTCTTTATCTGGACATGCACTTCAAGAAATTTCCAAACTAAATCTGAGCCCAACAGGATTAGAAAATGTGATATAAGCATACTGCCATAAGCCTTTTTTGAAATATTTATACTCGTTGGCTATGAATGGTTCTTTACGTTTCGATACACCGTTGGTATTTTTGTTACATTCCACCACTACTCTAGTCCTACTGTTTTTTTACAGTCGATTGACTATCGCGTTGAAGGTCTTCATTCTGTCGGAATGACGAAATCCATCGTGACTATGACAATTACCCTAAAGTTTCGCTTGTGCACTTCTGAAGCAGATTCATTTTTTGCTGTTGTTTGTCCTATGCTTTTCTCGAATTTCATGTACTTAGTAAGGAATTCGTTATTGTCTCAGCTCGGTCGACTCGCCCAGCCAACACCGAGCTCTCCTTCTTCCGGTTAGTGGTAATTCCCCCCGAATTTCCACTTCGAGAAGCAGTGGTTCCGCGGCGGCTACCTTATCCTTCCACTAGGAATCCGAACCTTTCCCTTCATAGCGCGCGACTGCGCGCAATTGGGGGATACGCGACCGCATCTATGCCCCTTTCTTCTTGTGACAAAGTTGGAATGCTTCCCGACTGTTCTTTCCGGAACAGACTCTATTCTTCCGATCGCACAGTTTTGTGGGTGGATCGCTCAGAACTGGGCGGGCACCAGAAACTCGACACAAGGGCCTAGAGTAGAGAAGCTTTACATAGAAAGAGCAGCGCAGTCGGTGTTCAACAAGTGAAAACATTAACACATATTGTTCGGACTCCCAATCTTTTGCTTGTGATCTTAGTCATCTATTAAGGATGCTTCCTCTTTTACTTGGTACATTGACGCACATACTCCCTACAACTGGGCAACCTGATCAGTCAACCGAATTCTTGCTAAATGCTGTCAGCTGTTCATAACACAACTATCACGAATCTTTAGCCATGATCTTTCTTATAACCATCTATGTAAACACCAGATGGACAGCCCCGCTTACGCCGTCCTTCTCTCTTGTGAAAAGTTCAGGATGTTTTGTTAACATAGAACATTCATATTTCTTCACGTTCGTCTTTAACAACATTACTAATTATGGAACTTCTAAATGAGAGATGATAGGAATCAAGCTTGCACACTAGTTTCCGCACGAAACGTAGGGCTTGACACGAACAGATAGCCACTAGCATTTGATACATGATGACCTTTATGGTCATGATTGTAAGGCTCGGATGGTGCTCGTGATCTTGATTCCCTGTAATGGATCTCCTGAAGCAGCGATTCATTCGTAACTAAGTAGTGATAAGCTCATGACACACATTACCATACAAAAAGGACAAAACGTGTCTCATTTATAAGATTGCAATCACTAGTGACAAGATTTGCTATTCATTGAGGAGTCACGTTTCTCCTGATTCCAGTACGAGTTGCAACTAAACTTGCCCCAATTCTCATGATCCCTCATTCTCCATTAATGGTCCATATCCACAAAGATAAGAAGGGCCATGTATTACGACTCCTGATAGTGGTGCTATCATCAATCGACAACATCACTGCTTTCGAGGAATCGGTCGACTACGTTGCTCAATTATGTCAAACAACAGAACTTGATCGTAGAGTACTTTTCTTCGGCTAACCCTACAATCACGTCTTATCGTTGAAAACAGACTGAAGCGTGCAAAGACTACATCGAGATTTTAATGAGGCTAAGAAGCTTCTGTTTTTTCAGGCTCTTTAATAGCTTTTATCACATTGATATCACATTCTGTCATCCGTCATCGCTGATCCAAATTCGACGTGCTGCTCTCGCCTTTTGAAGCTCCTTATCATCCCCTATCATTTTTTATGGGTTTGTGTCAGCAACCATCAGTGGCTCACCGTGCCGCCTGCATCCTTTCCAAATTCGAAAGCAGTTTGAGGGAGACAGAACTTCTGATTTCCATTCAAACACACACCTCGGCACACAGACAAATAGCTCTTGTAGGTATATTTTGCGGATTAAATAAAGTAGGATAGCTACAATGTCGCGTTATTCGGTAGCTGCGGTAGCCAGCCAAATCACGTCAGAGCGTTCATCCTCCCAGACGAGTCGTACCGATTGATTGACCGATTGATCGGGGGTGGAAGGCTTGGTTGGCCTAAGCCGATATCGAACCGGGTTACGGACCCGTGACCATGCGTCTGTGATAGTGCGCCGCTTGTCACTACACCATCTCCCACTTATTCTTTGACTATTTCATAAATGGTAATATCTTGCTAGTCGCTATTTTCCTTTCACTCACTGATATAAAAGCTTTTCTAATACAGACACATACAAACACGCGCACTCATACACAAATATATACACATACACCCTCATACACACATACAATCGAATAGAAAAACATATAAACATACGCACATAGACACGTATACACACAGACACACACATGCATACAGACACATACCCACCTACACACAAACACATACACATGTGCACACAGTCACATACACATACATACACACCCATACACATACGCACACATACACACCCGTACATGTGTACACGTACACACCCATACATACAAGTACGTATACGTGCATATACATACAAAAGTACAGGCACATACACATGCACATATAGACACGCATGCATACACACCCATACACACATACAAAAAATACACGCATACACATTGTCTTCTCTTGGATAGCTGGACTCTCCTACTTAGGGGCGACGGAAATTGAGTTCAGTTTTGTTCGCCGGAATCCCACGTGCCATCGATCACTTTCTTATGGTGCCGATTGTCAAGTTTTCGGTTGACTAATCAGGTTGTACAGTACTATTGTAGAAAAGTCGCTGTACCAGCAGGATAAGTAGAAAGAAGTCAATCTCTTTTGGAGTGTTACTACCTTAGTTAGACGGACAAACAAAATTGTACCACCTGTTGTTCGCCCCGTTGATCATCGATTTTCTCGAGCAGGAGCTATAACGTTTCCATTCTTCCCTGCCGTGAGCCAGAGTATTTCGATGGATCGTCCCCGCTCGAGGAAGACGAGGTATTTTTTTCGTTCAGAGCAATCTATACTGGTGTTTGCTTGCCACCCGCGGGGTTCACTCGCTAAACTCAACCGTCGGCGAAGCTTGGATTTTCGGATTTAGTTTTGCATCAGCATGAATTAGGATAGTTCTGACATCGTCCTTCCCACAAGGCGTTGAATGGCGCTGACTACGTGCCCATGTTCCTTCCGTATACATTGTTCAAGTCTCCGAGGTGTACGTCACCAGGACGTGCCGAAAACATTAGCACGAAGCCGCACTTTTTCTGTCCTCTTCACTACTCCTTCGGTATCCTTGAATGCTCCCCACACGCCGCAGGTTTCATTCTACTCAGTTTCACAGTCAGATCGTTCATCATTTTGACTTCTCAACTTAAATACAGGACCGAACCCCTCTCTCATTGCAGAGTAAAGAAATCCCGGTCATGAAGTTGTTGCAGAGCTCATGAAGCATCCTAATGTACATATTTATTAGGAATATCCTGGTTACCCGAAGGCTTCGATGACTGTTTCTGTCTCGAATCTATCAGGGGCCTTCATTAAATCGATGATCTTAGGTAACAATGGCATCCTGTATTTTCGCAATGCTTCAATATGACTTATGAGAGCAATGATGGCTCGGTCGCATGCTCGTCCTTCATGTAGTATTCTGCTAATCCTATTGAGAATGGCTTGTGTGAAAAATCCATCTGTTAGAGACAGCAGGCAAAATGGACGATAGCTGCCATGATAGTCTGGATTTCGTTTTTTTGCAGCAATACAGTCTTGCTTGTTTTTCACGAAGTAGAAAAACAAACAAGGATTCGCATTCCGACAGGTACGGCGTGGAGAACCTTACCAGGGCTTTGATTATTACTGGTGGACGCTTATTAGATGTTCGGCTTTCATCCTATGCAGTCTTCCACCGCGCTCATTCCATTCCGTTTCGTGAGTCCTGATGTGTAGTCCTTCGCGAATTGTCTAGGCTGATCTTGGCGATGGAATCACCAACGACGACCTTGAAGAAAGTGTGGTCTTTCTGGAGAATTCTTCCACGTTCGTATAAAATACTTCCAGCTACTTTTCTTTGTAGCTTAATGCGCAAACAAGGTTGCTAGAGCTGGGGTTGACTACATTTTCTCAATAGCAAATGCCCAATTTGGGTTGCTAAGTTTTTGTACGAATTGGTGTTTTTGGCCTGCGTAATGCGAACCTTCAACCCCAACGCCTCACTGTCGCATGCTCCAAGGAACAGTAATTCTCCAGTCTCGAAAGTGGCATGCAACGGATGATGCCTTCTCGAGTCGGTCAGTCGTGCTAGGTCTTTCTAGCTTGCATAATCACTCTTCGATACACGCCTGCAATCTTCCGTGCACTGAAATACAGATCGCCTTCCTATTCTTTCCCGCTAACAACCGGGAGACCCTCAGGCACACCACCTTATTGTTTACATGCATCGATGATTATGTGGAACGGAGCGTCATGCTTTCCTCAATTGCATTTTCTTTACAGCTCTTATACTCTGGAAATAGTCACAAATCTCGTTGGCTGCTCAATGTTTTTAATCTGATGTTTGACATATCAAACAATCGGAATCACCTGCGATTACACGGGAATCCATAGGAAACCTCCAAATTATTCTGTTACGTTGCACAAAAAAAAAAAATACTGCGGACAGACGGCAGCAGTAATGTGAAATTCCTGACTAATATGAGCCCTGAGATTGGTGGCATCGAGTATTTCTTTTTTCTCCAGTTGAAAAAATACAAGTGCCTCTAAGGATATTACGAGATGTAAGCCTAACTCCTGTCCCACGGCTCTCTTGCGATACTCCGACTCCAGTCCGGACAATTCCTTTTTATGAAACAAAGTCAAGAAGTTGAGGTGTCACTATTATTTCAGCCCCTCAGTGAGGAGCTCGTCAAAAAATATTTTGATGTGTTTTTCGGGCTCGAAAATCTGCATGAACGAGCAGCACCGTATCGTCTCTTCAAGTTTGAGGTGCTTCTCCTTTATGAGAGCTGCAAAAGTAGTCATGGGGGTGATTTCTGACAATGTTCATTCTTTTGAAAATGCATAGGGTTCGTCATGCTAATCAAACCATCAAAGCGTGCTGGACATGATGAGCGCAAGCGAGAGTGCGCGCATCCTACACACGAGCTGGATATCAACCACATTTTACCTACAAAAGAACGACGAGTAACCAAATAAGACTGAATGGTCCTTATGATTGAGAGGAACTGGTTTTTGATGTGACGTCTACATGTTTTACACGTTTTATCTACACGCTTTGGAGAATAGAACTGCCTAATGCTTTCACTTGTTATAATTAGGCTATCGTATGGATATTTGTTGATTCAGGACAATGCCTACTTGGCTATGTACATATTTGTTGGATACTTTGCTAGGCCATGAAGAGCTGATCCAGTGACTCGCCATTTGTGTTCATTCATTCCTACTGTTAATAATGTATACCATATATCAATATCAATATAGTGCTGATAAGCTATGGCATATAAGCCATTAAGAAGGCGAGGGCAAGCGGGGCCTCGGTAGTGTAAGGGATAAGAGCACGGTCCCGGAAAGGACAAGTACGGGTTCAAGTCCCGTCCGAGGCTGAAGTTTTGTCCACAAATCGCCAACCTTGTGAGAATATCAATATATGCTAGAAAAACAAGCTCTGTAAACTCAACACACTTTCGTATCACCGAGGTGTGCTCTCGAGGAATTGAGTTTCTCTAGTTCCTTTCCCTTGATTCCTAAACTACGAGGAGGTTCGCTGTTACCGTCGAATGCCTTGTAATATCCATTTTTGAACACCCCCACCCCCCACAGGTCTCCTAAGTCAACTTTTTCTCGTAATTTTCTTTATGACATTTTGTGGGAGAACGTTCGAACATTATAACAAACCAATTTGCCATCTATCTGAATGAACCAGAACTTCGTTAATTGTGTGCAGTATGTAGGTATAAGGTTATGAAGAGAAGAACTTTGTCGGCCTTGGTTGCTTGAAGTGTCTGCTTGAAATCGGGTAATGGGTAATGGTCAAAAGCTCAAGGGTTGTAACATCCTACTCATTCTACCAGTCAACCCCACTGAGCACCATAGACTCCAGTGTTAAACGCCTAGTGTCTATCGAGTTTTTCACATTCTTCGCAAAGAAAACAAGTTTTGTGTTGTTGGAGTTGCACTCCTTTCAGGATCTTGAGAATGATATTTTGCTGTTCAAGACGGCAAGATGAACAAACTAAAGCAATAGAGCGCCAACTTCACAATGAAAGAAAAGTTCTTCGACGGCAGGTGATTTGCACCAATATGAGGTGTTTTTTCTTTTTTCCTTGCCTACCTCTATAGCGATTACGTGTAAACTGGTTTTGCTACTTCCACAAGAAATACAATACTAATCATAAATCAGGATCCCTTTTCCCGCCCAGTCCCGATTTCCCTGGATGCTATGCTCTTTCAGCCGGTATATTTGACCGTGAAACTAGTGCACGACAATGATACCTTGCATTGACTACATTGCTGAACTTTATTGGAATTAAAACCATTGCATGGACATCACGAACATTGGAGGCGACTGCACTCGTACTCTTCACGTGTAGTGGAATATTTAGCTGAGAATGATGGCGAAGACCATAAGCAACCTTTTTGTGAACAGTTTAGAGCCCTTCTTGGAAAAGTTGAAAATTCATTTCCCTAACCACACCGAAATATATGTTCAGAATCTTAGAATCTGAATCTGTTGCACATTTCCAGGTGAAAATACTTCTGTTAGGTTCCGGTGAATCTGGAAAATCCACTTTCATCAAACAAATGAACATCATACATGGAGCTGGAGAATTTACTGCAGATGAGGTTCGAGCATATCGTCAGCAGATTTATCAGGTCGGTCTCTAGCACCACCTTTTCGATTCAGGTTGAAAAGGCCAATTTTCCTGAGTGACTACCTGAACAATAAACATCCTCGTGACTGCCTTCTAACTTAGAAAGGTCAAAAATACTAAGGTGAATTTCTCGTTAAAAGCACCGCTTAATATAACTTTAGAGAATCTGGTTTCAGATAAATAAAGTAAGTAGTGGTTCAGAATAGTGCAAAATTTGCGGAGAAAACACGAAATCAGCCTATTTAGAGAAAGTTAAGGCTTTAGAAAGTGGTAAAATCAGGGGTTCAGGAATGTAACGACAGAAGCCGCCTGGAAGGGGTATTTTGACGAGTTGTAATGCGTAGGCCAAGGCGCACAGTTGGCTAAAGCAATCGCGCAGCGTGTGCGTCCCAGTGCGAATGGTACAGCCTCTACAGCACCGGAAATGCCGCGAGAACTCGTCCACCTTGGGTGTGTACGTCGCCTAAACCGGTTTTGTGATCTTTCTTACGCCCTATCGAGACCGTTTACCGATCCGACACCGTCCCTTATTGTTGTCTTTGGGGGTCATGGGTTCATCCCCAGGAGAATCTTAGGAACCCTTTTCATCGCGAACTGTGTCTTCAAGGAAATCATCATCGGTCAAATAGGGAATCGTGCGGATTAGCTCATAAGGAAAATGTCAAACTTATGTCAAAGTCTTTGCTGAATAGAAGTGAGTTGGAACTTATATGTATGGAGAAATTTCAGAACGTCATCTCTGCTATGAGAGTTCTCTTGGATGCAAGAAGCAAATTAAATATACCATGGGAAAAACCGGAAAGGGAAAAGAATGTTCCTGAAATCATGAGGTATGGATTGAAAATCCTATCTTAATTTCCAACGTGAAGCTGCATGCTTCCTGACCATAGGCTGCTTTGTTGTACTGAACATGTATTGGTGTTCTTGTGTAACCAAAAAGCGCTTTTGAGATTCGTTTTTGTCCCACGGTAACGTTTGAGTCAATCGCATCTTGAGAAGATGAACAACAAGGAGGCATCTTGTGTACTGAAGAAGAGCAAAGTTGCTGATAAAGTTGATAGAATCATTTCCGACGGTATTGGGCATCCAGTAGACTGCTCCCTGCCCTTCTGAATCATAATAGGAGAGAATCTAGGACCAGTGACGTGTTCTCCGTGTTAAAGCTGGTCACTGCCCTCCTACTAGCGTAATTTCAAATCACGTCTTCTATTTGAAATATTCCTGTGTGCTGGTGGTATACTCCCCCCGGGTGATGATACTTTAATCAAATAATCTAAGACTTCCACAAGATTGAGAAACTACAATTGGCAACCATAACTGGTATGATAGTTGCTTATGAAGCACCTATGACTCTGCATCTCTTTTTACAATTACCAGCATTTTATTTTTTCTACTTTAATTCCTTATAAATCTGCTATTTTATGCTCGGAACATCATACAGACCTATGCTCATTAAGTCATTGCGTAATGCTTGACTGCTTTGGAGCACACTCTTGTAGTGTATACTAAATAAACAAATGATTAATTGATCAAAATACGTTTGAATATTCCGATTATCTGACATAAAGGTGAACCGATATCGTTGGATTCAGATTTACCGTATCCGATCTTCTCAAAGGAATCGACTTCACGACCTTCGTTGATATTTCTTCCATTATCGAAGACTTCTGGGATGATGCCGCAGTCAAACAAACTTATGAAAAACGGAACTTATTCCAAATTGTACATCATTTTTTTCCATGAATTGATAGATCATACTTTCATCAATCGTTCCAGAGTGATTCCTGTCAGTACTTTTTCGATCATATTAATCGGATTTCAATGCCAAACTTCTTACCGACAAATAAGGATATATTATACTGCAGAAAAGCGACGCGAGGAATCTGTGAACACACTTTCGAAATCAACAAAATTCCATTCAGGTCTCGTTATACTGGATATGTTGACTGATCCGCCTACATTTAATTTTGCAAAGTCCCAATTAGACCATACTATAAGTGCAATCATTCATGAAAGTGGAGAAGCTGGGCATTGAAAAGCTGTCACCTGTGTCGTGGCGTCCCGTTAATCATCGATTTACTCGGGAAAAAGCCAGTAATGTCTTTGTTTATTTCTGTCGCGAGCTGAAATGGTACAGAATCATTTCTCTTGGAGGCAGAGCATTTGTGAAAAATCTAGCCATCGCACAAGCTTCCGTACACGTTGCTGTCTCGAAGGATCGAGTTAGGAACCGCCTTGGTCCAATGAACATAGTGAAATCGCATTACGTCTCCCGAGCATTACCCGATCCTAGACTCCCTGGCAATGAGGTTCCCGCTCTTTGTTTGTTGACAAAGCTCGGCTCTGCGGATTTTCTTTTAATATGGCATGTACAGGGGAATCCTGACATCGTAATTCCCAAACGCATTGAATGGCGCTGATTGCGTGCAGATGCTCCTTCCAAAAGTCCAAGTCTCCGAGGCGTAGGTCAAAGCAGTTCGTGCCGAAAATATGAGCATGGAGCCGCCCTTTTTCTGTGTTCTTCACTACTCCCTTGGTATCCTTGAATGCTCCATAAGCCGTACTTTTCATTCTACTCAGTTTCACAGCTAGGCGGTTCATCATTTTGACTTCTTGGCCTAGATATGATACTGAACCACTCTCTTTACAATGTCTTCACTACAAAGTAAGGAAATTCTGGTCAGGAAGTTGTTGTAAAGTTACAAAGCATCCTTACGTATTATGTAAGAACCTGGTTGCTGAAGGCTCAGTGACTTCATTTGTCCCGAAGATATGTATGTATCAAAGGCTTTCTTCTAATTGATGGTATATGAAATAATGGCATCTCGTGCTCTCGCGACACTTCACTGGGTCTTGTTACAGTGTGCGCGCTCAGTTGTGCTGAACCCTCTCCGAAATCCTGCTTGCTCGCAAGACCGTCCTTCATCCAGTATCTTGCTAATTCTGCTTATAGTGACTCGCGTGAAAGTTTATAAATTACAGACTATAGGCTGATAGAGCGATACCGATATCGTCTGGATCCCCCTTCTTATACAGCAACACAGTAGCGCTAATTTTTCACGACTTTGTTGCTGTAGAAGAAGGGGAACGAGAGCCTCCCATTCCGGTAGTGACGCGAGTAGTGCTGCGCAATGGTCTCAGGTCTCAGTATTAGCGAGAATTTCTTCAGATGTTCTGTTCAATCCTATCTGAAAAGGACGCACTATTCTTCATCGACATGATTGCATGTTAAGTTTTGGAAGGCAGAAGTGAAGCAACAACATGTTTTTCCTGCCTGAGATGGTAAGTAGACAAGTAGCCTCGGCTGTTGATGAGATCCGAGTAGAAATCCTCTTCTCATTTCCACATCTCCCTTTATCGCTTCCCCACATAGCTTCGCAGGTACTGGTTGGCATATCGCGGTAGCTCGCACGATTCCACGCTGTCGTATTAGATAGAATTTAAAGGAGACGACGATTCGATCCTGTTTGGAACTTCGGAACAACTCTGTCATCAATCAGGCGAATCCTTCAACTAAAGGCGATGTGATCTATTCCGTCACGGAACTGTCTGCCAGGATCGAATTCAATGAGAATGGGAGGGCTTCTTTAACTGCTAATTATCATGGATAGTGTGTGCCAACATGGTAGGCTCAAACAGTCTTTCTCCCTTTTCACTCCATTCACGTCGTTTTTCGGATTTCTCGACCATAGCCCTCTGAAGATACGCGTCGGCGTAAAAAGGATATTGTTTCCGATGTTGTTTTTGGCCATGTTTTCCGATCAAAAACAGCATCTGAAACTACACCTGTTCAATGCCGATCTTAGCCCTAGATAGGTCAACGTTCAGGTCTTATTACGGAAGCTCGCAAGTGTTCATGACGGGTTCTTATTCTACCAGCTGCGATAGCCCCCTTGAGATGTGCCTCAAATTTGATAGAACGAACTGGATCGTACAGGCTGCGCGGCAGTCCCGGACAAAATACTGCTTGTGCAACCTTCCATTTCTTCTGGGGAGTCACGTATCGGACCTTTCTAGGACCACGACAACACTTCTTTGCCCTGCATCAACATCCTGAACCTTACTCTTTCCTCACTCGGTCCTTTATAATGATGCAAGTACCGATGATGTCAGCCTACCAAACCATATGGTTGCGTATATCCTTTTTACAACTACTACTAAATAGCAACTTGATACTCATACTTGTAATAAATACGGTTTTCAAGTAATACTTGGGAATCGGGATCATACGTTCATTTAGGTTCATTGATGTAGGAGGACAGCGATCTCAGCGGCAAAAGTGGTTTCAGTGTTTCACTGATATTACTAGTATACTGTTCATGGTAGCCTCTAATGAATATGATCAGGTGCGTAAAACCAATTACAATTTTTATGCAGATGTGTAATGTATGTACATATTTATCAATGGGACTATGAATAATGCATGTTCGTCGTCACCTTCTCATTATCATTGTCATCATCAGCAACATTCATATTTAACCCACTACTTGTTGCAATTTCCCGTTGCATTTCTTGAATAATGGAAACCTAAATCTACGGTAATACTCGTAGCAGAAAATCAAAAAGAAAAGTGATAGATCAAATTCACATAAGCTGATTAGCTGAAGAAAAAACGAAATGTGCTTCTCATCCCACGTACTCATTACCACATCTATTGTCATATCCGTCCCATATCATCATTACATTTTTGTGAAAACTGTCCCTGAAATTCTGTTGCATCGATAGCACCAATATGCTTACTTAATCATGAGAACTAACTTGAAAGAATTGAACAGGATCTGATCAATACAGAAATTTTCTTCATAAAGTAGAAATAGAATTGATTAACTGACGCTATAGAGGTAAAAAGGGGGGGGGGGGGAGTTCGTAGGAAAAGGATAATCTGATCATTATGGAAATCGTGGGTGGCAACGTCTTATAGGTTTCTTAGGATTGTCCGATTGTCTTATCCGATTTATTTGAGCCATCACTTATTTAGCAATTCGCGGAATGCCCATATTAAGTAAGCCTTATGCCGTTGTCTGCTTCTGTTGCATTATAAAAAGTGCATTGTCTTTCCAGCAAGAAATCGTTGAAAAAACTGATTCCGTGAGGCAGAGATCGCATTACTCCGATGCCTGATTTTCTCATTCTTGCGATCTTTTTTTCCGCCGATAGTGAGGAGGTCACTAGCGTGATATTTCATTTATAACACTAGTGATCTCTTTTTTAAGTGGATATCTTTTCCAGTACTTTTCTCGTATGGACAACCATTTCACAATAGCTACCTTCTTGAAGCAGAGGCATTGAAAAAATTGTAGACAATCACATGAATATATATGTATATATATATACACATATTCAAGGTAATTCTCGAAGATCGACGGACGAATAGGGTTGTCGAATCACGATCAGTATTCGAAACAATCGTCAACAACAGGGCCTTCTCGAACGTTTCTATTATACTCTTCATGAATAAGAGTGATCTTTTGAAAGGTAAATGCCGCTATGAACTTCGCCTTCTTTCCGTTTCGTTAAAACCACAAGGAGCCATTTAGATGATTGCTGCGATGTAATCGAGCAATGGAACTTTTTTCAGCCTTTAAAGCTAGTTAACGCCCTATCTTCACTGTAATACGTGATGTGGAAAAGTCATTACCTTTTTTCATTTCATACGGACTCTGTCCTCTTTAGGCTGCACTGGAGCCATTCTTATAGTTTCTGAGAATACCTGAACTGAGGTTTTATCGATCTGAAGATAGAATTAAGTGTACTCCCCTGCTGTCTACTATAATGAGATAGCTTACTCAATTCTCCAGAAAAAAAAAATGAACCGCGCAGCAAATGCCAGCCAACATGACAGTCAACTGAAAGGCTTCAAAACCTTGGACATTTTTTACTTTTTCCAGAGAAAGTACCGAAGTCGGATATTCGGCAATATTTTTCCGACTTCACAGGAGATCACCTGAACGTACGAGATGTACAATTCTTTCTTGTCGACAAGTTCGAAACATCACGGAAAGATCGTGCACGGCCATTTTTCTACCACTATACAACTGCCATTGACACAGAAAATATACGACGAGTGTTCATAGATGTAAGAGACACGATATTACAGCAAAATCTCAAGTCTCTAATGATGCAATGAGCGTAGGAGTTAAGAAAATCATTGATTTGAATGGTTTCCTTTGACAGCGATGGCTTTGCTATACCAATCCATCAAGAGTTATATTGAATCAACCATTCTTGTAAGTCAACTGTCAAAAATAGTTCAATTGATCTCACAGGTAGCTCTAAGAATGACAGTGTCTTCTTGGATAAAACTGGGTATGCATAAATGTGCGTAAAGCCTGTGTGCCTTATTGTATGTACTATATGATAAAGGATTGATATTATAAACGTTCTCACCCATTCCATCTGCTCATCTTTTAGACAACTTGCTATATAGTGCACCCTTAATAAATTCTGTATCAAAACGAATAAACAAAAGCAGAGAAGGTTCGTCGTTCGCCGGCAGAGGAATGAGCAGAAGTTCAGTCACTGTGGTGAGTTCCCAAACTTATTGATGAAGGCTGAAATTTCCACCACTGTGCAAAATAATTTGCTAGATATTCACTGGAATATTGATATTTGAAGTTATTGGCAGCCAGTTGATATGTACATATCGCGAGAAAACTCCATATCCACATACTTTCTAATTGGACACGATAACCTCTTTCACTTTGAAAATGCTTCATCCTCTACGAGGAAATCATCGAGAAAAAGAGATATTGAATCCATTCCGGGAAAGTTGGTAAGTGACATATACAGACTTGAGAACAGTTGATCACATCATTCTTGAAACCCCGTAGCGTAACACCTATACAGGGTGTTCCAAAACAATGGGCGCCAAAATTCAGAAACTTATAGAGTAGAAGTAACTTATCGCTTATTATTCACTTTACCTGCTGTTAATTACTTGGGCGAGTATGTTTTCTTGCAATATGCATGGTTACTGGAGTGAAGCTCCCATTATCTTATAATGGCGGAGGCTCCTTCATTGCAATGTGCAATCACTGGCGTGCGATAGCCGGGCATTATGAAATTTCTTGCGACTTCTATAATACCCGTACAGAAGGCTATTGAACGATACAGAGAAGGAGATTCAATCAAAAGTAAACCAGGAAGGAATAGAAAGGCCGGTGACCGTGATTCTGGGTGACCCATCAAAAAGGTGGCAAAGAAGCAGGACTCATCGGTGTTGCCAGTGGGGCGGATTGTCAAGCATAAACTACATCACCATTGCTATCTTCTGCAAAAATGCCGCTATATTTCTGATCTCAACAAACAGTGCAGGGCCAAGAAATGCGGAAAGTTGCTCATTCACTTGAAAGGTGACACGCGACCCTTCATCGTTCTCTATAACTGAACAAATTTTACGGAACAGCAATTCCTCAGCATATAAAACAATCACGTTCCGGCTTTGAACATCGAACGTGCAATCTTTCGCAGAAAAATTTCTATGAAACAGCAAAATTATGTTTTTTGGGGTGGTCATTGGCAAGGTTGAGATAGAGGGCCGTGGTTTGTCGGTACCGGCGTTTAAACTGACAAAGATCTGTATTTAAAAGGCGTTCTGATGGATGCAATAAAGCACTGTTCTACTCTGCTTTCTGAAACAGTTCCCAGTCCTGCCAGCGAACGTTGCTCTAGCCCACAGAAACAAAAAATAAAAAAAAGAACAAAAGGTCTTTGTGATTTAAGGTTTTTTAAATAAATATGAGTGATTCTTTTCGCCTCAAATCAGACGAGTCACTTCTTTTCACCTACCCCTGAGGCTCATCAGTGATAAGGGGTAGGTTCATTAGTGGTGGAACTAAACAATAGTGTTGAGTATAAGATTATGTATTAATAAAAGCCCTCAACAAAAAAGAAACTATAATAAAAAAACATTAGTATAGTCAGTAAATGATACTTAAATATAGAAAAAAAGATAGGAACAGGATCAGTAAAGAATAGAACAATTTAGAAGTTCAAAAAAATCAGATGAAACGAGAGGAAGTCATAGAGCAAACTGAACACAGTTTGGGGACAAATAATAGTGTAATAGAGAAGTATAGAAAGAAAGTAAATGATTGGAGTCGAAAATACGAAAATAGAAGTAAAGACAATAAAAAGTAGAAGAAGTATACGAGTGAAAAAAGAAGTACCTATTCGAATGCAGTATGCATGCAATAGTCAATTACGCAGCCAAATGGATGTGACTGGGGCGCAATAGCATGTATGTGAGTGCTATTCCATATAGAAGGTAAACCAACTAAATGTATGTATGTATGTATGTATGTATGTATGTATGTATGTATGTATGTATGTATGTATGTATGTATGTATGTATGTATGTATGTATGTATGTATGTATGTATGTATGTACGTATGTATGTATGTATGTATGTATGTATGTATGTATGTATGTATGTATGTATGTATGTATGTATGTATGTATGTATGTATGTATGTATGTATGTATGTATGTATGTATGTATGTATGTATGTATGTATGTATGTATGTATGTATGTATGTACGTATGTATTTATGTATGTATGCGAGCTGCTTGGCCAAGCTCGCCTATTAGGCGCTGGGAGGGCCGGCGCCAGCTGCCCGAATTCATTAGCAGAAAGGAATGATCATTCTGCTTTACGATCCTAAGTCATTTGATTCGTCCGTAATGTCTCTGATAAGAAGAAGACCTGATACAATGATACTATCATCGTGTATACATTACTTCTGGCTTAATAATGAGCCATACTGCGGTACGGAAACAGCTGTGCAGACATTTTTGACGCCAATGCGAAGAGCAGTTCGGAATGTTTACCTACTGTGTTGTTTGCTTGACTTGGAAGAGATCCGGAATGGGCACTCATCATCGTTACGATCCAATGAATTCCCGACCTGTCCTGCCATTTTCTGCTAATCTTCTTTCTAGAAGTGGCCATTTCTCCTTTCTCCTTAAATATCACTTCTTATTATTCACTAAACTGTTTCTCAGGTGATGCCTATCTTTACTAGCAGGCGAAACTGAATTCTTTCTACAAATAGTGAGTACTGATGATAGTTTTATAGGTAGGAAGTGATGATAATGCCTTCATATGCGGAACGATCTTTGGGATTTTTTTTTCTGAGGAGGGTCCTAAACTTTTTAATTTTGACCAAGCCCACTTATTGCAAACCTATCATAGAGGTTTGACAACATGGCTTTTGTAGCTTTGGATTAATTTTTTTCAACTCACTTAAGCATATCTGAACAGAGCTATCCATAAGTATCCACAATCGACTCTTCATGAATCTTGACATGGCTTTGAATTAATTTTATGAGACATTTTCTATAAAAGTTGCTACGAAGACAACAAATAAGCTCTTACCAACTTACGCTGCGTCGTTACCGCCTTCTACAAAGATTGGAAGCTTGGAGATCATCCCTATCCATCCCTCATTCAACAATAAACGGTTTCCCAGGCCTAGTGTTTCCAAATGGGCATGATAACCCTGAACGTATTTAACCCACCTCAAGAGACAATCGGTCGCCTAAGTATTTTTAAGCTTTCCGTGCAAACTTATAAGCTTTTCATTTTTATTCTTGGGCTCAATATTTTGGACGGTTACTCTCATATTCACACTGCTACTATTTCTGAAACAGATGGGAATTCGCAACGTTTGCGAAATAAAGTTAAACTATAAATGTCTCAAGTAAACGTTGAGCTGGTCTTGGCGTTTTTTTCAATTACTTACATCTGCTTTTGGAAATTAGCAGAGCATCGAAAAGGTATCTCTTCGTGTAGCATCTGATTTTCAGCTCCTTGAAATGCTCAGGCTAACCATCGAAGACAAATAATCTGAAACGATCAGACTTGAAAGCAGTTGCTGTGAATGAAGTCGACGAAATCCTCGAAAAAAAAGACACTCAAGACTCCAATCACAGCGGTTCATACCGTTTGGATAAAAGAGCTATTTCCGTGAAGGCACCACTCACGGGCAAACATGGCTCTGTGGGCTGGAGTAGCGTCCTGCACACCGGATGTTTCTTTCCGGAAAGTGAACGTTTTGGTTGTTGAGGAATGGCTTTATCGTAAAAAATTTCTTGACCGGAGAAAACGACGAAGGGTTGCGTGTCACCACTTTCGACTTTCTGCATTTTTGGCCCTGTAGTATCTGTTGAGATCGGAATTGAAGCGAAATTTCTGCATACGATAGGAACGGCAGTGAAGCTCCTGCATGACATTCTTCCATCGCGATAACTCGGATAAGCCGTGCCCGTTGACTTCCTTTTGATGGCTCGCCCAGGATCCCGACCGATTGGCAGACGGACCATTTTAATAGTCCTATCTTCGGAAGCATTCTACCTTTCTATCTTTCCTGGTTTGTCTCTGATCCAATCTTCTTTTCTATATCGTTTAATAGCCTCCAATACGGTTATTAGAAAAACCCCAAAGAATTTCATAACGCCCTTCCACTTCTCGCGCGTCAATGATTGCAAGTGGCATTGAATGGGCCTCCTCCATCTGAAAGATATTGGGAGTTCCACATCAGTAACCACGCATATTGCAAGGAAACCTTCTTATGCAACTAATTAATAACAGGTAATGTGAATTTGATAGATTATTTCTATCTCAAAAATTACTGAATTTTGGCGCCAATAATTCTGGGACACCCTGTATAACCAAGTCAATTAACCAGTTGCACGTAATCGTGACTAATCCCAAACTTTTCCGTTTTCGGTGACGTCGTCAATCATAGCGATCCTTGTCGTATATCCATTTTTTTCTTTCTCATGTCCGTTCTACCATCTGAAACGATTATCGAAGTAGCAAACCACAGCGAAGTCCATGAAAAGGATTATGTTCTGTTTGAGAAGCCAAAGCTCAAAAGTAGACGGCTTCGCGGGCTGGAACAACTTCTATTCTTTAGATCGTGGGCAGTATACTATATGCATCACCTCCAGAAGTATTTCATAGCTGTGACGATTGTGTCACCCAAAGAATCGAGCTTTTCTCAGGGTTTACTTGCACTCTTTGCCCGTCAGTACGCTACGAGGTTGCAGTAATGTACGAAAGAAGCCTAATGAACAGTAAAAAGATAAAGTATAAAGTCTCGAGGCTTTAATCAATCGCGCCTAAGGGATGCACCCACGTATTCGACTTCCATTCAGAATCGTAGTGGCATATCCAATGTGTTTGAGGCCCATACAATGGCTTGCGGTGGCCAGCCGATGCACAAGTCATTGCTCTTATCCTCCCAGACGAGTCTTACCAACTAAAGTGAACAGCTGAATTGGCTAAGTCATCCGTTGATATAATGACCATTTTAGTAAATCTATTTCAGAGTTCGAGGTTTGGTGGGCATTCAGAACGCAAGAATTTTTTAGTGTTGTAAGGAAGTTACCCAGATTGACGTTTTACAGTGTAGTCACAATTTTTGCAAACGAAAAACTGCAGTAAACAAGTGTGTAATACTACCACAGTCCTTAGGAGAACTTTTTTATCCGAAAATGTCGTGTTGCCCTCTCCATGATGTGCCATTCGCGAAGATTGGCAAAAAAGAGTGAACGAAGTAGGACAAGTTGTACACATAGGAAAGAAAGAGAGTGAAGAAGATGAAGGCTTATGAACAGTAATAATTGGTAAAGTAAACTTAGGCTTCGATGGTGAGACTGACCGAAGATTGCTTTTCGTATAGGGGCACACGGTGCAAACTGCATTAGAGTTCATGATAGAATATTGCAAATGTTTCATCTCCACGCAGGAAGCTAGCGAATTTTGTAAATACAATAGTAGCTATGGGTCAGTTCCATATCTTTGAGCAACCATTTATGTAGGTGATGTGTCCTTGTGATTCTGTCGAAATATTGGAAGTTATACTGTAGAAGATTATCTTGCTGTAACAGTTTTTTAAGCTATAAACCGCTCGAATCGCCATGTTTTTGAGAAGCTTTGCAACTACTGTCGGCGATTGAACCTTATTTCTTCCGGGAGACAGCCAGCAGTAGTTTCCCAGTATAACCACAGCTTTTCCGTTCACCTCAAAATTCATCCTTCCTCCTAGCCCTACCACTTGGAAAGTGTGATGCAACCCTGTTATTGTTCGATAGAGAAGAGTAAACAAAGATTTTTTGAAGAAGAACTTGTTGGTCTTCCACATGAGTCATTCACACCTTCTTAAAAAGGAAAGCAGGGAGCGCGAAGAGTACTGAATATACTGATAAGAAACTATAGAAGGCCCTTTTTTCATTATTCAGGATTTTGGAAGATTATATTCGTTCAGCAGTTCCGAGTTCCCACTTAATCAATCCCTATTTCCGCTGGTAATCGATCGTAGAAGAAGAGCAGAAGTTGTGACCAGAAATAGTGAAGGGAAGCCCACAAACGGAAAGTGATCAGTAGAGTGGATAGTAACAAATTTCAATTGGGAAGGTATAGATAGCTCATACTAAAAACACCCGCGAGTCGACCAGTCTGAAGCACTTGGAAATTTTGATCAATGAAGACCAACGACGCTCTGATCATGTGCTATTCAGCTTTCCTTTTTCGGTAGCTGCTTTGCTACACGTTCAAGACCATACAGTTGAACTTCTTGCCTTCTCCACTCGCACTACAGTTTGGTAACTTTTTTCATTATCCTCATTTTAAAGGGAAACCCGTTCTTGACGTGTGGGCAAATCAGGGTGGTTACGTCAACATTATGCTTTGCTCATTTAGGCCCTGCACCATCGGAGAAGGCTAGGCTACATGTATCCAATCTTTACCACTTTCACCGAAGTTCCTCGACTGGCACTATAGTTCCTAATTTCTCCGAGACTATCACGTCCCTTTCACCATTTCCCCTATTTTAGCTTCTTCTTCTCAAGTCCATACTCCTAAGCATACAGTCTATTTCACCGCTTTTGATTTCGTCTTTCTAAGTTAACCTTACCCCTTGCAGTCAAATGCACCATATATTTGATTTCTATCCAAACTTGTGATGTTATATAAATATACGTATAACCATTCAAAGTATATATGGCCCGACCGGATTCAGAAGAAGTTGCTCTCGTGTAAATAAATGAAGACTGAAAAACTTTTCTCGCTAGTAGAGCTCAGAGCACCACATTGTGAGTGATCATCATCTATCGCTTATGGAGCCATGGTTTGTAAGAGATATCGTTATGAGTAAGACCTAGGCACATATCCGAGAGAAAATTGAAAATAGAGTACGTGTCGTTAATTTGTTGTATTAGGTTGAGTCATAAGTCCTCGGACAAAATGATAGCGATGACTTCTAGCGATCATAACTCTTGAAAGAGGTGACGAAAATGAACGTGCGAGGAATTGTTAGATAGAGTATAGAAAGCTCTTCCAAAAGCATACTGGAGAAGGCACCTAACTGTTCCCTTTCTAGCAACTATGCCTCATGATTTAAAGCCGTCGCAACTCCACATCCGCAACACCATCATATTTATTTTTTTATCGGGCCATGAACCCGCGGCAATCGGTTAAGGTATGAAGGACGTGCACAAGCAGGAGGTGTACAATTTACAAGTGGCACCAGAAGTTCACATCGGGGGACTATTCCGTCGAAAATGAAGAACGTCCGGGACGCTCAGTGAAGTTGGATTTGAAGGTGTTGCGGAGCCAGGTGGAAGCCGATCCGTATCAAACTACTCGTAAACTGGCAGCCACCCTTGGGGAGTCAGTCCACAGTTCTTCGTGAATTGAAGTCAATCAACAAGGTGCGAAAGCTCGGTCCATAGATGCCTCATGCTTTGAAGCAGTATGACATAGACCGCCGCGACGACGTGGCACTTTCTCTCCTCACGCTCAAGGGCACCACACGTGGCTCGAGTACCTAGTCACCAGGGGTGCGAAGTCGAACCTCTACTCTAACGTTCACCGGCGTGCTCAATGGATTGACAAAGGTGCGCATGCAGAAGACTCCCCCAAACCCAACGTACCCGCCAAGGAGGTTATGCTCTGATTCTGGTGGAGCGCTCTCCGTGTCGAATAATGGGAGCTGCTAGACGAAGGATGCACAGTGACTGCACATGTCTACATTACGCAATTGAGGAATTTGAAGGCGAATCCCGAAGCTACACATCCACAGCAGCACAAAGTTCACTTCCAGCACGACAACGCTCGCCCTCACATTGCAAGAACGACCAAAACTGAACTGACGAATTTTGGCAGGACAAGTTTACCACACTAGTGGCGAAGTCCGTTCCTCCAAGTGGTGCCACTGGAAACTGCCCACTCTGTGGGCTGAGCTGAACACGGACATTCGAATGCAGGCGACAGGCCCCGTGACAGGCCGGCCTACGAACACCCCAGTCACATCAAAAATGTTAATGTCACTTAAAGAATTTCGATGTAATGCTACGGCGTCCGCGGGAGCCGACGCGCACTCGCAAGGCCCGGTGAGTGTGAAAAGTATGCGAGGGTCTCCGGTGCAAGGACGGCATCGGGGGGCAACTAAGCTAGTCCGAAAGCCACGCAACGTATGGAAGACCCGTGTTGCGACGTTAAATGTTGGCACATTAACGGGACGCTTGTACGAGTTAGCAGAAGCTCTAGAGCGTCGACGAATTGATTTCTGTGCCGTGCAGGAAACGAGGTGGTCCTGCTGCAAGTCCAGGGACATTGGCCTCGGCTTCAAAGCCGTTCTTTGTGGTGGTCCCAAAACCACCAACGGCGTCGGGATAATAGTCTCTGAACGGTTCCGTGACTCGATAGTAAGCGTGGAACGCTTCGATGACCGCCTAATGAAGATCGTGGTAGTCATCGAACGCCAAAAGTACCATCTCTTCTCAGCGTATGCTCCACAGACTGGATGCTCCGAGCAAACCAAGGACAAGTTCTGGAACCTGCTCGATGAAAAGACAGCTGAAGTACCGCCACAGGAAGCCATAGTTGTCGCAGGTGACCTCAACGGTCACGTGGGCGCTACGAAAGACGGTTATAGCTGCCATGGGGGTTTCGGATATGGGTCACGCAACACTGATGGCGAGCGAATTCTCGAGTATGCAGACTCGCATAGTCTCGCCATTGTAAACACAAGATTTCGCAAACGTGACTCTCACCTCATCACCTTCTATAGCGGTGAGAACAGAACACAAATTGATTTTGTCCTTGTCAGGCACCGCGATCAGGGGCTCGTAACAGACGCAAAGACAGTTCCCTATGAAACAGTCGCAACACAACACCGACCACTGATTTGTACGTTAAAGATCGCCCCGCCGAAATCGAAATTAGCAGAAAGGTGTGGGCCGGCGAGAATCAAGTGGTGGCGACTGAAGGAGAAAGAAGCGGCCGTCGTTTCCAGCATTCTGTTGCCAGCGGTAACGACTGTCGAAGAAACTTGGAAGGGAGCTGCGGAAGCGATAACCCGGGTTGCGCGGTCGAAGCTTGGCATGACCAAGCCTGGACGAAGAAAGCTCGATAAGCAAACATGGCTGTGGACGGACCATGTCAGGGATAAGGTCCGTGAAAAGAAAAAGCAGTACCACGCATTCCTTAGCGAGAGGACGGATGACAACTGGCAACGCTATCAGATAGCGAAGAAAGAGGCGAAGAAGGCCGTTGCCTCTGAGAAGGCAGCTCATTATGCCGAACTTAATAAGAAACTCGAGTCTCGGGAAGGCGAGCGGTACGTTTACCGACTCGCAAAGACCCGCAACCGGCAGACCGAGGATATAGAAAAATTCTTCGGCATAAATGACGAGAACGGACACCTCTTAACGGACCGCAGGCAAACACTGAAACGGTGGCGGGAGTACTTCGCAGACATCTCAACAATCGAATTCGCTCATCCCGCCATCCCCTGCGCTCCACCAGTACACGGTCCCGTCCAGAAGATTACCGTGAATGAGACCATTACGGCTTTGAAGAAGATGAAATCAGGCAAAGCAACTGGCCCCGACGACTTAGCAGCGGACTTGTGGAAATCGAAAGGCTGGAATCCTGCAGGATGGTTGTCGAAATTCTTCAACCAGGTCGTTGCAGAGAGGAAGGTGCCTGAGAGCTGGCAACAGAGCACGACGATTCCTATCTGGAAGAAGAAGGGCAGTCCTGGGGACTGCACCTGCTACCGTCCAATTCGCTTGCTCTCGCACAGCATGAAAATCTTCGAGCGAATTGTAGACAGCCGTATCCGGGATATCGTCGAGCTGACCACTAACCAGTGTGGTTTCGTAGCTGGTTGTAGCACAATCGATGCCATACACGCCACTCGTCTTCTTCTAGAAAAGCACCGCGAGAAACGAAGACCGATACATCTCGCCTTTCTTGACTTGGAGAAGGCTTTCGACCGCGTTCCGCGTGACGTCATATGGTATGCCTTACGGCAGCATGGAGTACCCGAAGAGCTCATTGAGTGGGTGCGCATCCTTTACACTAGCCCAAAGAGCCGAGTGCAAACAGCAGCGGGCACATCGACGGAATTTCCCATCTCCGTCGGAGTACACCAAGGCTCTGCGTTATCCCCACTACTTTTTGTTGTCGTCATGGATGCCATTACAAAAGACCTCCAGAAGCCGGCTCCATGGACGCTTCTTTATGCCGACGACGTGATGCTCGCCAGCGAAGACAAAAGCGAGCTCGAATCACAGGTGCAGACCTGGTCCGACCGTCTGGCTATGTTCGGGCTCAGGTTAAACGTCAAAAAGACTGAGTACTTGACCACTGATTCGAGCGAGCCAGGCTCTATCAAGATCAATGGCACTGAGCTCACACGGACAACAACCTTCAAGTACCTTGGATCGGCAATTGCGTCTGACGGCAGCCTGGGTTTTGAAACGAATTCTCGCGTGAATGCAGCGTGGTTGAAGTGGCGCTCAATGACTGGCGTACTCTGCGATAAGAACATCCCTGAGCGTCTGAAATCCAAGATCTACAGAACCGTCATCCGGCCGGTCGCAATTTACGGCGCTGAATGCTGGCCTGCAACCAAAGAGGTTGAAGCCCGTCTCAGTGTGATGGAGACCAAAATGCTGCGCTGGACAGCCGGAGTAACACGCTTAGACCGCATAAGTAATGACGCCATCAGGGAGCGATTCGGTGTAGCGCCCATTGTCGATAAAATGCGCGAAGCTCGTCTACGATGGTACGGTCATACTCTTCGCGCAAAGGACGACAGTGTCCGCAAGATCGGTCTCAACCTTGAAGTGTCCGGAAAGCGGCCTAGAGGACGTCCAAAGCAGCGGTGGCTTGATACGTTGCACGAAGATCTTAAAGCGGTTAACATCCACCCCGATCAAGCGTTCAATCGAGAGAAGTGGCGTCAACATATCAGAAAAGCGGACCCCGCCTACAAGCGGGACAAACGCTGAAGAAGAAGAAGAAGAAGTTTACCACACTAACCATGTTCCTCAGACTTGGATCCCTCTGATTATCACCTTTTTCCCCATCTTCAACGTCATCTGGATGGCCAGGACTTTCGAACCCGCGATGACATCAAAATGGCACTGGTGCAGTTCTCCAAGGGCCAGCTCCCAGCGTTCTAAAGCACGGGCATCTGCGATTCGCCCAAGCATTGGCAGAAGACCATCGATGCCAACGGGGCATATTTCGAATGATTCGCTATTGTCGTTTAAAAATTGTAAGATAAATATTATCATCGCCAATTTGTCCGAAGACTTATGACTCAACCTAATACGTGAAGGATTGGACCCGTCAGCAGGCTTGAAGTTGATTCTTCACAGATACTGAATTCCTGGGCTGTAGCTGTTCGAAGCAGAATGTACCTTAAAAATTCAACATTTCCTTTGAATACTGGTCTCTAACTGAATCGAAGTCACAAGGGAAGATGAAGCACAAGTTGGAACGATCTTGGTGATAGTTACTATCAGCTTCCTTGACTGGATTATCTAAATCGGTAGGACATGAAAAAAAATTTGCTTTCATCAAAAAACTGTTGTCCGTTCCAGGGGTATGCCTGCTAACGAATGGGCTGATTCGGTGATACTGAAGTTCATCAACAAGAAGGATCAGACGAAACGTTCTCTTTCAGTGACGATTCTGAAAAGAATCCACTTCTAATAGCTTCACGTTTTTTAAGCGTCACGGGAAGTGAACAAGCAAGACGGCAATATGTGTATGTGGTCTGAATCACATAAGTAGTACGATTTCTCTGCTTGTGTTAGTGTGTATTTCGAGGAATGTTAACCATCGGGAGGCATTAGTCACATGTGGGCAGGAGGCGCAGGCGTGGTGGTGCGCGCCCATTTTAGTTGCGAGTAACACGACGCGTGATCGCAAGCCTATCCACCGACACGTCGTCTCGCCTTTTTGCCGAGACACTGACTATGAACGCTGTGCTTGCCAAAAGCGGTCTATTCGCACTTTTTGCTGTCGCGCTCGCTAATGTTCCAACTCTTCAGGTCTTCAACGGTACGTAATCAGTAGAGTTTTCAAATACTTAGCTTGCCCATTATGACTAACTACGTCGTTTCCATCTGGAATAAAAGCTGTATTTTTTCACAAGGGTCAGCTCAATTCCATGCAAAAACGTCTTAAAGACGCTCTTACAGGGCACCTATCTATTGACCAGCCAGCCTCTAACGTCCCTGTTCAACACTTTGTCGCTGGCCAACCCTACACCTTTGAAATCCAGATGGGGAATGTCTTACAACAAGATTACATGGTTGAGTCGTGTACCATGAACGGAAAGACGTTCATTGACAACTTTGGGTTAGTTGTAATTGTTTTTGTTGTAATTAAATTGCTATTTCACATTAACAAGCCGTTCTGAATTCCATCCTAGTCCAGTAACGGCAATCAGCGGAATGGTTGAGCTGCGCAGTTACAAAAACGCACTAGCTGAACACATAGCTCTGTCATCCGGATCCAATTCCGTCAATAATGTGATGCTTCCAAAAAAGACGATTGTGACGCCGTGCGGAACCAAATAGTTATTCGAAGCATTTATCGATTGTTTTTGGTCAACAGAACTTCTTCAACTTTGCTTTTCGACACGAGTTTAGTGCCACAACCAATTTGAGTCTGTGCGACGGTATCTTTGCTTCTCTTCTTCCTGAAAAATGCATTTACGCACTCCTGATGCCGTGGGAAAGGTCTTCATCTTCAGTACTTCGAGGCAGTTCCCTCACTTTGATGGTTATAATCTTCCGAGTTCTATAAATTTTTCGACGTTCTCGTAGATTTTTCCAATGGGGGCCTGCAACTTTAAATCGTCTTTATAGAGTTTTTTATATTTATGATTTTTTACCACTACAAACTCTCTCACAGTGGTTGCCTTCTGTCGGCCTACCTCGTAATGAGACTCTGCTTGCAAAGTTTCTGCTTCTTATTAGTCTATGGTTCATTCTTACTTTCAATGCGGTTGGAGTTTCAGATTCAATCTGATAAACGGCTGAGTTATTCATCAAGAGCAATCATCAAAAATAGGTGTTCACTATACTGGTCTATTCTCGATTCTTCTTCTTGATTCCTATTATTCCTAAACTTTACTCCGAAGTTCATCTTCAATCTACTGTCTGTTTGCTGAAGATTTGGTTAAACTTGAAGAGCTCTATGAATGAAGGAGCAACATTTAATATCATTTTGAAAAGCAATTTCTACATCATTCCGTCTATAGTCGTCCTTACAATTACGTCGAATCAACCTGTATTCAAGTTCTCCGGAGGCCTGAATAAAGCAATTCTTTACCCTTTATTTTGAGTCTCACCATTCACTGCCAAAACTTGGGAAATCATTTTTGAACGCACTGTTATGAACAACAAATAGTGGTCACCGTCTGTGTCAGCAGAGATTCTTGGACAGTCTGAAAGACGAAAGCGTCACTTCTCTGTTGACAGTTGTATTGTTGGCACAAAACCATTGATATTTTATAGCGCGTACTATTTGACCGTCGGGACACGAGGCCAGACTGAAGCGCTGCTTTTCATCCGAAAAGATTCTCGGATTAGTTCAAGGGATGAACTTTCATGGTTATTTACACGTGAACTCAGTGATGCAGTGCTAGTACAACAGAAAGTTTTGTCATGCTGATATTATTGAACCACTTGGTTCTTCAGCTTAGTGAAGTGCTAAGCGCCCGAGAAGACGAGCAAATTCAGCTCCTTCTAACCTTGTCAGATTGAGTGATAGTATCGAGGGTATTGATAACTTGGAAACAGATCTGTGCTTATATTAATCGTAGGGAAAACACTTTGATCTACCTCTTTCGAATGAACTGACCAAGTTCCTTTTTCCGATCAAGCTCCTTCAACTGAAAAATTTCCCACGCATAACAACCTTAGCCTCCATACTTCGCTTTACCCTTAATCAGAAGAAACCTCAATCCGTAGAAGTGCTATGCTGCTTGCTTTTTTTCCAACAAATTTCTTTCTTTCTCTCTTGGAGTTTGGATATCATTCCTCCTAATGGTCAACCGTATAAGCAGCTTCCTACCTGCTTCGTTCGTCTTGGCTGATATTTTTGCTCGAAGGAAATAAGAAGATCCTCACTACTAGGTACTCTAGTAATTGAACAGTCACTATTCATTTCAAAGTAGTTCGAAATATTGAAAAACAAAACGCATCAGATTCGAATGAATGCAATTTTAATATTCAGTTATCGAACATTTAATCTAGTTTCCAAGTTGAACACAGATGTTCTCCTTCTACAAAACCGTGTTTCAAACAGCTCATCTTCGACAAATTCAGGTGTGTACTTTGCGGTGATGGTATATTGACGAGCATTGAGACTGAACACTACGCAAGAGCTGGAGCCGTCAAAAGAACGCTCGTGCATTTTGTCGCTAAACAGGATATTGTGAACATCGCCTGTAACATTAGAGTTTTGAATTGCTGCGGATGTGCTGAGGTTTGTATGAGCATCACTTCAATTTCGACTCTAAATTAGTTTTTTTTTTCGTAGTTCTTGTGTATATACTACTAATATACAGAGTAGTCCTTCTCCTCAGCTGAAGGATTCGTTTCAAGCTAAGATTTCTTACCAAAGCTGGATCACCTCACCTAAATATCGTAGTCAATGAAAACATCACATGTCTTCTTTCGTTGGAATGCTGACCTTAGGAGAACGAAGAAGGCTCTACCCCAATGGAGGGTTAGACTGCACTATTCGCCTGGCTACCCTACCCACCTGTAGTAATGACGTTCTAGAAGAAAAACGAATTCAATAGAAAAAGGGCTCCCTTTGTAATGTTATGGTTTTATTTGCTGTTGTACTCAACGGCATGTAGCACATTTTTTCTAGCCAACTACTTTACGTATAGTTTCTTAACAGTATGTGATCACTGCTCACACTAATCCATGCTATTAAGCGTTCATGCGAGCGTCAGCCAGTACTGACAATGTTCCCGTTTGTAAGTCATTCCTTGATCTGCCCGGTAGCCGCCTCTCCTCCTATACCTCCAGTTGTGGCTTCGAGACCATCAACGTCATATTTTCCTTGGTGGCTACTACTCCTTCTACTTCTGCTGTTATTGCTCTGTTGCCTGGCACTTTGCATAATTCCGTTCCTTTTGTGGCGGAAACGCCGGAAAGCAATAACGTGAGTTTGAATTTCGATCAACTTTTTGGATTGGGTTAGGAATGAGTGTAAAGTTGAACATCTTGGTATAGCACATAGCGAGCATTGTCGCTCGGCAAGCAGATTCATTCGTCACTTAGCTGAGTAAGAAAACAATGAAAACAATGCACGATTTTACAATGCGTTGCCATCGATCGTATTTCACATTCAAATTAGGATAAAACAAAACTTCCGTCACTGTGCTTACAATGTGTAATGGATGGACCTGACGCCTACCAATATTGCCAGCATTTTGATCTTTTCAACTCGGAATTGAGTAAACTGCTAATTACTTTTACGGTCCAGTCAATAATTAGTACGGTTATGTTAGTCAATCAGTAGGTATCTTATCCTTCAGTGGTGACTATCGTCCCCCCGAAAATGACCTTAAGGGCACACTTCGCGATTATTTCGAAGTACCTCTTTGAGTTTTCGGGTCTAAGGCATTCAAATTCGGTGGGAGGAGGCAGGGTGGGAACACTTGTGGTATGGGACAGGGCCGGATTCCGCCCGCAGTGGACCAGTGGGAGGGGTTAGAGCGGATATTCGGGTCATTTCGATAGGAAAAGCAGCAGTGTTAGTGTAGAATAATGCATTGGTGACGAAGAGGCAAAAAAATCCCCCAACTTCGAAAAAAATAAGGCTCGTAGTCAACATAAAGTTGTTCGAGAATATCATGATCGAAACAGCATGGAACAGGTATTCGGACGAGTATTTAATTGTTGCAATTGGTTGAGTGCTGACTACATCGAGTCAGAACTGTTCTAAGCCGCCTTCCACTGTGCTATCACCACGGGTCATACCATAGCAGTTTAGGTTTCCTACATGGGTCTCCCTAGTGAATGATGCAGCCTCCACGATGCTGCTAAGACAGCTGACGCCTCCGGTGTGGCACACGACCAATACAATCTCAAATCCTTATAGTGCCCTAGACCGTTTTCCGATCTGACAACGCCACATATGCTATACGAAGGGACCACAGAATCATCTTACCGGAATATTCCAGAGACCATTTTCATCGTGAGCTGTGCCTTCGATAAGCACGTGGACTGCTTTCGACTAAATGAAACCATCATTCATGTATACGCTGATTAGTTCATTTAAACTTTCGCAAGGACCGTATCTATTGGGAACTCTGTCTCTTCAAACACTGCTGTTTGGTTGTGCTTCTTTTTCTCATGTCGTACGTTCATCACAGACGAACTGATCCTGACTCACAACATCAGCAAAATGACAACTCTAGCAGTACCTGATTTACGACCATTAGAACAGACGGCACAGTGACAAAGAGAGCGGATGAGTTGTTCTGACTACATTTCACCAACGCTGAAGCAGTGTTACGACTGAGTCATAACCCTTGCATGCGCTCGTTTCTCCTTTGTGCTGCATTGTGCCAGCATTGAACAATCACTTGAAGTAGGACCAGGTATTTACACGAAAGGCAGGCTGAAAAATGAGGGAATAGATGTATATCATTCGCTAGTACACGGGAGGGCAATTAGAAGCGCGAAGAAGGTTCGCGATACCTTGAAATGGATATATAATTCATTGACGACCACGTGCTCAGCCGATGAACCGCAACCGTGTTTTACCAATTTTATATGTTTTGAAAATATTAGTTTGTATGAGTTAGCGGGCTTTCGAGGAAACTTGACACAAAATGATTTGAGAATCATTCACTTCCGGTTTCGGTAACTAAAGTAAGGACAATTACGTAGTATAGTGTATCTAATGAAAAACTGTGTGCCAAATACCTCGTTGATGCAGTCAGCGATTGGCTGCTTTCATAGTCCACGATTTGGCCAGCGACCAATCGCGCGACGCGCGACCGGCTGGCCAAATCGTGGACTATGCAAGCAGCTATTCGATTCATGCCTTCTGCAGCTTTTCTGCTCCTTCCACCCTTAATAATGTTGGGTTGTGCTTGAGTTAGGTCCGGGACCTTCAAAAGGTCATACGGGAGTTCATAGAAAATATTCATCAGATTCAATCAATTAAATTGTAATTTATGCAATGGAACCGTTGCGGACACAGATGGTGCAGTGACCAGGACTGTATTTTTGGGCCAGAAACGGCATTGAGTTAGCCCACCCAGCCATTTATTGGAAGTTGGCTCACTTTGTTCACTTGCGTCCAACCCAGCTATAGGGACAAAAGTCTCCATTATGAGTATCAACTGACGTCAGTATCTGACATGCTCTCAAACTGCACTGACAAGTAAATGAGTTAAAGGTCTGCTGTATGCTGAGGCGAATGAACAATGAAAAGGCTTACGACTTTCACATCTTTAGCATAATGAGGCACACAACCTACAGTTTTTGATAATTGTTTTCTTGAAAGCCTGTGAGATTCTGTGATTCCTCTAGGCAGACTTGCAATTTTTTCGAGTTGCTGCCTATCCATTCTCTGAGTTACCACATTGCTTTGGGCCAGTTTCAAACATTCTCAGTGAGTCAAACCCTAATCCCTTTCCATTGGAACCCCAACGTTACAATTCCGCTGCTTTGTAGTCGCAAATTATGAATGATCGAGAATGTTCGGTTACGAATGACTACTCAGCGTTTTGCCACGAGCCTGTCAATTGCGTACGCTACGCTGAGCAGTGATGGACTATGAAATGGAAGTGCGAAAAGTACGTGTGAAAGCAATTAAGCTCAGTAACCGTCCTCATCATAACTGTACAGGCAAGTACTTCGAAAAATATGATCAATTCCTCCAGACAGATCGTAAACACGCTAAGCTATTCCGTCACCACCGCTAGAGATGGAGAAACCCATGCTCACCAACAACCATTCCAGAGTGGGAAATTTTGTTCCTGAATGTCCACACAAAAAGGTCTTTTTGCCATGGTTGTATTTTTAGATTTGCAAATAATTGAGTAATGTTTGCTAAACATCTTTCAAGGCAAAAGCATGTCCGCGTAATCTTGAGACCTTCAGCATCGTTTCCTGCATTAATTCCTTTCTATTGTGATCTCAATGTGAACGCTCGACATGTTTTTCCTCAGTTCCTTTTGAGATCAGAAATGTGGGTGCGCTATAGAAAAATGAGTGCTTCATTTACTTTTGACTAATGAGACTCACAGTTGGAGGTGGAAATAGCGGAAAAGTGGAGAAGAAGGCAAAGAAGTGGAAAAGTAAACTCGATCACATTTACATAGTTATATTTCGCAATGAATGTGGTTTTCGCCCACTGAATTATGTGTGACACTTTCCTAGTCTTACGCTTTCAACCTCTTTTCCGTTCCGAGCTGAAGAGGGCATGTTACTTCGGTTTGAGATTGATGTAATGAATACGGATGGTCACGCCTGATAACAATGAGCTGACACAGACAATCCCATTTTTTCCTCCTACCTAAATATGTAGAGGAGTAAAGCCCTATTTAGGACAGAGATTAATGGCAATGAGCGTGAAGATTTTCGAACCAAAAATGTACAAATGATTGCCTTATGGTATAAAAAGTATGCTCTGACTTGCAACCTCAAGCAAGCAAACAAATGTTCCTCCCAGATTCAGGTTGCACACGTCCAAGGGGCAATAAGAGTATATGTATATGCAAGAGTACATATTGGAAGGGAAACTGCATAGACCATGAAAACACCGTTTGAATCCAAAATGTACTCTTTGTACATTGCATTACGACACGGCTTGAAAAGCGTAATAGAAAGAGCCTATGTAATCTGAAAAACTTGGAGTAATGCGAGATGCATACTAACAATGCCGAGAATACAAGTAAGCTATAACCTATAAGACGATGGTTAGTTGATTTGGACCACTCAAACAATGATAAATGGTGTACTTTCTCAGTTCCATTGTCATGCCAGAGTTAAGGACTTATTCACAAGCAATTAGATGCATCTCTGAAAAAGCAGAAATCTTATTGAAAACCTGCAATTCGGCACGGGAGACCTTCGGCTAACCTTTTCTTTTCTAGATGAGACAAAAAATACGTGGTTTACTTGTGCTTTTCAGTCAAAATCCTCGTACATAGCTGAGAGTGTATCGAAATTAAGTCAGAACCAGATATTTTCTGTATTTTTATCAGAACTGTTGCTGAACATAAGCGTGGCGTTGGAGTTGAAACAGATAAGGCGGTGCTGACAGACACCGCCGTTGGATGCCGAAACGTGCATCAATACGCCGTCGATTCTGATTCAGTTCATCGGGTTAAACCAGTGGTAAGTGCGAACACTTCTGAACCAGATTAGTTATGTTTCAATCCTTATTTGCCTCAGGTAGCAGTGGGAGACCGAGAGACGACAATACGTGAAGCGGAAATGATTGCACGGGACCAGCGAGTTTATCGGTGAGAGCTTTGACCAGAAGAACAGTTCAGTATATTTTAAATATCTGTACTATCTTAAGGACCATCGTAAGCAGAAAATTCCACTGAGATCAAACTAGTTCTTTCACTGTTTGTCCTAATGAAACTGACTTTGAGCCCACATCAGCTAACAAATGCACACTGCCCTACACTTCTTTCATCAGAAACCCCAGAAAGGATTAAATAATGTGCATATTTCTGAATTCGAAGCTTTTTTCCATCCGTGAATGCTTCACACATAGTTCACCAACAAGAGTGTCACGTTTATGCTCCAGCTCCCACTAATGAATAGAGATAGAGAGAGTCTCTTGTCAGTAAAATAGTGCATGACGATCGCTATAACTCCTACTCTTGCTTTACTTACCTCGTGGAATCGCATTTCGTAATTAGTTGGTATTGCATTACTTTAATTGTCATGGTGTCTTGCCTTAGTGTACAAGTGGTGGGACACATTCACATTAGACTAGTGAAACCCAATGGCGCCGCAGTCATATTACCGCTTCAAATTGCCGATTGTTGCGCTTTAGCCAGTTTGAGTAATAAACTTTGAAGTACAATGAGTACATTTACGTGTTCTTCAAATTCACAGCAGTATAATTGTTGTGTAGAAAAAAGTCTTGAGAAATTCCAATTGTAGTCATAGGCAAACATGTACGAAACTCTTTAGTGGTGTAGAGATAACTTGGATTGTGGGGGATACCGGGTATTCACTTGCCTCAAACATCACAAGTGAAATCTCGTCTCTGTCACAATGTACGTTACAGACGAAAAAAAGAAAATTACTGAAATTACAACTTCTCTAAGAGGGGCAACTCACTTCACCCTCATTCCTAATCACGGTGTATTCTGAAAACGGGTACTTGCTTCACACAAATGCTCGAGAGTAACCCGATGATAAGTCAGCTTCTTGTCCTACTAGGCCAATTTCGCACTTCCAGAATGCAAAAGGAAAGGTTGATGGGTCGTGCTGATCGTGTGCCTAGTGGCAGCACCACTTTTCACCGTAACCTCCACATCACTGTTAATCACGTCCAATATCACATCAAAAACAGCCTTCTAGATTTTTTACATTTTTTTTGCCCTATACGTTTTTTTTGCTGGTATCGCGACCTCCACCTTCAAAATCCAAAACTGGTCAACAATAGCTTTATTAGCTTTATTCTTTGATTCAGACAAAATCTAAGCTTCTTACCTACGGGGCTATGGCGAAGAAATTAAAATCTATTTCACCAACTAATTTTACAAACCATACCTTGTTCTAAACTAAAAGTATTTCGACTTGCAGTATGGAGCGACCAATGGAAGTGAAGAGGATATGTCGAGACTCAGCAAGGGAGGGATTCCTACAATCAAATACTGCGTTAGTAAAGTAGTGCTAACTCATGTACGCTTACGAAGGGCCACCTGTGCCGCCGAAATTAGTCCATTAGATAGTCGTTCAGCTATGATATAGTTGAAAGAACACTCTACTCATATGTTCCATTGTATCTCCCCTTGGGACAGTTTGCGCAAGTCTTTGCTTCCAACAACTTTTGGATCTTCGGTGATCGTCGATGGACAGTACAAGCCACTTTCATCGACGACCAATCAACAGAATTGGGTTTCCGGTTATCCTAGTCATTACTGCATTTTTTTCAAATTGCTCGTTTGGAAAGTCTTCCCTTTGAACTAGTCAAAGTTACAGTATTTCGAATGCTGTGGAAGTAGAAAAAATAGAAAATTCGTTCAGTTTTGGGAAAGATGTCAACTGTCATGCCGTCGTTAATGATGTAGCCCGGAACTGCATGCTTATAGAGTTTTCCTACAGCACTGCACTCTGCTTTCTAGAATTCAGCGCCGTAGACAACTGCACAATCGTTAGCAATTTAGTTGTGGTATATTATAATGAAACTTTCAGGAGAGGGCTTGACTATCGTAACGCAGAGTGTGACCGAGCCAGTTATAGGAATTTTGCCTACGAAAGAGACATGGGAAGAGTTGCACCTCTCGAAGGATTCGACCAAGTTGAAACATGGTAGTGCGAAAAGTTTATCTTGAAATAAGCTGGAATAGGAGACGTGAAAAATCGGATCGGGTTTGTGTTGGTTGACGTCTGGTGTCACCTTTTATAGAACTAACCATATGTGACCTTTCCTTCAATTTGCGTATACTACTTCGACCTTTTTTTTACTTTACACACTTTTGGCATAAAATCCAATAGGACTATCAAAACCTGTTCCAGCAGGCGTAGAAAAGCGGTGGATGATAACTGATCAGCGGTTACTCGATTGAGCACTCGAGGCAGGTAGCGGACAGCTAATTGACCGTCGAAGGAATGCATCGAATGCAGGAATGCATACGAACGTTCACGATTTGTCGTTTTTGGGAATTCGCGTAAGGCTTAAGCAAGGAAAAGATATGCAGTTAAGTGGGTACGAAGACAGGATAGCTCCTATCACAGAGTTTCACTCAGATAAGAGATGGGAAAGAGCCAGCCTAGGTGATAGAAATCAACTATCAATAGAAGAAGCCTCCATAACGGAGTCATGGTACCAGGAGTATTTATGAAAGGCCTGAAGCATCCAGCCGAGGTAGGCACACTCTTCTGAAAAGATGCAACCCTTTCTGAGCAACCTGTCACCCTGTTGATCATTAATTTGCTCGATCATAACCAAGTATTGTTTTCATTCCTCCGTGCCGCAAGCCAAAGTAGTTCTGTGCATCGCCCCCATTCGGAGACACGAGTTAGAGTATCCCTTTTGTGTTTGGGTCCCTGCAATGATCGAAAAATTATTAAAATCCCAATATTGGAAAGCGGACTGCACCAAGGGCATGCTGCACACAGGATCTCCTTCTCCATTTCTTCTCAACCATTCCCCATTCCTCAACATTGTTTCAAAGACTCTAGGATTGCGAAGCCTGAAGGTTCTCTTCCAATCAGAAACCATGCGGAGGAGTCAACGTGGTTAAGTTCTTGAGAGCAGGAAGGCCATCCCTTTTTGCTAATGAAGTCGGTTAGCTGACGTTAGCACGACTCTTGGATGGGCTTGGCTCTGTGAACTGGAGTGTCTTTCTGCTAAAGGGACCACGGGCGATTATAGTAAGCGTATTCGAATCAATGTTCCAGAACGTTCAACAGTATGCTCTTTAGGTACGTGTCTTTGTTAATTTTCAAACAAGCGCGAAACAACTGGCGTCTTACCGCCTCAGTGAACGTTTTAGTGTTCCTATAGACTTCTCTGTGAGGTATTGCTCTCTCTATGTTTCTGCCCGAAACTCGATCACTTTATCCGTTAAGTATGACTTTGTCACAAATTTTTAAGTCAGAGACAACGATGAAAAGATGCCTGTATCCACTCGAGTGAGTTAGCGACTGTCTGCGTTTTTTTGAACTTGCTCTATTTGCTGTGATCGGAAATGGAGTAGGAAACGAAACGAAAACGATAGGAACGGCAATGAAGCTTCTGCTAGACGATCCGTCACCTCAATGACTGCGATAAGTCCTGCTCCGTTGTCCTCCTTCTGAATGATCACCCAGTACCAAGATTGTCTCGCAAACTGAATATTTTAATTTTCCCATCTTTGGAAAGCACTGGATCGCTTTGCCAATTTCTCTATACCAACCAAGTAATTGAGAAGTGGGAAAAATATACTGTTCGGACTGTGTGGCCGAAACAAGCTAACGATAGGTAGGGACCTCAACTTCCCTTGCAGAGATAACTTGCTTTGCAAACACAATTACAACCGTTCAACTAGTAAACTTTAACAGTAACGGAAAAAATCACAACGTCACTCAAAAGTATGTCTAGTTATCGATCAAAATGGTCCTTATCTAGATTATCTTTAACTGAAGTCGCGCTATGCGGTTTGTAGACCACCTAAAGAGCAGACAAGGCAGAAGGTCAGTTCCTTCTTTGAGTATCTTACCAGGCAATGCTTATGGCTTCTATCTTAATGCACCAGTATCTGCAATTGTGGGTAATAGCTGATAAAATCGGCTCTGAAATACATGTGATATTGTTGTATTATCAGCTTATGTAGATTTTGAAAAAGCGCTATCGGCGCCTATCAACGTTACTCTAACACAAACCCTCTCCGAAGTTGAGTAGTCTCTGCGTTTTATCGCGATAACTATCAAATCATATGAATTTGGTGAATTGGTTTTAGTGAGCAACGACGTCACGTATGCGAAGATGAGGATTACGACGTAGTTGAAAGGGATATCAAGCGAACTCACACATCCAGGTCTGCTTCTTGCAACTTTCCAACCTACTAAAAGCTGGTTTATGCAATTCTTGAACTACACCTGCACTCATTCTTTATTCATTAACTATTCGCTCCCATCTAAGCTTCACCTCGCCATGTCATGTTTACTGCCACAGCAGCATTGATAAAAAATGCATGTTTCTCTGAAACAGTTGCGATCATATCTCACAATCAGAGCCATAGAAGCCCTTACTAACTACGGCTTTCAAGCAAATAATGCCGTGAACGAGTAATGCTAATGCTCATTTACTTTTCGGCTCTAATATTAGCAGATTTTTGCTTCTGTGCTCATTTGTATTCAGAGATTTCGTCCTTCCTTCGATGTGATTAGCTGTTGCAAAGTGGCTTGCTTTCGGATAATACGGCATTTAAACCGATGAATAAGGAACCTTAGGTTCAACTTTATCACGTTTGCGAGGAGCACAATGAAAAAAGAATACCGCGAGTAACTGCTATTGAACAAAATACATTAAAGCAATGGAAAAGTCTACTCGAAATCTTTACGGATGTAAGCATAGATAATAGCGTGTTATATTTGTTTGCTATTTAGTTATATTTGATAAGTAGGCTCATGAAATGCTGGGTCATCGTACCTAGGTACAAAGGTGGCCATACTACTTATGAATCGAGCAAGTGATAGAGTGGTTGGTACAATCTTTGCTAACGCAGAAATCAAAAACTCTGCACTCTGATTGTAGTAAAGGTAACCTAAGGGGCCGCTTTATGATTGAAGCCTTTGGGTACAGGGTCCATCCCATACGATTAGGCTGTTCACGTGAAAATTCGTTTTGTACATTTCCGATTGCATGATTATGAAGCTGGACTATTTTGACCCCTCTCTTGATATGCACCGAAAAATCTACCTTAATGCTATGATGAAAGCCTAAGTCCTCAACAGACTGTATGTACCGTGGATAGTGGAACGCCATCCACCCTAAACTTGAGTGAGACGGAGTTCCTACTTCGAATTCATGGACACTGTTTTTTGTGCTGCATAGTTGTCATTCTTTGGACAAATTCGCTGTCAAATCAATGGTTTCCTGCATTTTCTAAGAATTTTTAAGAAATAAAATTGGTTCGTAAATCAATTGAACCTTTCAGAATTCTAGATAGGGAAAATAAGTCGAATTCAAAAAATGGAGCAACCGCAGTGCTGATGATGCTATCTACGGTTCATAGATCTTCACAGCTCTATGAAATGGCCATCTAGGCCAAATTGCCGCTGCACCTTCTCGACCAGCTTTTTGTTTATCATTCAACCAGCGGTTCTTGGAGGAAATCTACCACAATATTTTGTGCTTTACAGCGCTTAGTATCGCTTTGAGGAGGACTCCCAGAAGAACCGGTGCAGAGGCAATCCTTGCACATCTTTAGGCTTGAAAAGGAACCAGGAAACGTTCATGCAGAAATAGCGATAGTAAGGAAGTGGGGGGTGAATGGCAATTTTTGAGGATTTATCCTGTTTACCAGTTTACTATGTACTTTGTCTTCCATCAATCCGATAGTTGTTAGATAAGTGAAACGTGTTTTTATTGAACTGATTGAACATTGTTGCAGATTTGTGCACGAAACTCGTCATACCGATGATGACGACAGGAGTTCGACCGGGGAAAGATATCGAGAGGAAGACGTCCAACACGCGTATTATTCTCAAAGCTTGCCAGTTTAGCTATCGATTACGAGAGAAAACTACTAAAGCTAACTCAGTAATGCATGCATACCCGTTGATGAAGTGATACTGCCCAGGCATATGTCCTCTTGATCATTATGCTAGAAGCAAAGGCTTGAAGTGAGTAGATACCTTAGCTTGTATTCCTTTTCGGCATTGCCCTATTTTCTCCATATGTGAGTGCTATTCAATAGGTCTTTCATGAGGAATAAGTGTGTCAACTGAGACTTAGTCTATTTATCATATTCTTTCCATGTTCAATATAGATTCCTTTTGCATATACGGCGCTGTTAAATATCTGTACGACGATGAGAAATTGGAAGTATAATGAATAAAAAGTGTCTTTTCCTTCTTCTTCTCCCTAACATTAGTCTCGCTCCTTCACAAGACCTGCCTTGTGGGATACAAGCTATTTTACAGAGATCATAATAAAAAATCTACATTACAGCAGCTTCCAAAAAGCAGAGGCACATGAGTCATACAACATGAGTTCATAGAACATGGACGTAAATTGTTTTTTCAAGGAATTTTTTGTTTCGAGCTGTAAGACAATTAAATTATTTTTCAAGGAAAATAGAAATTTCTCTGCGAAACATGTAAAGAGAGCATCCCGGAGGAGATGCAAAAAAAAGGCGTTGTGGGGCTGACGATCAACCCACGACGCTCGGAATCAAAATTGTACGAAGATCCGTTCAGCACGACATAGCTGCGGCCTGACGGGCAGATGTTTCAAGCTCCTCGGTTCTCCAGCAGGGTCCAATCATATGGAGTGAGCACTCTGCCGGAATGTCGAGATACTCAACCCTATGGGCCGGTTTCGGCTCAAATGAGCATGAACTTTTGCAGCATAGTGCAAAAGATTTTTGCCATTTTACCATATAGAAGGGTTTCAGCCAATTTGGCCTTCTAGACTTGAACCATTCCAAGTTAATCTACTCAGCCTAAGTTTATAATAGTGGATACATGAGATGAGTGTATAAGGGATCTTCACTTCTAGGTGGTCGGAAGGGTTGAGATGTATCTCATAGGATGAACCTAAGTGAGCCACGAACATGGGATTCGAGAACGCAGCGGACAGCAGCGGGGCTCCGTACGTGCGAGGTCGCTGGTTTGGATTTTTAAGGTTAGAAACGATAAGACATATTTAAGTTAGCTTTTAGGGACTGTAGACAGCCATTGCGGTTTGTTGCGGGTAGTTTCTAGATATCCCTCCGCAAATAAACGTGCACATAGTACATAAAAAACACCTAGGCATATCAGCTAATGAAACTGCAACCCCAGGTATATATTACATAATATGTAGTCATAGCCATATTAGAGCTCGTCCTCAACCCGGGTTGAACTCGTATCGTCTTCGTTCGTTTTCCGATGAAGCTTTTTTGGATGCGCGTAAGGCGTTCGCTAGACAGTTACCCTATATTTCATTAACCATGAGTCAAAATTCAAACACCAAAAGTTGAAAAACCAAAGAAAGAGAATCAAAACTCGTCGTTTGACGTTAGCTTCGATTGCCGAACCACAGGTGTTTCACCTGAAGATCTTCAAGTGGATTAACTTTATGAACTATACGATTGAAAACGTCTTTCAGCAAGGAATGAGAAAGCACTCAGATGTCATAGTCTCTTCATGCTTAAATGGCTGAACGCCTCTCTCAATCGAAAACATTTCTAGATTCAGCTCGACCAGCTGAATACAAAACTGTTGGCGATGAGGTGTTTAGGGTGAACGCAATTTTTTTTTGAATTTTTTGACGGACATTACAAAAAAATGACAGTTGACGATCTTCTCTCCTTTTACTCTAATGAGCTTCTCGTACAAGGCGTTTATCTCCGTATTTTTTGTCTTGGCTAACCTCTTCTGTAGACAGCTGATCTTCTGAAGGTCGTCTCTTTTGCGTGGGCTTGTATGCACTGTTCCTTTTTCTGCTTTATCATCTTTTGACATCATCATTCCAGAACAACGTTGCTTTGTCTCTTTTGAATCTAACTCGCGTCTCATCCAGTGTTTCTTTTGCAACGCTGCAGGATGACCTTTGCTGCGTTGCCCTATGTTTGCTGGGCCGGCCTTTGCGGATCCGAGAAACATTGGTGCGTCTTGTTCTCCTCGACTGGTGTAGTTTTCCTTCTGTTCCTTCCTTTTCGCGAACAAGGTGCTGCAGAATGACAAGTCGTGGACTGGGGTCAGACGAGGACTCCCTCTTCTTCTTTGTAACTAAGGCCTATGCCACTTACTTCTTGACCCCTTTCAAGGACTGCCCCTCCGACTGTCAACGTGACCGCCTTATGAAGCTGATCTGTTAGCATTGTGAAAGCCGATAGAACTCAACCTTTTTAAACTCGAGGCAACCGGTCCGGGTTGGGTACACGGATATTATTGCTTAGTGTTTTTCATGTTTATCTTTCTTTCTTTTTCATGTTTTCCTTTCTTTTATGTTTATCCCCACAGCCACGATCCACTGCTGATATGGAAGAGTCTTCGTGGGTCTCCGCTACCGCTAACTACATAATTTTGTTTAGTGGTTTCTTCGTTTTAACCGAGCTTGACGAACTCTCCAACTTTTTTGGCCTCTGCTCTTTCCAGCGGGTTTCCCGATGGCATGGGACTCGGACGTTATTGTGCTTCATTAGATCAGCGACCTTTCGGGATCTCACAGTAGGCGATAACACGTTTAGAGTCCCAATTCGAACAAGCTTCTTTGGCCCTGGACATTCGCAGCTTTCTCATACTGTCCACAGAACTCAGGCGTGGACCCTGTGTGTCACTTCCAGATGACGTCCTAGCCTTCATACTGGTTCCTTCAAAGAATTTAGCGTTGAGATGTGACAGGGCTTCTCTATGAGCCGGCTTCTCAACCTGAGCCTGGTTCTGGTACGACAGCATTTTCTGCAATTTTTGCAAAACACGGTTTCTGCTTCATCTAGGATCTGACTTTTGATCTTTAAAGACACAGTTCACGATACTTCGATGGACGGAAACGTCAATGGTTTTCCCGCCTCTCGATCGATGTCACGTCATCACGTCAGAGAGTGTCGAGACAATACAGATTGCAACCATTCGTTCTAGGACCCACACGCAATCAGCTGACCGCCGAGTGATGAGGAGACGTCTTTCCCCCCATTCTTTTTTCCTCTGTTTTTTTTTTGCTGCCGCGATCCCTTATTTAATTTCCTATTCCTAGGGGCTGAAAAAGGTGAGCTACTTTTGCTGTTACTGGTTTTTTTCGTTTGCTTATGCTTATAAGTGAATGAATTTTTGCTTACCACAGTCTGGTATTCGCACCAGGACCCACACATTATATCTTCCTTCCGCTCTTCCGAACGCTCAACTCTTCTTCATTTTTCTGGTCTCATTCTCGAACCAGTCCCCTTTTTAACGGTTTTCCGAAGCCTTTTTTCATTTTGAGAACACCGATTCACGCAGTTTCTCCACCTTCATCGCTCTTTTTTCGACGTTGCCTTCCATTTTTCATCATAATCTGGATTACCCAGAATTATCGTGAACTGTGCCTTCAATGGTGCAGCCCATACCCTCAACCACTCAGCTATCCCTCATAAAATGCCCTTCTCATTTGCTCAGAAATATGTTTCGGGCAAAAACTCACATTGTCGCATATTTCAGCAAACGAGCGCAGAGACTTCGTCATCGGATCCCATACATTGAGTCGATCAAGTCTACCACAATAAAAAAACACGTCCGCCACCTGTGTGAGAATCTCCTGTTTCATTCATAGCTTCAGGTCCTTGTTGGTAGATCGAAATCCTGACGTTAATCCCAGCTAAATGTGTATGGCGGATGCATACTTAAGAACCTTTCAGAACTGTGCGAAATCCTGACGCATGGCCGATGACGAAAAGCTCTTCTCTACCATAGGTTTACGACAACTGTCAAGCAGATATTTTTTGGAAAAAAAGTGGAGATCGCTCAATACTTGTATAGACTACTACATGGATACCCCGTCAATTGCAATGGAGCCGTTCACCTTGTACAAGAATTGATGGGCCGCAGAAATCGTAGTAGCGAGAACCTCACCCAGTTACGAACCTTTCTGATCGTAATGTACGATCTTTGTCGTTGATGCAAAAAACGACAGTCTTGGTTAAATTGACACGGGGAAAGGTCTCTTTCTTTGCCTTTTCCACTAATAAGAATTGTTGTAGAGCTCCATTGATGCCACAGCAAAGAGCATCGATCGTTAATAACTGGTAGCCTTAATCGACTCAGTGTGCCATAGATTTCCGATCCTGTTGCTTGGTCAGGGTTTCACCTTTCACTTCCCATTAGATTTTCGATTAAGGAGACAAGGCTAAAAATGCGAAGGCTGAAGATTAAGGGCAATCCATTTCACCCAGTGCATAGCTTCTGGTAATGATGTCAGCATAGCTCTGAATCAGCTTCTTCAGTATAAACTACATATGTCACTAATAATTGTGGTTTATACAAGCGCTAGTTTTGGCAGTAAAAAATGTTACCACAAACGCAAGTGCTCTCCATCCGTATCAGCTAGCGACCTTTTGAAAGAGAAGAAAGGACATCATTTTCTTGACATATCATCGAATTTATAGTGCTAAATTTCACTCAACTATATTTTATTGAGATTAACTCATCATATCAGGCGAAATGAGGCGAAATCAGCTGATTGTCCATCTATCACGTCACCTCAACTAAATAATTCGATTCTAACTCTAATTCGAAATATTCGATTACATCAATATTTTCAACTTCTAGTATATATGGAAAAATCAACATTGCAAAACAGGTCAGATTTGCATTGCCTAGAAAAATGGAAACTACCAAAACGTATGTACAGAGTTCAATACACCATGGCAGAGTTGAATATTAGGTCAGTGCTGAGGAATTTACACTAGAGAAACCTCCAAGATTCGAATCAATTGGATACGCGAGAACAGCTGGCACTGATTCGAGTGCCTAACATCAAAGAGAGTTTGGTTGTTCGAAAAATTCAGTGCAAGTTCGAAGTGAGTAGACTTTCCTAGTCATCATTTCCTATAGGTGCGAGCAAATATTTGGTCCATTCCAGATTTCGAGTGAAAAAACTTCTGAGTAGGGTTAAAACAACAAACAAATTTTTCCACGACTGAACCCTCATTCTGATGCGTATTCAGGGTGGGTGTTGGAACATGTACAGAAATATTCATTGCACCAAAGAAAATCGTAATGGTAGTTGCTTGCAATGCAGCGCTCCTCCTCGGACTCGCCCCAATCGATCAATCGGGTCATGACCCGCGTCGTCACTCAACAAGGTGGTCGACTAGTCGGTGTTCGTCTCACCACCTCGTTACAGCTTTCCTTGCTCCGATGAACCATCCCCACTTCTTACATGGTACAACTTCATATGTACAATATCGACCTTCGAACAAACGCTTCACTGATTGGTTTTTCTGCTCTTTAAAACATTAAAAACTATGTGTAAATTATTTCGAACTAGCCGAGTGAGCCGGTGGATTCGTGCGAAGACAACTAGAGAGAACAACAACCTCTCAGTGATTCGTCTATCATCTACTTCCCACATATTTTGAAGGCATGAGCTCTTTTGTGGCGTTTGAGTTCTCCTAGGTGGGACGAGACAATGGAGTCGATTCATCGATCTATTTTGCCCAATACGGCTTTGAATCTGGAAAACTAAACGGCGTGTTGCTGTGATGGGAGGAAACCTGCAGTATTGTTGAATACTATTTTAACTACAATTTCAGTAAATTTGAAATGCATTACGTGTAAGGTATGTATGTGTTCAACCTTTCAACCAGATGTAAGTACTTCTCTCGCAAAAGCTCGAATATTCGAGCACTACAGCACTTCTCTATATAGAAACAACATATTTGTTCAGATATTTCCTTCGTTGAAATATCAACCTGTCAAACCGAGACGTCTTTAACTTCCAGCTAGCGAGTAATGAGTCTAATGCAAGTATCTAGTTCAAGATAATTGCAATTCCCGTGTTCTTATATTAGCATTAAATAGGGCTTTTTTGGATATTCATTGATGCGCTGAGTTGGCTGCTAAGCATTCTCGACTTCCTTCATGTCCTAAACCTCTTATGACTTCGAGGCCTAACTAAAAAGATAATTTCCTACTTCTACTCATGTTAGTAAAGCAACACTGACAATTCAATTCTTACTGATATAAGATTTCAATAATCTTCAATTCTCGACATTTACTAGAGCTCAGTACGTTCAACTGAATGTCATAACTGGATTTTCAAATTTACTACTTCGAACGTCCATGTTCTACACATTTCTCTTCATATCCATGGGAAAATGGACTCTGAGTGGGCGCCTCCTATTTGGACTACTTATCAACTGCCCATAGTTTCCTTTTGCCCCCACCCTATCGTGTACACTAATAAAAAACTGTGTTCGCATTTTTAATTGTGCCAACACTTGCAGTTGTGTTACAACTTCAAATCTCAGTTGAAAGTATTTTAGGCGTAGCGTTAAGTGCATGTTTCCGTGTACCAAAATCACTACAGGTGAACTCCTTAGGGAGGAAGCAGCTGGAAGGTGAAATGATGCATCACTGATTACTAGAACGCCGAGTAATGTCGACTTGAAATGTCGCCGACTAGACGCAGCTAAATAGTTTGTGAAATTTCTGACTGAGAGAAATAATCGATTAAAGTTCTTATGTACTAGCTGGCACCCTCTATTTCATCTACTTAATAGCAATACAAAACTACAGCCCGATTCCCTGTTTTTGTATTGTAAGCACTTCGTCATATTTTTAAGTGGTGTAATGTATGGAATGTCTCGTGATTTCGGTGCTCTCTTTGGACATTTCTATTCCATCCGTTTTAATTCTTTGAGATGATTCCAATTTCTCACTCATCAGAATAGAATAGACGCTACCCTTTTCACAACAATTTTTTTTACATGTGTGCATGTGACCGAAGATCGTGGGCTGTGATTAATGATTGTTTCAGGAGCAGGTGTTACCAATATGATTTCCACCAGTTTTGTTCACTTTGATTTAACTAGAGCAGTTTTAAAAGTAGGAGTGTTTCGTGTTGATCCATACCGTTCTTCCAACATCTCTAGGACAGCTGATCCATAAGCTGCGGTATATAGTACCTTATGTTACAGCCAATGTCAGAGAAATGCTCATGAAGTCGCTCTCTTAAAAGGCCTATCGAAGTGGTGTATTGAGCATTGATAGTACACGCTGATTTATGGTTTTCAATTGATACTTGAGGCAATCGGAATCTATTGGCGTCTGTTCGAATGTTGACTCCTAGAAAAATACTCAAGTATACGAAATTGTTGACAATGATCAGGCTGGTTCAGTGGGGACGATTTTCTAGATATTTCAGTGTAATCAAATCAAAACCGCAGGAAAGAGGCTCAAATATTTGGAGCTTCCGGATTTCGAAGCAAGAGGCAGTTGTATTTGCTATAAGGGCTGTGCTGGAATTGGGATTAGGATACTCGAGTGCCAATTATTCCTGATTTAAAGTCAAAAAGTTCAATCATCCAATCGTTTCAGAACTATTGAGCTGGATTACTTTTTTCACATTCACAACGTTGTGGTTGAGGATAGAAGCGTGCACTCGACCTTTGGCCGTTATGTTCCACTAAACGCGAAGTTGCGCCAATATAGCAAAGCGCTCTAACCGTTTGATGAACATCAGCTACTAAAGAAGCAATAAAGTTTGAGAAAAAACCCTTAATTTTGTGATTTTCGGTTCTCCAAGTCAGCTCTGCCAGGCAATATTCATTGTGGATTTACTAAGTCCCTACAAATTGGGAATTAGGATTGAATGGAGTTATCCTTTCAGTGGTGTAAGATGTAGGTGGTGTAATGGGAAGTGGCGTAATACCACTCAAGCATGATCCATAAATCGAATGCCGTATCGATTCTCGTACAGACCAAGCGGGCCTTTCATCCTCCGTGGGTCGGTCAATGGGCATCAGATTCGTTGGCAAAAAGCTAGGTACTATGACTGGTCAGCGCAAGTCATTGTGTAGGCCACGTACTCGTTCAAAACGCCACTTCGACTCTACTATATAGAAATCGAATTCGATGATAACATCAAAGACTTTATTATTTATGTTTTCATTCGTGCTGATAGTTTCGATGATTTCCTTTACCATTTGTGTATTCAAAAGGTATATTCCTCTGAAGTTCAGTACTAACCTATAGAATATACCGTTTTTTTTCTTGAGCACTAAATTAGAGCGAAGAGTTTTTATTACTTTGCAAAGTTGTAGGGCTATATTGATGCCTTTGAAATGTTCGCCTCCAGAGAGGCGTAGTAGGAAATAGTATTAAAAGCATGCTCTTCATATTATATGGCGAGATGGTCGAACTGAATGGTTCCTCAGATTAATCGGGTTTCGTTGAAATTGCATCCATTTTTCATTTCATTCGTCGCTTTGGACTACTATTAGCAGATATTCACACTAGTAAAGGCAATCGCGCCTGAGACAGACTCATTTCCCATTAATCAACAAAGTTTTACCCATGTCTCCTTTAGTTATAGCTTGTCGAGTGCGTATCGGTAGTGCCTTTGAACCCCTTTATATATATAGGACAGCCTTCTATTCGGGAAGTACGTGAGGCCGTTCTACTTGAAAGGTTCCTTAATTGATTAATTTACGGTTTTACTGCGCTTAAAAAAACGATCCAGTGATACAGACAGTTAAGTGAATCTGCAGTATGTAGAGGGATGAAGGTTCGTGTTTAGGATCAGGCTGAGACCACAGTAATGAAAGAAAGAAGCAAGTAATTGGTCGTGGTCCACTGTTTTTTCTATAGAAGTAATGAAAAGCAGATCGTGATGATTCTAAGAATAGGAGGTCGAACCGAAATTTGATGAGATGACAGAAAGGGAAAGAGGCAGAGCCTCAAACTTGCAGAACAGGAATCTCGAAGCCTACTTTTCAATGGTCTCCTCTGGCTCAATGAAATTTAAGTACTTTAGAATGAGTAACTCACTCGATATCTGTTAGAAGCTTTAGCGAAATTAAAATGCCCATCGTAGATATAGAAGGACTATCCAGCGCTTAATTTCATTTTTTCCAATACATATTCGACTCTGATTGATTGACTTTGGAGAAATGGAAGGTAAGTTTTTCTAGCGGAGTGTCGGCCAAACAACTATCAGACCGTCTCTTCAATTACACCCATGTATGATTCGAAAAGTCCTGCTTATTCTGTTTCCGGTTTTCTAGTCTGTATGATTTAACTCTCAAGCGTGCCAAAATAATTCTTTTGATTGTTCTGCGAATCCGATTTATACAGGTAAAGGTGTTCATGCATGCTGGCTCTTCTTGAATGTTATCTATTTGGTCGTTACTCATTACTATTAAGCTTTTAGCGAATCTTTAGAAATTTCTGAATCTTGAAGTTCCGAGAAGGCCTGCAAGGATCCATTACGTAGCGTGACCCTAGGAAGCCTCACACTTGCTATCCTGCAACGTTCGTGGGCCCTAAACAACACACGGTCTGTGTGATTTTTTGAACATCTTTTCAGTGAATCGAATCCTCTGTTTTCGTCGCTGTTAGAGTCTTAAAAGTTTTTTCCTACAACTGACTCAACCTATTCGAGCACATGGATCATTCCGTGTCACTCATATGTTGAGGGGGCTGACAGCTGATGTAGCTCTCGATGTCACCTCAATAACAGCTCACGCGTTGTAAGAGAACCTTTTTCTTGGTCCCTCGAGGAGTAATTTAAACCTAATAAATTTGTTAAAAAATTGCAATAGATCAGTAGTTTTCTATGCTGTAAATCAATATACCCATCGAGGATCATCTGTCACATTATTCTCCAGAATCAACGAAAAAATTCGGTCGACAATCGGAATTTCACATTTCGATCTTGATTTGCATTTACATTTGCACACAAGAAAACGATACCGCCAGAACATTAACCCAATTACCAGCGTCGTTTTGTGCCGCTAACGAAATGGAAGGATGTGAACGTGTCTCAGTTCATCATTTTTGTTCCACTTGAGTAATACACCCCTCTGAAACAATAGAGACCGATTATCCCTTTTTCACGATCATTTTGCACTTTAACGCTAGAAGTTTTCGAAAAGGAAGAAGTTCTCCATAGAATTATTTTTGAGATAGATGAGTTTGTTTCTAGTGGTCATATATTTCTGTATACGAATTCTTTATGGTCCTCTGCTTTTAGACCTGATACTGTTACCGTAAGCGTTTTCTAGTCTGTGAAGATTTTCTCGCATATGCCATTACAGGAATCAACACTTTTATTAGTCTGTACTGATTTCTTGATTCAGTTAATTTATAGCACTAAAATGCAGAGTTTTCCGTGGAAAAGGGACTAAATAATATTTCGAGGAGGTGTATAGCATGTGAATGTTATGGGGAAAGCGACCATTCTCGTACTGAATACCTACGAATTGATCAGCGGTTTGCTTTTCGTAGAACAATCCCTTTCAGTATTTCTAGAATGGCATGAGCTCTCGTTTTATGCCGTTTCTTCGTTTGACAGCATCACCATTGTGAACGTCAGACGGGCGGTAGAGTTTTGTCATCACCGGCCCACGCCTCCATTTGTTTCTTTTCTTCGGTGAGATTTTGCAGCAGGTTGGTGCTGCTACTTCAACAACTATTTACTTTATAAGCAAATTTTTTGATCTAGTAACTCTAGCCAATAATTCGAGCATGCATATTTCAAAATCGTGCTTTCACAACCCCTAATCGATTTTTTTTGCTGTCACACTGTGGGGATTCAAAATAACTACAAAAACTCTTAGCCTAAAAAGGTCATCGCTCGAAGATATGTGTAGGCACGTAAGGCGGACGAGAAAAATATGTCTCGCTACTCGACTTGTTTTATTGAGGTTGGTGATGAAATGAGCGGGTTGATTAGTCTAGGTCACTTATCCGAGATGGGCAGTACCAGTGAAAATATAGCAGCTTCACACGTTTCTTCAATTTACGTAGTGATATAAAGGTGGGAGGGGGACGGAGCGAGTGAGTTTGTAGGCTTAGCCAGCGTTACCTTCTTTCAAAAATGATCTGTTACCATTTGTTTTTCCGAAGAAGGAACGAACTTCGGAGAAGTATTCAGATTCTGAAGTCAAAGTACCAAGCATGAACCTGTTTCATTCTTCCGTCCAACTCCACCCTTCTGCAGGCTCCATCCCTTCAGTAACATTAGAATTCGGTCTTTTTTACTAGTATTATGTCGAGTATTCATGATATTCAAGAAACTCATGCATCTAAATTGTTTAACCTGGACTATTATTAGCTTAAAAACACCCATCACCACAATGTTCTTGACCCGATGAGTCTAGATTACATGTTTTCTACATTTATGATTCCTTCGATTTGTTAAGATTTACGTTCAGAACTTTGTGAAGATATTACGATTAATTTTTAGCCATGTCTCGAAACAGGTTTGCTGAGTAATGGGGTGATGCAAGGAACCGGTCGAATATCTAGCTTACTCTAGGTTCCCTCTTCTATTGTAGCAAGTTGGAAATGCTCAACTAACTTGGAGCATTGCTCTTTTTATTTGAATAATTCAACTTTTCTTATTACAAATATTTTTCATTACTTCACCGTTTTGGAACGCCTTGGGAGTATTTAAGGTGACCTTTTTCTTTTGACCTATTTTGTATTATGTTTTATGTTCATGCTCTTTAAGATAGGATGAGATTAATGCTTGTCTTTCTCAATGCCATTGATTCTACTCGTACTGACAGGAGTCATTGCGGAATTTTTAAAGGCTTGTCATAACAAAAGATACTTCTGCTTGGGAAGTAATCAAAATCAAGGCGAACTTATTCCTATCAAAGCAATTTCTAGCACTGCAATGCAGAGTCTTTTGTTAGAAAGCCTCAAAATAACTTCTTGAAGAGGCAATTGGCAAGTGAATGGTGTGGTCAAGGTGCTCTTGATTAAGGTGATCTTTTCCTTACTGAACTCACATGTACCAATAGGTGTTTAATTCTCCTACAACAGTTCTTTCACTATATCGAGAACGGCAATATGTAGCTCTCGTGTTGAGCTGTTTCCTCGGTCGAATCACCATTATGAACGCTAAAAGAGGAGCGGTGACATAATGTATTTAATAAGATTAAATGTTTGCAACAATTGACATTTACATTTGATCCTTATTTATTTTAACTGCCCATATTACTGACTGTAGGCGTGAAGTCACGTCGCCGCTGAGACTACCGCCCAATAATGGAAATAAGTTGCTATATGAAATGAGTACCCTAAAATTCCATAGATAAGAGCGGGTGAGCCTACCGGTGAAAAATGAATTGGAAAAAATCGAAATTGAATGCAGTCACCCCCTTCTTATATAAAAAAGAGGAAGGAAAAAACCTCTATCGAGATTATAGAAGAAGTTCACAGGATCTTTGTCAAAAAAATGCAGTGGTTTAGCAAGGGAGTGCTCAAAAGAATCGGAAATCTCTCGGACCAAATTCTTCTGATGATCAGTCCACCCTCTTGGTGAAGAGCTGCGTGTGTAAGCTATCTCGTACTAGCAGCTTCGATAAGAACTATGAAGCACTCATCCAGCTTTTGAGGCTTTCACGATATGTTGCAGTTTTCCTAACTTGAGCACTTGATTCTGGTCTCTACTCTGTATACAAGTCATGACCCCTCTCTGGATGGGCTGTTTCTTCGAAGTTGAAAAAAATTAACGTCTATAGTCTGTAGGTTTGGTCGATATATGTGGCTCTTTTCTGAACGTTTATTTATTGAACAAAAATCCAAGTAATTCGTAGATAAGAACGGATAAAGTCTTGGGGCGTTAATCTGTTGATCAATCCCGTCTGATGGATGGGCCCACGCATCGACTTCAGTTCAGAATAGTAGTGGCCTATTGATGCGAATTGGACTATACAATGACTTGCGATGGTTCGCTGATGTGCAAGTCAGTGCTTTTATCCCCCAGACGAGTGTGGAACCAATTAATTGACCGCGGAGGGATGGAAGGCTCGGTTAGCCTAGGCGGATATCGAGCCGGGGTTCGAACCCATGACTGTTTGAACGAGACGTCAATTCATAGATATCTGCAAAAAATGATTTCCTTTTTGTTCGTAGCTTTTTAAAGGCACGGTTCACGATAAAAAAATTACTGAGTTCTTCTTTTAGGAATACTCAGATCGCCCTGCCAGATAGATAGATTTAGATAGTTCGATGTCACGTTAGACGAGTGTCGAGACAATACAGATTCGCAGCTATTCGTTCTAGGACCCACACGCAATCAGCTGATCCCCGAGTTATGAGGCGATGTTTTTTCCCATTCTTTTTTCCCTGTTGTTCTTTTAGCTGCCGCGATCCCTTATCTAACTTTCTACTCCTAGAGAGAGTTCTTCGAAGCCTTTTTTCACTTTGGATACACCGATTCACGCAGTTTCTTCACACTCGTCTCACTATTTTCGATCTTGTCCTGCATTTTTACTCAAAATCTGGACCCAAAATTAATTAAATTAAATTAATTATTCAAAGTTAATCAAATTAAATTAATTACTTTTTACCCAGAATTATCGTGAACTGTGCCTTTAATCTTTGTAAAACTCCAGTTTGAATACCATACTCCTTCTTTCATCAAACTAAAACTGTTCAATAGTTGATAGGAAACTTACAACAACCATTATCCCGTGGCGGCGTTTCCTTGCTTTGCATACTGCTCTTGAGTGACTAGTAATAGGTTTCTGAAGGTTTGCTGCAGATTTCATAACTTCTCTGGTAACCAACTATTTTTCGTGTACAGGCTGCTGTTTGTTTGTTTTGGTAACTATTCACTGATGCTTGGTTTTTGCCTCACCTTCCTTACTGTCGGCAATCCTCCTCTTTTGTGCGGTCTCTCCTTTCATTGTGATGGTTGACTGCACCTCCGAAAATCTGAAAGAAAAATTTCGGGAATTCTAGCATCCACTCAGAGAACGTCCTCTTCCCCGTTCATGCATTTACTACTTTCAAAGTTGGACCGTAAAAGGCATGCTTGCGTTGCCGTTAATAATTTAATCCAAGGCTCTCACAAAGCGCGACCCAATTTGGAATACTTTGTGCTTTTCCTCATGAAAAATGCAGAACTGAATAACTGTGTTTATTGTGTAAGTCTTGATTTTTAGGTGGAATATGAAATGTCTTTGGTAGATAGTGTCGAGTAGAATATATTTTGTAATGCATACCTACGCAGCTGCCGCACCTTCCTTCAGAATCCTTTGTGCCCTTTTCCTCGATCTTTTTGTTGAATTCATCATGATGTCTTCAAATTTTGTTTTCTCTTCATCTTTACCTTTACCGGAGACCCACACGTCTCCTGTTAGAGTGAAAAGGACAATTTTTCCGTCTTGTCAGTTTCTTCACGTTCCACCGTTAGCAAAGATAATATTTCATAAGATTATTCCGCAATTGAACACTTGTTTAAGAAGCTATCAAAAGTGCTTCGAAGCTGAGTAAAATGTTACACAGCATTCAGCTCGTCGAAGAACAGATCCAAAAAATGCGGCAAACAACGGCTAATTGAGCCTCAGGGGTCCAATTGTCTAAAGCAGTCGGTTTCTGAGGAATTTAGGAAAGTTCGGTTTCTGCAGTAAAAAGATGGAAGATGAAATTGAATTCCTTTGTGTCGCTGAAACTCCGCCCTTTTAAGCAGCTGAACTAGGGCCCGTCTTGAAACGATTGTGAGTTAATGTGGAGCGCGTTATGCTGCAAGCAATTACCATACTTCTCACTTTCAGGCTCACCTTCCTTCACCACGCGATTTTGCCAGGGCTAATGTTCATTTGCTGCTTTAGACGTAGACATTAGCTCTGCCAAGAGTGCAAGTTATATTCAATGCATAGGCGATTCGCGAAAAAATACCCGGAAAAACGATCCAAGTGATTTTGAAGAAGTGCATCTAGAATACTAATACCTCGTATGGTCTGTCCAGAAGTACTAACTCAAAGCTCCTTCTTTCAGGGAAATCTGGTATACCACTCAGGAGTATTTATAGTTCTATGTAGTCCCATAGGTTTTCGATCAATTATAGTAAAGTATAAAAGATTGTTTATCCGCAACAGGATGCGCCGCGTATTTTATTCCATTCGCATAATTCGCCCACTGATTTCTATCATAACCCATGGTCAGGCATGACGTCATTTTCACCATCATTACTCCACCAGCATTTATCAATAGGTCTCAACACCCACCAGAAATTTCACGACCTCTCCTTTTTGCCAACCAAGGGAACATATTTGACCCCCCCCCCCTACTTTATTCTCTTTGAGGGTTACTCTGCGGATGCTTGGTCATGCAAAGAAGTTCTTGAGCCTCGATTCGTTGTTGCACATGCTTGCAATGGTTTCCTCTTGTCTTGTCCCATTCCTCTCTCTTACAGAAACACTCTGCACTTCCCAAAAGCATACCTGGGTAGCTTCAGATATCAGGTTACCAATTGTATGAATATCCAATTTTTGACCATGAGGGGGGTAAACATGAGACATACGCATACAATACGTACCTGCATAGACAAAGGGACGTAGTTTGGTGACTCTAGTTATAGACTCGCTGCTATGCTGTGTGATAACCAGGAGCTTTACATACATACATATATTGTTTTATTGTTAGACCATTAAGGTAAACTCGACAACGGTCATGCGGAACCCTTGGGGACCAGAAATACGTAACACTGGAGAGTTTTGGAAAGCACTTCTATAGTCAACTATGCCTTTGAATGATACCGATAGTGCGATAATCGCTTAAGTTTTCATAAAAATACGTTCTTGAAGCGGGCTGCTTTCTTGCAAAGGCTCTGGGCTGTGGGGTCTGCTCTTGTTTCAATATTCCAATTTTCCTTGGCGTTCAGTGAACTTAGCACAGAGTCAGGGATAGACCTCGTAAGAAGTTCTACTTAAGGGGTCATTCATGTTGTCATTGCAGAAAGATTTCGGGATGGACGCCAATATTTTATATTTAGCATCTCAGGAGTAGGTTTGAAAGCGGACATTGTTTAGATCCATAGATCAGTCAAAGGCAATTCGAAATAGCAGTTGGAATCGGGTTGCAGTTTTTTTTTGCAGTAAGATTAGTCCAAGAGCGCTTGTGTTGGGAGAAGACTGCATAAGAATAAAAAAGAAGTAGAGGAATAACTGAGGTCCATAAACACCAGTTGTTGACTTACTGAGATTACCATATTCATCGCTTGGTCTGCATATTTCTAAAGAAAGCCTTTGACAAATTTGAACAAAGGTGAATGAGATCGGTGTTTAATGCACTTGTGCTCTTCCTTCTGTGTTACCCAATACTGGGGTAGTCATCTAACTCCATCAACAAAATCATCTTGTCTCCTAATGCCTGTATAAAACTAATATATTTGAACTTGTAAGGTTATTGTCTCCCTACCTCGGCTCCGAAAAGCCTTGAATTCCTGCCATTGCCCCAGACAGTACTGTCCTCCCAATGCCCTCGATCAAATCCTTTCTCGTGCAAGTTTTCCTAGATAGAGCGCAATTTTGTTGTATGGTGGCATCATGAACAACTTTTCAGAATCTTCGTGTAGAACAGAGAGAGTACTTCAACTCAAAATAAAGTATACGGGTGATATAACAGAACTAGCTCTTAAATATTTCTAAAATGGGTTCTGCACTAAAAGTGGTAGTGGTATATTTGCTTCCCAAAGGCTTCCTAAACGAAAAAAGTGCGTATTCAATGGATGGATGCGGTTTTTTTTCACAGGCAGTCGACAGAAAAATTTTAGCGCTCCTAACTGCTTTATACTACATACTTCTATTATGCGTGTTTTTATGATTCACACGATGCTCCAACGGTGCTACATCAAAATCCATTCCTTTGAAATTAGAAAAAGTATGACAGTTTCAACAAGAACTGGTACCATCTTTTACGTATCCTATTGGACTTTTCAATCCGATCTCCCCTAGGTGCCTTTGGGGTAATTAAAAGTATAGTTCACAATAAAAATGGTTTCTGAGTTCTCCCCCTAGGAATACCGAGTGGCCCTCGAAGGTAACAGGAAGGACGCTGCTGGGTCCTAAAACTCAACAGCTAGGGCATACAGTACCGCTACCGGATCGCCTGAATGCCCCGCCTGTTGACCGGTGATGTGTCGGACGAGTGTTGAGGCGGTACAGATTGCAATATTCGGGCCAGGACCCACACATTCAGCACGCAATCAGATGATCGCCTAGAATTGAGGCAAAGTTTCTCTCTTTTTCTATTATTCTGTGTTATCGTTTTGCTGCTGAGATCCTTATTCTACCTTTCTACCTAGAATGGCTGGAAAAGTTGGGCTATTTTCGCTGTTGCTAGTATTTTTTGTTAACCAATGCATATGAGTTTATGTATTTGAAGGACATTCCTGCTCACTGTGGTCAGCTATTCCCACCAGGGCTCACACGTACGCAATGGCACACATTATATAGCTCCAAACCCCCCAATCTTCTTTTTTTCTGGTCTAATTCTCGTCCAGCCCTCTTTTTTACGATTTTTGAAGCCTTCTTTAACCTTGGCAACAGCGACTCGCGCACTTTCTTCACCTTCACCGCACTATTTTCCATCTTATCTTCCAGTTTTCATCATGATCTGGATTAACTGAAATAATCGTGAACTGTGCCTTTAAAAAACCCCTCAATTCCTTTCTATCGCTTTTCAATGACCGCTTTCTCTTCTTGGTGTCGTGACACTACATTTGTTAACATATTTCCTGATTTTCGCATCTGAAGTCGCAAATTATCTCAACATCTTTCTTTAACAATGCTCATTAACGGCAACGTCCTTTTGCCGAATGTAATTCTCGATTCGACCTTTCCTTCAGTATTCCAGGTATAACAGCTCTTTAGGCGGATCCGTTTGGGATGGATGGTTTCGCAGAGGCGAACCAACTACTTAATTCGGCTCTAGAAGAACTCGATGGTCTCGTAATAAATGGTGGGTTTTCATTGTGGTATCTCTAAAGAGGTGTTATTAGTTTTGTTTGCATTTGACATGGAGAGCCTGTGAACCTATATAAGCCAAATAAATATGTCTGCAATGAACGTTACAAAGTTTCTTTAAACTTAGCGTATCCTTTTCCTGAACCACCTGCAAACTGTCATTTTTTGACAATTAATAATGAATAAGAATTAATAATTGAAAGTTAACATGCATCTGCTTTTTCTGACGTTTGGGTTCTGGCTGGGTATAGTACAGCGGGGGAAACACAAAAACTGTTATTTGGGACGGCATTCTATTGGACTAGCATCTTTCTTTTTTGAGGCGTCACTCTCTCAATGGTAAGACCTGTTACTATTTCCAGGCCCACATTGGTTCAATTTTTTCGATTAGTACTGATTTACGGCTTCAATCAACCTCCCTGTACTATGAGCAAACTTCACTTCACCATCACCAGTCATATGTATGGCGCAATAAACATTTTGCTCACTGAGGTAAAGGGGCGGGGTTGACGAGGCCAGCAGTTGGTTTGGAGTCACATTGGGTGTTCATGGTTGGGTGAGGGCATAGCGTCGTGCATTTTTGAATGTGCTCCGCACAGCACATTTTCGCAGCAGAATGAGTCATGGACGTGGCTGATGTAATGAGTGGCTAGTGGCATTTGTAGCAAATTTGCTCCTCTGCCAACACGCAGCAGATTCTCTGTCCTAACTTATTTCGGTACTTCTTCACAATATCGGAGCATCGTATCATGAATCCTTCGGTAGCAATTAGCAAAGGCTTACACGATTTCGCTTTCTTTTTTCAATGTTATTTTTCTCATTCTCAGAAGCTGTCTGAAAAGGAACAACAGCACGCCTAAAAGCTGTAATTTTTCCAGATTTTCGCTCTCGTATGCTACTGTTTCATGCGCTCTTTCCTATTTTATCGCTGACCGTTCTTCTTTATTCCCCTATTTCCTTTTCTTCCTGTTGACTGGATACTTCAGCATTTTTCATAATCGGTCACATAGAGCCAAGTGTGGTGGTCGCTGCCGATGTGATCCCATTCGTTTACGTTCGTTACCTGAATACTCCAACTCTTTTTATTCAAACCTCCTCCACCTATGCATGCGTTGATTTCGCTACTGGGCGGAGCGAATTTTTTCCGCTTCTTCAGAGCTCCGTAGATCTCTTCTTTCTCATCACACCCACTCCCACTTTAACACTTTTCCAGTGCAATATAACACTCTTGTCTCAGCACGACAGATTGTTAGTTGGTTGTTCTAGAGACTTTCGGTATTCGCAAATCTCTTTAGTAGTACTTGTTCGGAAATCACGTAGATGCTCATTATGATGGTGCGGCTTGAAATGGCTGCCGGCTTTGCAGAACATTGATTGTAATTGCTTTTTTCATACAATTTTGCTCGCATGGCGAGCGATTGACAGCCGTTGTGGACAAAGAGACATCTGAGCATACACGATTTGGATAATGGTGCAGTATGATATTCTCTTTTTAATCTATGCCAGTTTCTTTGTCATTCATGGAGACGACAAGAGCTTGGATTCTTTCAAGCCGGTTTTCAACGTTTTGAAACCTTAATAAATTTTCCTGTCGTTCTCGTCAGTAACTTCACCAACAGGTTCTCCTTATCGTTACAATGTTCCAAGGAATCCAGAAGTGGTCAGACGGATACGAATACTTTCTCTGACAGTCAGTTTATCTGTTTCCAGAGGCGATCTAGTCAAAGCAGCATTTTCTTCGGTTAACGTCAGTCAGCCGCTAACTTTCAAACCGACATTGGCTTTGACTCGAGTCTGTTTGAGACTCGAAAAAAAAATCCTCCTTTTTGTTCGATGTGACGTCTTACCTGCTACGAAGGACATAGTTTCAAGTTGGAATCGCTGTCGTGAAACAGACAATACCGTCATGCGCTTTTTCAAACCCGGGCGATATGGAAAGAACGTGTTGTCAGAAAAGCATAATAGAATGTTCAGCGTTCTCATGAATGTCTACGAGATTTTCATTTCCCACTACTTTCTCATTGGACCTTTTTGAGCGATCGAGAGTCGACGTCTAAGAAATTTATCGAGAGTTAGGTACATACTTGCATTTATCGAGAGCCTGTACTTGGTGGAACAAGTGAAGTTCAGCGTCTTCTCTACGTAGTGTGTTCGGGTCGGATGTATGTTAGTCTTTAGTCGATGTTCAACATTCACCTTCTATAATGTGATTTTCCATCCGTCGGGTGCCAGTTGGGGCTTCCACATGATTGTAAAACTTTGCAAGCCGTATCACTTTGTTGAATGTTGTATCAGCTACTTATGATGTGGCTCTCGGAACGGAAAAGTCTAGGTGAGCTTATGGAATGCATTATGGCTAATATCTGAGGTGTGAAGCTCGGCTGTTTAAAGGCTGGTTGATGAGAATAGAGTAAAATCCTGAGAATTTGCCTCATACGAGACCGCCTAAGACCTGTAAAGGGTACACAGATTTGATTGCATACGAAGTGACCGAGCTCATTTGATATAGTTCGCCACATGCATACGAAATATTAGCTTCGCACTCCTAGTAGAAACGGTTGTAATGAAAGACAAACAACAGCCCTTCGAAATTGAAATGCCAATAATCCACAATTCCACCACTTTGTGTACCTGTGACACAACACCTTCAAGTCACTATCCTCGACATCGTTTGCGTGAGTGTCAGAGACTAATTTAACTTGTCATTTCATTTAATTGCCAAGTGCATCAAATATTCTACTTATTTCCTGAAAAACCTTAGTGTGCTGACGGAAAAAAACCCAAACCCTTATAACCCGAATGTATGGCCAAGGGCACCATTGTCAACTGATGCGGCTGTCTGCCGCGAATTCCTCTTGTGGTAGCCGCAGGCCTTTCTCTCTTGTCATCTTCCACAGTTCTCAATTATACGCTTTACCTTAATTCTAGGCGTCTTTCTTGAAATAAGGCTCAGATGGTACGGGTTCCATCCACTTCTCAATTTATTGACTTGATACTTAGCCTTGTTTACTTAGTGCTTATGTTTCCAACACGGTATGTGAGAGCGCGTCATTCTAGAAAAATAATAAATAAAATAAATTTATAACTAATAAAAGCATTATAATTAAATAGAATGGTCTCACTGACCGTGAATGGCGGTGCCACAAATGGCACTACGGACCTTATTCATATAACCCTCTGTGGTTTGTTTGCTCGTGTTATCTGTGCTCACAATAAAAATGTGCAATTGTAAGGTTTCTGTTAATGTATCAAATGAGGATTGATTCCAGAGCAATTGTGGAATAAGATGTGAGAAAACTATCCCATTAGTCAGTCGCATTGTGAAAAAACATCTCCACTTTCTCTACGGCACTCTCGCCTAGCCAACTGCCTAACTCATAAATAAAGAGGCTGGGGAACTTTGAGTAAAAGATGAGCAGTAACGGAAATCCTGTCGGCAAAACCTCACTAGACATGAAGTTAGTATGAAATGACTTCAGCATTTCTTCTTGTCACCTCATTTCACCGGATCTCATCCATGCGAGTTCTTGACGAGCACAGAGATAGATGGACAGCTTTCTGGTGTTTTTAGCATTCCTAAATTGTGAATAGTTTTCGTGTCGATCGACAACATCACGCTCATACAGATAATAGCTTTCAACTGAAGTAGTTTGATGTGCTGCACTGCTGTTTGAAATGTTGGCCACATTACAACGTGAAACGACGGAATTCCGATGTGGAGGAGCAGAAAAAAAAAACGAAGGAATGCTGACTGAGAACACAATCAGTACAATAGCGGCGTCGCAGCACGCCCGTTGGCGTAATGGCCGCCATAAATGCTGGCTAGACCGCAAACAGATTGCACGCAATTCGATTACATCCACACTCTAACTCACCCCCTGAATAAAATGAGTTAGGCATCCGTCTGATGATTGTTCTTTACGATTAGTTGTTGAGCATCGATTGACCGCGGTGCTCATTCGTAGGTCTCACCCAAGATAGTAAAAAACGGAACAAAGCCAGTTGTCTCGGCTAGGGGATGGAGCACGTTCATTCTTAGCCAATTTCACCCTGAGAAAGCGCGTTGGCTTCCAGCCGAAAACGTCTCATATTGCTTTCTCTCATCCTAGCGGTTTTCGATCAATTCTATATGCTCTCTACTGCATCTCTTACTGGGATCTCGATTGTCCATTTCATCTTAATTTTTTTGTAGATGAGTTCGACAGTAAAATCTTGACTTACCACTTCGCCAACATTAGTCACTATTAAGGCCAACGAAGATGCTAAGTGAAGACGTCGAAACGCTATGCCAAATGAGATTCCATCGATTCCATCGACTGGGCGTTTTTGACATCCTTTTATAGCATTTCGTTCAGTGTAGGACTTGCTAGCAGCACATTTCTCTTTCGCCTCATTTCAAACAGTACACTGCAAAATGCCATTTCTAAATGCTTGCCACTAAGCTCACACACTTTAATCCTGTATGCATGATGCTAGATTCATCCAGACAGAGTGGAACAACCAAATTCTCCGTCAACGACCGAACATCTTTCCCTACTACATATTTTCCGCTCCCTTTTCCCCTTCACGAGGGAGCGGTAGTTGCCCTTTATTCCTCATGTCAAATATTCTAGGCAGTAAGACTACATCGGAGTGTGTTAAAAATCATCCGCCGCCTTCTCTCGTTCAGGAACGCTGTTTGCCAAATGGAAAGGGCATGCGTAATGTCGATAGAGGTAAATGTGGCTGCTAATAATGTACAGCATTTCTCATTACTTTTCATGTGAAGGATAACTCATCCTCGCTAACGGCAACCAACAGATAGGCCAATATCGAGCAAATATTTGTTTTGTGTTTTACAGCTATAGAGTTGACTAGCGCTGTCGCCCGAGACGTTGATGACGATCGTTCGACGAAAACCGGCGACTGGAGCAACAAGGATTGGGGAGATGTCACAGGTAGCCAAAATGTGCACGTTTTTTCCTGATTCATTTATAGTAATGAAGTTATTCCGGCCTACTTACGGTACTTCTTTCCTTCTCGAATATAGGTCATATCAAGAATTTGGCTTGCACTTCTGTAAGTGTTCTTCGCTCCTTTTCAATTCCTGCTCATCATGATAGCACTCTTAAGGCTCCAATGTTGAAGTGTTTTAGTTAAAGCGTACGATTAGTCAGAGCAGTTTGCGGGGATTCTCATTCAGCAAAGCCTTTATCACAAACGTGGATCATTTATTTTGGAGGCATATTGACCTATTGTTTGAATTTGTCGCCGAAAGAATATGTGTTGGGCTGAGGCGAATGTGTAGGTACGGTGCGACTTAATAAACATATGTGGTTTCTTCTCAATGAGCATGCTGTTGTTATAGAGAGAAGGTGAAAGCGGAGTTGTCATTCTATAATGCTTCATCAGAATGATTCAGAAAAACACTCCTCTTCGTTTCTCACTATGGATAATTCCGTTTTGTTGTTGCCAAAAAACGCGTTCCAGTGAAATGAATTTCAGCGTTATGCGTGACCATCGGGCAGATGTAGTCAGAGGCATTTCAAATGTTCCGAAACAAGAGATCCTCGTTTTCGGGGGGTTTGTTAGAATACGGCATTCATGGTGATGAAACGGCATTCATGGTGATGAACTTTTGAGAATCTTGGTTATTGTAATATGTTCGTTAATGCGCTTCACCACTTATAGGTCCTTAACAGTAACTGTGTGCACTTCCGGCAGTTCTATTCACTTTCCAGTGCTGGTTTTGCACGAACTTTATCAAAAAACCTGTATCTTTGGTCACTAGATTCGTGTACATCTGAATGTGTGCACTTCCGAGACATTTTTTCTTTGCTGTACTCCTCAACAATCGTTACTCTGGAACTAGGTTTCCTTCTACTGTACAAAGAATTAACTGGGTACATGATACCTGTGCTTCTATTCAGTGTTTGTAATGAAGTATGGAGCCCGTTTCGGCTGCCTCGCCTTCGTCAGGGCCCCAAATAATGCAAAGCATATGTTTGGCATGCTCCCCAAACGCCTCAACAAAGCTCCATCAAAACTTCAAGTAGACCAGAAACCCCCGAAGGTATTGATCGAATGAGAGACTTCATCAAAACAAGAAGTCTAAACCTACTCATCCATGTATGTATCTCAGCTATGTAGCACAGCAGTGATAAGTATTCGCTTCAAGTAGGGTGATTATCAGCTTTTTGTTTCCTCCAGCCTCTGCACAATTATGTTTTGTCTTTTTTTGCACATTAACGAACTATTATGAACTTCTATTATTTTCAACGTTTCGATGGCTGCGTAACCTCTCTCTCCAATCCATTTATCTGAGCATCTTCTGTTAGAAACCCTTGGCAGTGACTTAGTCCGTTTTGCTATGTGAGGTTTTGAGAGTTTCAGCAGCTTGGTAGCAGCTTAACAACGTAAAAATATAGCAAAACTCTGGCCAGAAATGAGTGATGAGTGCTACGATGATACAATGAATGAACATGGTTAGCGGGTATATTACCATACCCAGCTCATTCGGATAAATATGTTGAACATTCAACGTCTGAACCGACTTCAAACATCTACAGTATTCCAGACTCAGCCTAACACTAAAACTCGTTCACCGAGCATCTGAATTCGTTTGCGAAGGGAAGGGAGACTTTGTTGTCGACGCGGACACTAATTGTGTCTGTTGATTATTCAACTCATTTCGACGACGTTTTTCATAGCGTATAAAGTTCGAAGCATCAAAAGAACATACCCTTCATTTATATCTGAGGGTAGGCTGCTCCAAATGGCACTAAATTTTACCAAGTGTGGATAGGCACAGTCAAGAAAAATTTCGGAAATTCCAAGTACTCACACGATTTTTAAATCATAAGCTGGAGCAAATTACTCCTTAAGAACGTTCCGGGGTACTAGTGCACCTCGGTGAAAACGAGGATAACTTTTACACTTTAGGATCTGATGGCTCGTCAGAAGTCGAATCGCCACCGTCAGATATTCCAACATCATCGTCGTCACTCTTTAATCATCCGAAAATTTACTGTGATTTTGTTAAGGTATCGGAGAAAACCTTGCTTCTCGGAGATTCACTCTAAAATTCTAGAATGGTGGTTTTGATCGAGAGCTATAAATTAGAATTTCAGGCTATTGAGGAGCACGCAATAACCGAGCGACCAGACTTGGAGACACAGCTGAAAATAATGCGATGGCTAGTTGGCAGCTCCGTGAGTATGACGACGATTTCTATCCATTACTTCCTCCTAATTACTTAGTGGCTCCGCTTCATGCATGCCTGCCCTTTCTCTGTGTTGCTTTGGTGCTTAGTTCGGTCTGAAGTGCTGGAATTTCAACCTCCTTCCGTGCATGCTATTTTTCCTTCGGCTACTTAATAGCTTATGTAAAGAATTGCGCCCTTGTGGAATACTGCTAGCAGAAGTCTTGGAGTCGTCGAAATGAGAATGACGACAGAGTCATTCTCTGTCGTCGTTCTCATTTCGTACCGCTCTCTGTTCCACATATATTCGGCAAAGTGTAATGGAAGATCCCTCACAGGCGCCTCTTCAGAGAGCATCAAAGCTACAAAACAAGGAATTCGGCGCCTCAGGAACGATAGGAATCTGTCTAGGAGCAACAGGTGTCTTCACGGGAATAGTTAAGCTCGTAATGACGAGAGGTCACAGCCTAATGTCTTAGATGTGATCAATAGTATACGCAAGGGAGAGGAACTCAGAATTTGAAGAAAAGATTCGAGAAAGGTTCTTTAAGGAAACGTTTCTGCCTTTTGGGTATTAGCGCGTTTGCTTAAATAAATTACTGAGCGGAATGAGGCTGGTCTTTGTCTCGCAAGCATCCCTGCAGGCGCGGTAATGGTGCCGACTCTAACCCCCCCCCCTCTCCCTCACCCCTTCCTCCCTCCCCTTTTCCATTTATGATTCAGTCTAGGTCTCGATCTCGTGTCCACCATTTTCACTGATTCCATCTGAATCTTCTACAATTTGGTTAACCACACGACAAGTCATTTTCCCACGGAACATTTCGTCTCACTGTGCACTTATCACAATATTGACATACTCCGGCCTGATCGCACACATACTTGCGTATTGATAAGAGGGATCTAAAAGCATACATCCGCTCATATTTATATTTATTTTTTTCTCATACATATATGGTGGACCTGGCGTAATGATCAACTTGTCGTTTTCGGACCCGTAGGCTTTCCAATGCTAACATAATTAGCATTAGCTGGCAGCGTGCCCCCTTTTTGTTCGTTCATTGCCATAAATGTCGGCCAGTAACGGCTTCTCCTTTCAGCCTCCTATTTTTCGTTCTCTCATCACATCGCTGGCTACTGAATAGAATATTTTAAGGAACGTCTTGATCCAACCGAATTGGGTTGATTGATGGATATAGTGCAAGCAATCGGGTAATAGGAAATATGCGTTGAACAAATGATTTTTGTGCTGAATGACATCAAAAATTCTTCATAGAAAGCAGAGCAAGGGTGTGGCCGGGTGTGTATGTGTGTGAAGCGGAGGAGAAAATGCCGAGAGGACAGTTGCTGCCAGCCCAGTGACTGCAGGTATCCTCCACCATTGGCATTGCACATCCGGCATTCACCCGCATTCCTCTATTAAGCATTATCTGCTGCTGCTCCTGAATACCTTGTATTGTGCTGCTGATCGCTTGTGAAATGAGCGCACAATGGTCGACAATCCCATCGACGATATTGTCCGGCAATACTTCTTCGCAGCCTTCATTCGTCAGCTCTTCTAATAATAGCCAAATCGATGTGTACTCAAATGATCAGCAGTACGCCTGTATTGCCAGAAGCACCACAAATGCTATGGCGTTCCGTGAATCCTTCAAACCGATCAGGTACACTTATCAGAATCTGTTCGTCTTTTTACCAATCATCCTCACCGTCGATTCTGAACTTACAGTGATTTATGATGTGGTGGAGTTACAGTAACTTTTGGTGTGACGGATTAGTAAGAAGTTCACTGTAGGATAAGCAAAGCATGAGCAGCTACCATCATAAGTGTAGGCTTTCGTACATGAATATGGTTGACTGCGCGGCTCACTCTCCATTAAGTGCGAACAGCGTTTATCCATCTACACTTCAGATTGCGGTGCAGCACTGCAAATTTGACAGTTTTTCGATTTAGCTGCTCCCCGAGAGGAAATTGAGTGCTTAACTGGAACGCTTACAATTTTCGTCCTCGGATTGGGTTGATTACGAATTTATGCGCTTCTTGCTCTGTAAACAGGTCGATACGCATTTTTTTCTTCAGCGAAACAATAACAATGAATTTTATGAGGGTGTTCGGAGGAAATTGAATTGAACACGCCGAGTGTAGTAGTAAAATGAACACCATCGCAACACGAAACCGATATTCTCGTAGGTCGGTCGTTCTACCGTACGTGACCCAGCACTCAGATTCGGGGTTCGACTCGGCGCTCTCATCCGGTTCGTCGTACTCCTATTTACCGCCACCTCCACCGTATCGTCGGCGAAGCAAGCAGCACAAAATTCATCGCAGCTTCAGCGATTCTAAATACTCAACACAACATTCGGCTAAAGTTGCAACAGCGAACGTGCAACGACGTACATGTGGAATACGATGGAATAGTCAGTGTAGTTTGGTGAGCAATTAACTTCACTCCCGATTGCTATTTGACGTCGTCTATTGCATGTGTAAGTTGGTTTTTCCCATCAACTAATCAAACCATCTGACGTTCATTGGTGTCATGGCTATTAAATCGTTGGCCGCCGGCTGATGTCGGATTTAACCTATCAGCAGTTATGTAGATATCTAACCGAACAACTGTTGGAAATGTGCAGGTTGTAGGCGAACAATGCTTTTTCGCTCTTTGCTACGAATTCAACTTGATCCAGTGCCCCAAATGCTTTTCACTATTTCTCTGTTATCCACATTATCGAAACTCTTAGCTCGAACAGTGTCGAAAATTTACCCGCCGTCTTTTGGATTCTCTATCTTTTACTTTTGAGTTATCGTAGGGCCCACTAACGTTGAAATTGCGGATGCATCAATTTCTTCTATTTCTCACCTTGATTTAAGTTCACCCCCTCAACACCCCATCATGTGAAGCGTGAGCTGGAACATTCATTTTAGCCTCTCTCCAACGGCAATCACAAAAACTTTGCCTCATCGTATTCTGTACCCATAGAAATCTTTATTTGCTTCTTGTTGATCCTTCCTTCAATATTAATAATATTCATTTCGAGTTGCTTTTCTGTTGCATAGCCGATCTGTTCTTATAACTTATCCGATCTATTCTTATGATTGTCTTTATACTAAGTTCTAATGTTCTGTTAGATATTCTGATGATGTCAGCATGGCAGCTCGCAAATCAAAATCGAAGGTGAGTATCGCATGAATTACGGCATCTCGAGAATCATCGAATGTGATAGATAGTATCTTCTCAATTTCATTCGAAACTGGGGATAAACAAAGAAAAGTGTCCGAACGTTGATCATTCCCGTCTGAGGAAAACGCCCGCGCATGCGTCTTCCATTCAGAATCGTAGTGGGGTATTGAATGCGTATGTGGCTTATAAATAATACAATAACTTGCGATGGCCAGCCCATGTACAACTCAGTGTGTTTATCCTCCCAGATGTGTTTAGTACCAATACCGACTCCGGAGGGATGGACGGAATGACTGGTCTAGGCGATATCGATCCGGGATTCGAAGCCTTGACCATGCATGTGTGACAGTCCGCCACTTGCCACTACAGGGTGGGCCAAAATCATGATTACAGACACAGACATCAGACATCACATTCCCGAAAACGAATAGGGAGCTAATAAAGCAAACCAATCTCTTATTAAAATGGTACACTGAAACTGGGATCTGTTGCTTTCTGATTTTACTCAACCCCACAGACGATGATAGACGTCGTCGACGGTGGCACTTAGCTGAACTCAACTGGTTGATCCCGGCTTTTTGCAAGGCATTCTCGAAATTATTCCAGTTCTTGTTTGGGCTAGCGATTGCTTTTATCTCCATGATTGACCACACTGAGACGTGCGGGATCTAAGTCAGGGAGAGATCAAACGGACTTTCAAATCAACTTCCACCCCTTAATTTACAAAAACAATCGGTTTTTTGCTTCGGCGGTGTGATGCTCGCAAAGGCCATCGCAGAAAGTCAGTGAGCCTAGCGTTGTATCACTTCCATTCCTTTCTGCTTGATATACATAAATCTTCTCGCTCTGCTTATTGAGCCCCTTTTTCACCTTGAATATCTTTTCATCGGTGAACACGATTTTCGTACGACGATTTTTTCCAATGCGGGCGGCGAAAGGGCAGCTTTTGTGAGCCAACCTTTCTCTTTTTTTTTTAGCCAGCTCACTGGGGGAATCACTGTCTACTCGTATAAGGGCTGCGCAGAAAACTTCATGAGATAAATTGGGAAAGGGAATAACTCGAATGAAATGTTATAAGCTCAGAAAAAGATAGGTATGAGCGTGAGCACGCGCTTTCATCATGATTTTGGCCCACCCTGTGCACTACCTCCGCCTTAGTGTTGCTATGAGGTTATCATATGTCAACCATGAAATCATATCAACCATATATACATATATTAATATGTATATGTTCTCTTTATACGCACCAGAACTCACCGATGTAAGAGTGCAGAAAAACAGCATACTCCATCGCTCATCACTTCCTTTTTTCGAAAATGTTCTGTTTCGAATAAATTCTAGAAAGGATGAAACGAGAAAAGGTCTTCGTTCTAAGCTCTATTCAACTCCGTCGCATTCGACTTTGATGCGTTTAACTTCTGTGCTTGTGTTTCGGTGAAAGTGGCTAGGATACGCATTTGTCTTCTGGAATAGATTGAGGAAGCTGACTACTTCAAAAGAACGAGAACGGGGCTGACTTTCATTAGAACGTGACTATCGCTCCTGCTCTGGCACCATTAATAATTCTCCCGATGCGATTTCCATTAGCAAAGGCTGGCTATTGCGCAATCTAGACTCCTCAACAACTGCTTGTAAAGGGATCAGTAGGCCCATGATCAAGACTTTGAGCCTATGACGGTCAGCAGTCTGCAGTGTGAGCTTTGTCAATTACACTTCAGTTGCTTTGACTATCTAATGCAATAGACTCCATCGCATAGAAGTTCTCTTGATTTGTTTGTTGCATGTACTTTTTGCATGTGGGTGTCTTGAGAAAGCATCATGACTAAAAAATGTATCTCAAAATTATCATAAAGAACCTAGTAATAGCAATTGCACAGCATCATTAAATTCAATTATGACACCTTTTAGAGCCCATCTCCGTCAATGTCAACTGTTTCTTGTCCAGAATATCCAGAATTACAGGAGAAGTTGCATCGCTTGGCTATGGCTCGAGATAGTCTTTCATTGCAGGTTAGTTTTCATTAGGTTCTTAATTTCATTAAATTTAAGTAAAAGTCTATCTCTCAATCGAGTAGTGCACCATCATTCATTACTTTCAAACACTGCCGTTGTTCTATTAGGACTACTGTCTCCGTCCGTGTTAGCGCCTTTAAAGAACTGTCACTTCCAGACTTCTTGATTGATTCACTATTCAACTTTATGAGTCTTAATAAGTTTCACAGAAATAACCGCGGCATTATGGGATATTTTACTTTCTGAAAACTAGAAAACCTTCTGTATTCTGTAGAGAACTCCAACTTCCTAATTTCATGAATTCGTGCGTAGAACCTTCAGCTTTTCAAATACAGAGGCTGTTCACTAGATATGAATCTTACTCTTTTGTAGCTCTTCTTCTAATTGCCATTCTTCGGATTTCCACGGCATCGATACTCTCCCGTACTCTGATGTTGAGCCTGCTTGCAGGAAACACTCCACTTGTTTATTCCTATAACCTTGCGACCATTTTCATAGTTTGGGATCGTCATAAGGATCATTTTTCACGTTTTATTAACAGATTGCTTGCGAGGAACTCCCACTGTGTTTACTTGCGACTTTGATTCTTTGAAAGACCACTGGCTGGGACAAAAAGTTTTCCTCAAACCCTTTTTCATTTTATGCTACCTGAAGTGCTATCTTCAGTAAGTGAGTACTGACCTACTGCGTTACTTGAAATCCTTGAGACTTTATCGAATTGTGGAACCATGACACCCTACCGAGTTGTCTACACAATGATATAACATCACTGAAGCTTGTTTAATGTCGATAATCCGGTTCTGCTTGATACTTTTCCGAACTTATGAACTCAGGTAGCTATTAGGAGGCTCATTCTCATAAACTTACAAGCTAAAAAGTCACCTCGTGATAATCGCTCTGGCACTACGCTTAGGAGTTCACAGACCATTGCTCTCTACTTAGCTTCGAAGTTTCGCTAGGCTCACCAAGAATTCTAGTGTTTCGTAGTCAAACAGAAGGCTTACAACATTAAAAAGGAACGGAATTTTCTGTCGACAAGCAGCCGCATGCCTTTGTGTAGTTCGAGGGCACAGTTCACCATAATATTGGGTTGTTTTGTTCAAGACGAATAATGGAAGTGTTGGTCCGGAATAGTGCAAAAGTGGCTAAGCAAACGCGAAGCACATTTAGAGTAATGTAAGGATTCGAAAAAGAAGTAAGATTAGGGGTTGGACGAGAATGTTTCGAGAAAAGCTGTTTGGAAGAGATATTCGGACGAGCTGTTCGTGCACGAGCATCTTTGCATACAGCTAGCTGCATACGCTGTTTGCATGCAAGGAGTGGGTCTCAATGCGAATGGTGCAACCTCTGCAGCTTTTACTACTTACAACTCGTCCGCTTCGGGTTGTACGTCGGCTAAGCCGATTTTGGGGCCCTTGTCACGCTCAACCGAATTGGTTTTCGACCCGGAGGGTCCCTTGTGCTATCCTTGCAGCACAGGTTGATTCTGGAACGAAACCTTGGAAACCATTTTCCACGTGAACTATACCTTTAAAAAGAATTCGAAAAACCATTTAATTTTGGTTCATGGTCGAGAGCATGGCGCAATCAACTGAGAATCATGTGATTTGTCAGTTATTCACATTAGGTCACTTCACAAACCTTTGATGATATTCTGCTATTCCATTATTTTTTTCAAGCTTGGTGTCATCAACTATGAAGTTCTCCACTGAAAATGTTCTGTTTACAATCGACAATTGTTTTAGCACATGTTTTCAATTCTTTTGCATATCATAAGCTTTGCAATCCGTGCAGTATTCGATACAACTCCATAATTAAGTGCCTTCCTTTTTGTTGGCATTTGCATAAGTGACACCATTGAGGCAATAGTTTCATGGTGGTGTTTGTGTGTGCGTTAAAAAACTCCTGTTTCACTGTTTCAAGACTTCCGAAATCTTTATTTCTCTTACCCTGTTGTTGGAGGCCAAGAGTTATTATAGAAGAAGCACCAAACAGCTGGCCAGGTCGTGCTCCATGAATCTGGATGTGTTGGTTTTGAGACGGTGGCCCGGCCCAGATAGGACAGAAATGAACAGAGTGGAATCAATTCCCTAAGGTCGCTTCAGTGAGTCCCGCAAAAGAAGCAGGACTCGTACTCACTGCTGCCAGGAAGTGCTTGGCATAGTAGATGATGAGCCCAACAGGGTCATCACAGGATGGGGGGCATCAGGGTGAAGATGTAGAAGATAGAAGAACATGTGATGGTGTCAAACAAGAAGCTAGCTACTAGTGTTCGATACTCACGGCCAACAGAGCAACAATAAGGAACAACAACTGGTTATTAAGCGGGTGTGGCTCCATCTGGAGCAGATCTTGTACAACGTCCCCGCTTCACTGTCGACTGCACTTCATTGTTTACAGTTACTCCAATGTCCCGTGGTCATCTAATCATCTCTGACCGTTTAGCCCAAGAATGTTTTTAAAGGCATACTGCAATGAATTCGCGATACTTATTTCAGGTGAAATAGTGGAGGTTGTGGCGCAGAAGAGTACAAAGTTGACGAAAACCGCGAAGTTGAAAGGGTGTTTGGAAAAAAAAGCCCCAGGTTTAAATGGACACTTAGTTGTGTGCTATTGCGTAGAGCTGGCTACATTAGGTCAAACATTGCCTTCAGCTATCGCTATGAAGCACGGCTAGATACTCAGATTTTCAACATGTGTACTTCATCCTGAATGGTACAGCTTACCAAGTCGTTATAACATGGTCTTTCCCGGTGTTTACTTCAGGCAATCCGGTTTTAGGTTCCTTTTTATAGTATTTCCAAGTCGTTTTTCGACAGTGTCCCGTGTGCTATTCTTAGGAGCCCACATGTTCATTCCAGGGAGTTCTTTACAGCTCCATGAACCACGCTTACCTAGCCGAGCCCTAGAACGTGGTATTGTGTCTTACAATTAGGCTATTAGACAATTGCTCAAGACGCGTAGAAGGTAGGCTAGTCACATTTCAAAGCCCACGTGGACGTACCTCCATTCTTTGACCCATAATAGGGAAACGCTTTGCGCTTTGCTTTGTATTAAGGAAATGGTACTGAGTAATGAGTGACTCATTTTTCGAATGATGGCCTCACAACCAGTGATATTCAAAGCTGGGCAGACAGAAACGGGCTCAGCCATCCACTACGGCTATAGAGATATAGTGTCTCTTACCTTAAAGGCACCGTTCACGATAAATTTGGGTAATCCAGATTATGATGAAAAATGTAAGACAAGATCGAAACTAGTGCGCTGAAGTGAAGAAACTGCGTGCATCGGTGTTTCCAAGGTGAAAAAGGCTTCGAAAAACCATTAAAAAGGGTGCTGGACGAGAGAGAAACCAGAAAAATGAAGAAGAGTGGGGCGTCCGGACGAGCTGAAGAGTGTATTTCACTGCGCGCGTGTGGGTCCTGTGCGAATAACAGACAGTGGTGAGCCAAAATTCATTCACTTATAAGCATTAATAAACAAGAAAAAACCTAGTAACAGCAAAAGTAGCTCACCTTTCCCAGCCTCTAGGAGTAGAAAATCAAATAAGGGATCGCGGCAGCAAAAAGAAAAACAGAGGAAAGAAGGATGGGAGAAAAACTCGGCGATTAGCTGATTGTGCGTGGGTCCTAGAACGAATAATAGCAATCTGTTTTGTCTCGACACTCGTCCAACGTGACACCGATCAAGGGGCGGGAACGCGAACTACGGCAACAACGGGGCTGCCACTATGCCCTAGACGTCGAGATTAGGGGAGTGAGAGGGTCCCTTCTACAACCCATGGAGGCCGCTGAGTATTAATAAGGTAAAAACTCAATAACTTCTTTATCGTGAACGGTGCCTTTAAGCAGAGGTTATGGGGTATCCAACCGATACGACTTTCCGCGTCTTTTATAGCCTGCCTTTGTTAGCTCAGACGTGTTTGCAACCTCACCTTATAGATACGCTTGTCGCGTACACACGCTTCATTGGTAATGATTATATGTATCAAATGGAGGGAAAAGATCAGCCCAACGAATGATAGTGTGTTTACATACCAAATATTCAAAACTTCGACATTACTACATATGTGCCGCACTGCAAGCAATTATTTAGCAATACAGCCAAAATGAATAGTCTCATGTTTAGGTTTCCGTTCTAAGCGAGCAGGTTGGAGCTCAGAAAGAAAAGATCCGAGATCTGGAAGCTCTGCTGGCTGCAAAACGAAACAGCCTTACCTCGTCGGAAGAGCTCATTCACGGGGTTAGTTAAGTAGTTTTGCAGTTTGCAAATATAGCTTGGCTACATATATAGAGGAATACTTGGGGTCAATGCGTTCAAGTTTCTTTTCTTCAGAAATTCAGCCATGGTGGTGAGTCTTCAGACGTGGACTCGAAAAAACTTAATCTTATGGCCGAAGTTTCGTGTCTCAAGCTCAAATTCGCTACGTTAGAACAAGAAAAGAGTGAGGCCGAGAGGAAACTTAAGTTGTCTCAAGATGAGATTGACCACGTCAATCAGTCAATCCACGGTAAAGCTGTCCAGAAACCGTCACGGTCGCAAGCGAACGGTGGCAGTGATCGACCAACGTATTTGCCTGCATTGAGAGAAAATCGACTTGAGAAGCAAGGTGAGCAGTTTTTTCTTTCGTAGCTGTCTATGGCTGAATATCAACTATCACCACGAAGTGAACATAGATTTGATTCTTTCTCTACGGCTAACTTGTGCTGAAATTATTACCACTTCGCACTGATGAAGTGTTCTGGACTGGACAACGTGCAAGAAGAAAGTTGAGTAGTTATAAGCAATCTTCAGATGCCTGTTTCAACCTTCCGTCTTTTTCAAGAGTCTCCAATGAAAGTCTGACCTTTTAGGGGAGGTGCATACCGAAATGATCCCTTCGATCGGAAAATGCCAATATTTTGTCTCGTAGTACAAAGTATTTTCTACGTTACCACTTAAACCTGATATATCTTCAGATGAAGAGTTGCAGCAGTTACGGCATACTGTGCAGCATTTATTAGCCGATAATGAGCAGAAGAATCATCAAATCAAAAGTCTTCGCAATGCCTTAGAACTTCGTTCCAGGGTGAGTTGACACCACTATTCGTTATACATAGCACCTACACCCGTGCCAAAGCTTTGTTTGCAGTCTCAACAGGAAGAGTTCTGTGTGATGCCTCACTATGAACAAGCGACATCTTATGATTTGAATTCACAAATACGTCGATTGCTTTTGGCAAGTACTTAAAGTTTTTGCAGGGTACGAATCGACTTTGTTTAATTCAAACATTGTTTCAGGAAGAGCCTTCGGAGCCAATGACTCACTCAACGTCATTTCCTGTACGCCTCTGCTCATCGCCTTACAATTTAGGGGCAATACAGGTATGGTTGCACCCAACAGTACGCAAGGGAGTCACGAGAGTTCTTGCGCTTGTTGACCTCCGAGGGGTTTTCCCGGCACTGTTAGGTAACTTCGAATGTTTACGCTCGTATGGCAGGTTGTGGAATGTACCTTAGATGCATTCGAGCAATGTTGAATCAATAGCTCCTGTCAATACAGCTTTATCTCGACCACAAATAATTTGTTATATCGAGTGGTGCACAACTATTAATCCTATCTATGCCTAACAAACATTCGAGTGTTCACGAACAGCAGATATTGAGCAGAGGTCACGCGAGGGAATCATTTCAAATATTGCCGTAAAGGATCTTCTTCACAGAAGGTTCTACCCCACTGAATGATCTATAGCCGGTTAGTATCAGTGTTAGATAGGGCGATTCCATGTGCCGGATAGGGGAGTAAATCGCCGTCCAAAAGTCACCGGTACTTAAGAGGCGATTCGGGGAAAGTCCCCAAAATCAAAGCCCCGTCTACTCTGATATACGCTGGCTAGCTACCCGGAGTCAATCCGGCCCGCGTCACAGCCTGGCAAGCTACTCTTGGGTACTCCTACACCAAAAACAGTAATATGTATGGGCCTTATTCCCCAGAACTTGAGGAGGCCTTTAGTAATGCAGCGTTGGGTAGGACCGCTCGTGGGAGGTTGCTAAAATCTCAGCGCCGAAACAGGCTGCCCAAACGGAGAAGTATTAAGATGGTGATCTGCACCTTCGAAGCAAGTACGCTCGCATCGGAAGGGTACGTTGAAGATCTGATGATGCAAGCTTCGAAGAGATCAAGTACGATGTCTTCGGACTGGCAGGGACGAGGGGGATCGCCCGTAGCCTGCCGTTCTCGATACTGGGAAAGGACTGTCCCTTGGGACATGTGACAGCAAAGGCGTCGGCGGTGTAAGTGTTCTCGTCAACTCGCACTTGGCCACGAACATCGATTCGTTCGAAAGTTGGACAAGCCGAATCGAAGGTTTGCGATTAAGAATATATGGCTCAACCCCAGCTCTAACAATCTTCGTTGCCCACGTACCAACATCAGATTACAAAATGAAGAGCTAGAAGCATTTTATGTGGACCTTGAAAGGCTCTTCTAGGAACCACAATTTCCTCAAGGTCATCGTCGGATTTCAACGGCTGAAGAGCTACATAACGCGACCTGCGGAGCAGAATCGAATGAGTAGGGTGAAAGACTGTCCGATTTATCATGTCGACCCACACTATTCATGGTAGTTTACAGATCCAGAAGCTCTCTCATTTAGGATGGACATGGGAGGTAGGCAGTTCCATGTGAAATGGACCACATCACCCTCAGTTGAATGTTCTGCCGGATTGACGTCGCTGTTGTTCGTTCCGAGGTTCTATGCGAGATTGCAGCATCGTCTCCTCAGCACTAGTTTCGCTCAATGCGTGGAGAGCGAGCTGCGAAGTTGAGGGAATGAACTGCAAGACTTGTTTAACTGAGACACTCCGCCTACCTTGCGTGTTTTCGGGAAAATTTCGTAATTGAGAACCTCGATGAAGTAAGCGAGCGGCTGTCAAACTCTACACGATAATGCTAGGATAGCAGAGAGTTCAAAAGTAATCAAGGAATATCTTCCTTCGAAGACACTTGAGCTGATACGCCATTGTGGAATCTCTCATCAACAAACGCGAAGCTCTGCAAAAAGGGATAAAGGATGACCTGAAGGAGAGGAAAGTCGTTATGGACCAAGCTGCCAGGAAGGGCATTAGCGAAGCTTGTCGTTGCTTCGCCAATCACAAACGCAGATGAGTTTCCTTCGTCGTCCTGACGGAATAGTTACTGCATCTCGAAAGGCAATGGAGCAGATCATTTTCGACTTCTACTCGGATCTTTTTGACAACCACATCTACCCGAGCGCGCGGCAAATTGTGCTGCGAAATTCATATTGTGCATTTTGTGCATTGTGCATTTTGACGACTTTAGCGCCTACTATTGGGACCAAATTTGAAGTAGAGTAAAATCATTAGGATCGGCTGACCATATAATCTACTTTACTCCAAGTTTGCGCCCCCATTAATAGGCACCAGAGTCGTTCGAATCACCACGAATTTGGCCGCGCAATTTGCCGCGCGCGGTTGGAATCGCACGAATGTACACACGCCCCGTCTACCTGCTAACATCTTAGGCAAGACGGATATGTCACTCCTTTAGATTTCCCTTCCAAAAATTCGGCATGCCATCACGTCGGTGAAGAATTTTACCGCACCTTACCGATAGGGCTAAACCAGAACATCTAAAAAGTCTTCCACCAATTGTCGTCGGAACTCTGGCTAGGCTCACGTACCTGCCGGAATGCCGGGTGTCAAGGCCATGGAAAACTGGCAAGGCTGTGTCGCTGTATAAGAATAGAGATGCTGGCAATGTTGGCAACTATCGCCCAATCTGGTTGGTGTCTGTGATGCACAAGCTTTTCAAGCTTGTCATCCTTAGCAGAATTGACAGAATATTAGATGAAGGATAGCCATGTGAGCATGCAAGGTTTCGGAGAGAGTTCAGTAGAATCGATCACGCGTCAAATGGATACAAGACTTATTAAACTGTCGCGGAGATACAGGATTCAGATATGTCTCACTTCCATCGATTTGAAGAGGGTCTCTGGTACTGTTGAGATAAAAGGGGTAATTGATGCCCTGGAAAACCATGGTGTCCTTACCAATGCTCTGAAAGCTCTACAATAACTTCACGACCAGGATTTTGCCATTCTGTTAAGAAATCTTTGTCAATGTGAAGAAAGGGATTCGTCATATGCCGGTCTAGAAAATATCATGGAATGGGGGATTTGGGAGTGGTGGTAACAACACCTCCGCATTGCAGGCGACACCGTGCGTATAACATGGAACATCGAGCAGGTATAGCGAATACTGGCCGGATTTAGCCAGCGCTTGTGGAGACAACGGTTCAAACTGTATTCAACGAGAAGCGGATGAGTACCTAATGCTCCCTTTACACTGAACGGATAGAATGTATCCGAACGCTTTAGCTATGTGTATCTAGGTCGAGAAGTCAAAATGATGAACAACTTCGATTTGGAGCCAAGCAGAAGGTAACGCTCGGCGTTGGGAGCATTCAAAAATGTCGAAGGAGGTTAGGGAGGGGAAGGACATTCAGCTCCCCACTCATCTCTTCGACACTGCTATCTTTTCTGCTTTGACGTACGCTTTGAGGACTTGTATTTTATGAAAGCAGAATGAACATGCTGTCGACGTCACTCAACGCGCTTTGGGAAGGATGATGCTGAGACATCCCCTTTACACACAAAAGCAGCAAGAAATCCGGGTTTTGTGTTCTGTCAACGAACAAGCCAAGGGATGCAGGTCGCCTTCGGCAAGAAACGAAGATCACGTAGGCTGAACACCTTAGGCGATATGGATTGGTCAGGCTTTTCACAGCAGATCTGAGCGAAAGGTGATAAACCTCGTTATGCTCGAGCATGACGATCCACTGGACGGACCACTCCAGCTCGCAAAAGGGGGGAAAGGAGACGTTCCTGGCGCCTGTTGGAGGAAATCGATGTTCAACAGGACACAGATGATGCAGATCATTGTTGCGCGGAGGTACTGTTTTTTACTGTGTTCCACCACACTAACCTAAACAACTATGGGCGTTCTTATAAAAGAATGTTATGCTGTTCATGTTGGTTTGTTGCGAATGTATCCATGCCCGATTACCATTGCGGCAGTAGTGAACCAATTGAAGTGCACTGTTTCAGCCCTCATCATCCTATACTTCGTCGCTTTCAACTGCCTCGTCTTATCATAGCTGGTCGCAAGGAGGAAATCGCCACTTGTATCCGACCATACCCGGCTCACGGAGTGAAAGAAGGTCTTTCGCTGGTCTACCTACATTTATTATAGCTTACCATTACCTATTCGTTCCATCCAAACAACAACTGATTACAATCATTGCCAACGCAGAGCCATCGGGCAAAGTCTCTGCCAAGTTCTGCTAAATCTTATTCGTATTAGTACTAGTCGGGTCTCTCTTCCTTTTTGTAGTAAAGTCTGCCCGCCTACTGCACTCCTTTCACATTTAGACGATCTGTGTTAGGAGAATCATAACACCGGGAGGAGTCTAACCCAAATCATGGGTGTTCAAACTGGTAACTAACTGGTTCAGGCCTTACTTGTTCCAGCTTGACTGCTTGTTGGGTAACGCTCGTTTCCGACGCTCCGCTTTCGTGGGTGGAGTCAAGTTTCGCCATCTATCTTCAGTGTTCCCATTCTGCCGCCTAATCCCTTCCAAACTGGGAAACTCTAAGAACAAACAGGAGTTATGAATTTCTAATTAAACACTCATTTCGTACACGCTCCACTTCCCGCTGACGAATTCTATGTAGCTTAGTAACTTCCCAACTCATACCATCGTATGTTTCGATCCTGCTGCCTGTAACACTTCGAATTTTGAGCGCTCTCGACCTGAGAAAAGTGTCTTTTACGATCGGTATGCCCGAACGAGTGGAACTCAATCCTACCAAATGTCATCATTATTTCCATCCTGTCGTCCGTGGGCCATGAAATTTTGAAAGCTCTAGGACCAGGCAAATAAAAGCTACAAATTTTCGTTCAAGCAAATAGTCACACACATACACGCACGCACACCAACACACCAAAAACCAAGAGACACATATAGCGCGTTATACCTAAACCAATCGGATCGCCAGGCTGACGCCAAGCTCCCCTCTTTCTTGCCTTCTGTGGTTGAATAGTCCCATTACTCTCCCTTGTTTACAAGATCTGGTCCAAGAGGACAGGAGCACCTGATTTTCGGCGAAGCACACACTGACACGCCGATGCGCAGTATGTCCGTTATGATCGAAGTTCTGCTCAAGTCATGTGTGTTCAAGTGATACGGTTCATTCCCCTCTTATTCCAACTTTGCTGCATTTTTTCACTAGAGTTACGCTCATTTCGCGCATGGTCCACTCCTTCCATAAGCCTACGCTCCCCCGAGCTGCATCTAGTTCTCTCACTTACTACTATCCAACATCGATGTATGCTGCTGCTTGTACTCATGCCAGCTTTGAACGCCCTATGTCCTAATTAGTGATATTCTCGCACACCTCGTCCCTTAAGGGCGGTGTTAGGTCGTGTTACACCCATCAACATTTCCATTCTACCCCTACCCAAGGTTCAAATTAACAATTTTCACTCACGCCCCGCTCCCTGTGGGAGGAGTCCATTCCTACCACTAACATCAGTGTTCCCATCTTCCCGCCGAAATTCCTAACAAGTTTAACGCTCTATAGTCCCAAAATAGATTTTAGCTCACGCTCCGCCTCTTGTGGGTGGAGTCTAGTCCTGCCTCCTATCATCATTATTCCTATAAGGTCGCCTGTTCTCCTGCAAAGTTTTATCGTTCTAGGTCCACAAAAACAGTAGTTAGGAATTTTCGCTAAAACATTTATTCCGCGCACACTTAAAGGCACAGTTCACGACAATTTTGTGGTACGCGTTTTCATTCGAATAAAGCGGATGTATAGATCGGGAATAGTTTATCGGTAATGAAGAAATCGAAAGAATTCGCCAATTTTGAGAAAAATATGGCTCCTCAAAAGTAGTGAAAGTAGAGGTTGGACGAAATTGCCATGACGAAAATAACATGGAAGGGGTATTCGGACAAAATTCCAGTTATTGCAATTGCACAAAGAACTGACAACATCGAGCAAGAACTGTAAAGAACTGTCTTTCACTGTCGCTTTGGGTCATGACAAGTTGTTTGATTTTCCTTTATGGGTTCCCTTGTGGTCGGTGCAGCCTCTACAATGCCGGTGAAACTCGTTCGAGGGTGCACACGGGCCAATCTTTAAGCCTTTATAACTCCCTGACTAGGCTGTTTTCCGATCTGATAGTGCCAGATATGGTATACGCGGGTTCCTCAAACTCATCCTGTGGGGGAATCTCATAAACCATTTTTATCGTGAACTGAGTCTTTAAGACCCCGCATCCAATAAGTGTCTCTATCCTGCACCTGTAATCCCATAGGTCCAGCGGGATAGGAGTTATGAAATTCGCTCAGACAAACACACGTGCATATTATATGCAAACTGATCTACAGATACACTCAGCGGGTTATACGAGTAGAATGGTACGGTGGTCACGAATCGGCAGTAACTGCAATAAACTCGTTAAGAAAGTCATTCGCTTTTTATTTCAATATTACATCTCAGTGAATCAACCAGTATGAACCGATCAGTAACTCACTTCAGCCATGATTGTTGATTTGCATTAGCCCAGTTCAATTTCAGTTGTCGATCTCCGTCATCTCCTGCTGCTCGCCAACTTGCCGCCGAATTGGATGAACTGCGTCGACTAGGTAATGAAACGCAAGCGAATCAAGTGTACGCAACGGCAAGCCTACCCCGAGGGATGGGTCATAAGGTTTGTTGAGAGCCAATTTAACGGGTACTTTCCATTCGGAACCGCACACAACTGAGCTGTTTCTAGGCATCGTCGACTTTGGCGCTTCCAACAAAGAAATACTCTATGACCTCAGGTGGATCAGCTGGTGTGTTTGCCATTTATATGCATTAGGTCCTTGGCGTTGAAGTTCGTTGTGTTTAGTGGAATCAGATGACGAAGTCGCTAGAGGAAGTAGAGCAACCACTACTCCTTCACACATTTCCGGTGAAAAAACTCTTAAACGAGACCGAACGCGATCTTCAATACGAAATTTGTTCATGAAGTTTACTCGAAGTACCTCGCAAGATCAGAACGGCAGTGCGACGCTCAAAAAGGGAACATCCCGGTACTATTCGTTTGTATAGTAACTTAAATAGAAGTATTTCATCTGAATGTTCCGAGCGGCACGCTATGATTCACGTCCACTAAGTAGAGTAATACCATAACTAATCACATTTATTACATAAGTGTCAAATAATTCTTCATACTTCCCGGAATACTACGATTCTAGTATTGTTCAGAATTGAGAGGTCAAAAACAGGAGCAAATTTGTGATTTAAGATGACTTTGCACTAGGCTTCATTGAAAGATCACCAGGCCCGTTTTTTGCTTTCTTAAGAGCTTGTGTGTATCATGTTGATCTATTTCCATCTAAAGTGTAAGCAATTTGAGGTCTGCATCATCTGTTCGCTTCATAAGTGAGCCGGGAAATGTGGAGCTGTTTCCACCTTTATCACAGTTTGTCGACTGGAAATCAGAGCAGCTAGCTGAATGGATGGGCGAAGTAGGCTTCGCTCAATATATGCCGGAGGTGTCGAAGTATGTGCGATCGGGTCGACATTTTCTCAATATGAATGATCACGAGTATGAAATAGTAAGCTACTTATTTTACGAAAACGAAAGCTATTATCTAGTGTCTAATATTTCAGATCCTCGGAATAAGAACTCCTCTACATAGAAAGAGGTTGAACTTGTTGTTGCGGCGGATTGAAGACGATTCCGGGAATGCAGTTATTAATTGGGATATGCACATGGTTTGCCATAGAACTTGTGGTTAGATTGGCAAGGCTGTTAATGTGATGCTCTTGTATTTCTAGACACAAAAGTGGCTGGAAGATATTGGTCTCCCACAGTACAAAGAGGTCTTCTGTGAAAACATGATTGACGGGTTGATGTTTTCCGCACTTACAGCGACTGACCTAATTGAGGTAAAACATACTTTCTCCTACTATGATTTCAGTAGCGAAATTTATAAAAGCGACCGTAATTGAAAAAAACTCGGAAAGAGATAATCTCGTCTTTTTTCCGAGCTTTCTTGTGTGATTATGATAAATTCATAACTCGCACTAGGCAATGCAACGGAATTTAGACGACGCTCGGCAGTTTTCATAAGTGTGATTCAAGTTAGTAACTAAGTTGTTACAAGACTCCTCTGCAACGCAGAACTAATCAAGCGTTAAGCGCACTTTACTTTCCCCATTTCGAAGGCCGAAGTATTGTTAAGGAATAGTGCATCGGTGATAAAATAAGCGAAAAATTTTCCGATTTTGCCTAAAATAAGGCTCTTCAAAACAGTGAAAACAGAGGCTGTGCGAGATACCGTGGTGGAAAGGACGTGGAAGGGGTATTTGGGCGGGATATCAGTTGTTGCAATTGCACAAAGAGCTAACTATGTACATCGAGTCGGAATTGTCCCGAATTGTCTTTGATCATGACAAATTTGTTTGTTCATCCTTTTATTCAAATTCACCTTGAAAGAGTGCCCATCAACCACACAGATGAAAGGAAGTTAGAAGCTAGAAAGTGCGGTCTCATTTGGCCTGAAGCAAGGAAGCTGTAGGATAAACACCAGCGCAGTAATTGCCTGAAAAATAACAAGGGAGTATCATATATATACTATACGGCGAATACTTGGGAATGCGCAATGTTCACAATAAATCAATCTTGCTCAACCTTTTTTTAATATCTTGCTGCTGTGTGCCTGTAGCACCTCAGGCAGAAGCAGTTCGAGCCATTTCGCGCAATCATATTGTTGAACATCAAATAGTACCGTCCCGGATAAATGTTGGCATAGTGAAGGTTAAACCTACCCAACCTTTCACTTGTGGGTTTGAAACACTAGTACTTACTAGCACACAGCTTTATCTTTTTCGAAGAACCCTAAAACTGAAATTAGGTTAGCCGCTACCCGTCTGTACTGCAAGAACTTGAGAGAAAAGCGTTTGAGCGCCGTAGGAGGGTGAACGGAGCCAGCTTACACAAAGTGTAGACCTGCACCAAAGAATACGCGTGAATTCTTGATTGATCCGTTCTACCCTGAGAATGTCTTTTTTGTGAGGTAGGCCCTGCGAGCAATACTCTAGATAGGTGTTATTTGTGATATTTATGATCTTGTGCCACACGAGGTTTTTAGGTGGAACAATTTATTTGGTCAAACGGCCTAACGTTTCGACGCAATCGTCGTCTTCAGAGGCCTAAACGTAATTCGAGGTGATTTACACGTCATCCAATAAGCGCCTTGACCCCTATTGCAAAATGAAGATTTACTGGAAACCCGTATTTTGCAAGCGACTCACCAAGGTTCCACCGCTCACGCGGAGAAAATCCGGTGTTGCCACAGGCGACTGTCAGTAGCGAATGAGACTTATTGCTGTCTCCCTTATACTTGTGATAAGGAAGATCTCGTTATACTGCTACTGAGTCACAACTCGCAGTGCGGTATATATGGCAAAAGATCATTAGTTATGGACGGACACTCATCTCTGCCGTTCATCTTTGGATTTCTTTGGAAAATCCAGAATGCCTCTAATGCTTTTCTTGCCGAAATTTCCGTCTCCTGCGCCAATATCGTGCACTTAATTTCAAAGTTGTTGTTATTGTGCTCCTCAGCTTTATGTCTACCAAGCGGTGTCATCAAGCTGCCACGCCTCATACCTGCTAGATGTTCTTTAGTTCGTACAGCCAATTGTCTTCCAGTTTCTCCGATGTATGTTGATCCACATGCCCGGCACTCTATCTGGTAAATTACGCCTATCATAGCGCAATCACCTGTTTTCCCGTACGGGCATATGGTACAATCATTGGTTATGCACCGCTTATCGTAGAGCCGGTTTCGAACTAACAACTGCTTGATGTTGTTATTAGGAATGTTTACTAATTGAACAACATCTTGCAGTCCAGCTCTGAAAATGCTCCGTTGTATTTCGGTGCTGACTTTATCAGAGATAAAAGGAAGACACAATGGTAATTTACTATGGCGCGTAGCATTTTTCCTGCTGATATGACATTTTCCACGAACTTGTGACACCGTATAACCGTTCACAGCAGCTATCTCACAAGCTAAACGTCGCGATTCGTGACGTTCAGCCTCGCCCGTGCAGACACTTGTTGCTGTCCTCAACATGTTGTTAACGACTGCACGTTTGACGGCTTGTGGATGGGCTGATGTAGCGTGAAGTAAAATATTCTTGGAACTAGTTTTACGGTACCACTTCACGCTAACAACACCACTGGACACTTTGACCTGGGTGTTGAGATAAGGGAGCCACCCATCACGTAGTACTTCTCGAGTAAGTTTAATGTACTGTGACTGCTCATTCATGATTCGAAAACACTCGTCCATTTCGAACTGAGTTGACGTTATGATGAAGCAGTCATCAATATACCTGCAGTACATCAAAGGATGCCGTTCTAGAACCGGCTCTTCAATTCTTCCCATAAAGCATACAGCAAGAACCGGTGCCAGCCGTTGTCCCATAGCAAGGCCTCTAACTTGAGAGAAGTACTCTCCTGCCCATTTGAAGATGTTACAACTCAAGCATTCCTTGACCAGCGTCATTATATGCATTTTGCTGAGTCCAAAGGTGTTAATATTATTAGCATGCCTATCAAGCATTTCAGATAGTGCTTGTAGTGCCTGCTCGTTTTGGACATTAGTGTAAAGCGAAACTACATCAAATGACTCGACTACATTACTCTGACCGAGGTCTGAGCCATGTAGTAGCTCAAGGAAATGCTTGGTATTGGACAGGTGAGACGGAACCATGGTCAACAGCTGGCTTACAATATTACTGAGAAACCACGAGATCCTGTCAGATGGTCCCCCTACACAACTAATAATAGGCCGAATTTTGAAAGTATTCGGTGATGTTGAGAGCGTTTCGTGAAAGGAGAGTTTGTGGGTCTTAATGAGGCTGTAGAAAACTGGACAGCTGGGGCTATCCAATTTGAGTCTACTGACCAACCTTTCATCAATGCCTGCAGATTTAGCGACACTCAACCAAATGTGATTGAGGCGATTACACTGTGATGAAAAGTCCTTTTCAGTCGCGCGACAGTAAACAGAGGAGTCGCTAAGGTGGAGTTCGGTTATGGCTCGGTCAAGTGTTTGAGACATAACAACAAACTCGCCACCCTTATCGCTGACTGATATGCGTAAGGTACCATTAGATCTTAACTCGCGTAATTCTCTCAACCCTTGCCTTTGCTTACACGTTAAGTTCGTATTCTGGAGCCTTCTGTTCCTGTTGAGAACGGTTAGGACTCCTGAGGATAGTATTTTAAACTTAACGTCAGCCTCGGGCACAGGTGAGGGTTCTTTATAGAAATTACGCGGAAATGGTACAGAAGCTATCAAATCAGAGTTAATTGTCAGCAACTCATGATCATGTCTGCTCTTAGATCGCAGCAGATCTCTAAACCTCTGGAGACCTCCAACAACTTTGCGAAACGTATGTGCGTTAATGTTTTGCGCAGGTGAGAAAGACGGACCTAGATTTAACACGTCTAAAGCATTAGAGGAGAGACGAGTGTCGCCAAGAACCGTAACCCGTGCCATATTACCTTCGCTGCGAGTTTCGTGGCTTCTGTGAGGATGATCCATGGTGAGATGGGTTCCGTTTCTGTGGCTATTCCCATGACGAGAATTCCACAGCTTGTCGTACTTTGCAACTAGGGTCGATTTTGCCGCAGACCGGATGGAATTGCAAATCTTCCTCGACTCTTCCTCAATCCTTCTCCAAGTCTGATCTTGCAGAAGACGTTGGCAAGCTCGTTCTTTTGACACACATTTCAACAAGGAGGAATACAATACACGCTGCTTCTCTTTGATCACTACACTTAGAATCGAGCGATAAATGGTCGTTATCATCGGGTGATCTTCAGAGAGATTGCATGTAGCTCCTATCTTCTTGTTGGAAATGAATCGTGGGAGCACGCCGGTCGTTCTGCATCGTTGAAGGAACTTTAACGATTGACGAGTGGCCACCACCTTCTGCCGAAGCGAAACTGCTTCGCGCACCAGAGAGAAGACGTTTGGCGGTACTTCATCAAATAGTCTCCAACTTCTCTCTTGCTTTAACCTCGGCATAGCTGTTATTTGTGATATTTATGATCTTGTGCCACACGAGGTTTTTAGGTGGAACGATTTATTTGGTCAAACGGCCTAACGTTTCGACGCAATCGTCGTCTTCAGAGGCCTAAACGTAATTCGAGGTGATTTACACGTCATCCAATAAGCGCCTTGACCCCTATTGCAAAATGAAGATTTACTGGAAACCCGTATTTTGCAAGCGACTCACCAAGGTTCCACCGCTCACGCGTAGAAAATCCGCTGTCGCCACAGGCGACTGTCAGTAGCGAATGAGACTTATTGCTGTCTCCCTTATACTTGTGATAAGGAAGATCTCGTTATACTGCTACTGAGTCACAACTCGCAGTGCGGTATACAGTCGCCTGTGGCGACAGCGGATTTTCTCCGCGTGAGCGGTGGAACCTTGGTGAGTCGCTTGCAAAATACGGGTTTCCAGTAAATCTTCATTTTGCAATAGGGGTCAAGGCGCTTATTGGATGACGTGTAAATCACCTCGAATTACGTTTAGGCCTCTGAAGACGACGATTGCGTCGAAACGTTAGGCCGTTTGACCAAATAAATTGTTCCACCTAAAAACCTCGTGCGGCACAAGATCATAAATATCACAAATAACAGCTATGCCGAGGTTAAAGCAAGAGAGAAGTTGGAGACTCTAGATAGGGTTTTGTAAAGACGCAGTAGTATGGAGAGATTCGAGCATCTGATATCCCTGATTATCGCGAACATAGCGGCAAATGCTTTTTTCTACAGCCTATTCGATTTGCTCGTGGAATCAAAAATAATTCCAAGGTCTTTAGTGAAGTCACAAATTGGATGTTTTATTCCATTTGCGACGGAGTCAGTTGCAGCAGAGTTTCAAAACTGCATCTTCAAGCATTCTCTCAGACTTAAGGGAATATCCCAGTTAGATGCCATGGTCACATTTCCTCGACTGACAACTCCAGTGCTTCTTGTATGACTACTCTATTTGGACATTCATACGAAGCGTAGAGTTTGATGTCATCTACGTATACTTGTGCATGTAAAATCGCTACATGTTTTGGGTATTTGTGCCAGCTAAATGGTGTAAATCAAGAACAGTAAAGATGATAGTGTTCCACCCTAGGGAACCCCGCTAGAACAGATGTACCCAGTAACTAGTACCAACTCGCGTTGTTATTCCCCTGTCGTTAGGGTGCGACTTGATACAGTTCGAAGCAGTACCCTCAGTTCCGTAGTGCTCCACTTTGGTAATGAGTTTAGGATAACAGACTATCGAAGACCTTCGAAAGGTCGAGATGAATAATGTCAAGAGGCCTTTCCCGGTTTATTGCCCAGAAACATCGTGGGCAGGCGTGGGAGTAGTGTCGATAGGCCTGAATTCAGTAACACTAGCACCTTCAGGGTGCCTGAGAATGGCAGTAATTTTTAGCTTTCTTCCAAAGGCAGGAGACCTGTCCTAAAATGAAAGATATATTGAACACGAATGAAGTGAGTAACATAGTGACCCTCATCATTTTTTGAAAATGATCTGATGTATACCATCGAAAGGAGCGCTAGTTGAAGGCCTCAAACTTCTCAGCACCGAGCAAACGTCAGTAGGGTGAAATTAGATATCAAGTAAATTACCGTGGATGTACTTCGAGCTGTTTTCCACTACACTATCAGCAGCGGTAGAATCCAAGAAGGCCAGGATGGCATTTGAGGATGGGAAATGTCTCCTACAAGTGTAAAGTCTCCTACAACTACGCTGTCGGCGTGGGACAAATCAAAGTCACATCTTATCAGCCCAACTAGTTCTTAATCCTCACCTTTTAGTGGATTCGGTGGACGATATACTGCTGCAAAGCGGTTCCGTGATGCGTTGCGTGGGCAGAATAGTTCAAAACAGAGCAAATCGGCTTCGGTTGAATGAGTCGTTTCACAAGAGAAAGTGCAAAGATTGCCTTTGATTGAACATCAACATCATCATACCCGACACCCCTTCATTCTTTCCTATCACTGCCATAAAGCATACAAGGCAAATTAGCTACTATTTCCAAGTTGAGAATGGTGGGCGTGAGCCATGTATCAGTTATAAATGTAAGATTAGGCTCTTTTCGACTAATACAAGCATGCAAATGTTTGAGTTTATCCGATAAGCTGAGGCGTTCTGCAGGAAACAAGTGAGGGCAGGTTTGATAAGTGAGTTCAGGTCGTGCACCGCTAGAGGTTTTCCGGCCCCCCTGTGTCAAGTCGCATACATGTTTCATTTGCCCCTGGTAGAAAATCCACTCGCGGAGAGTTTGCCCGTGTTTCACTCTCGCGCCTGTGGGCGCAACTCAGTCTCGCGTTTTCTTTCATCTTCGGTCATGCTTCTTCTTACGAAAACATTAGCCACCCAGCACTGCGAAGTAAGCGCGGAGCACAACGCCAGTGAGCCCTGGTATGCAGGACTACCTTGACGAGATGCGGGTGCCCAGGGTCTGGCTTGCCCGTCCGATATAGGTCAGTCGGCCGACATTCGACATCCGGAGCATCTTAAACAGTGCTTACTTTCTCCTTCGGATCACTCTGACGTGCCGAAGCGGAAGCAGCACCTTGTATTCCGTTCACACCGGAAATGACAATACTGCGACCGCGCTTATCACCCTCAAGAAACTCGATAAATTTTGTTGTAATTTTCTCTGGAAGAGCGATATGTAAGTTACTGATCGCCGAATTCTGATTGAGTTCCATTATGCTTTCTATGAGATGAGCTCCATAGCCGACAACTTTTAAAGGTGGCGCCGGAGAAATGGATTCAGGCTGAGCAGTGCCGCTCCCACTCGATTGAGATGGGGGCTGAGAGGCGACATAGAGTTTTTTTTCTGAGACGCTGTTTTTTGGGGCTCTTTTGTCCTTTGAACTACCAAAAATAGAATCACTATCTACATATTGGCAGAACGAAATTGGCCAGGAAAACTACGTGACAAACAAAAAAACCAACACAAGAAACTATGTATCAAAAACAAATTTTATTGTATAATTTCACCTAAAATATTAGGTTGAGTAAAAAGTTTTGATCGACTCTTCGTCCCTTTCTCGATTTTTTCGTAGGATCGCTCGGAAGGACTTCGTAATGGGTTATGGTAGACCGGTCCCTAACCTGTCTTTTTAAGGGGATGTATAAGCATCCCCTTGTAAGTGCTTCGCAAAAATGACTTCAACCTTCAACTGCCATCCGAAGCTGTCTGAGAGCTATCGTCTATCACGAATTACTGTAAGGGCATAATCCACCGATCAAATATCTGTGGTGCATCCAGAAGGGTCATCGTATCTCAGCCCACCGGTGCCTCATGACGAAACACCTCCAAGACTAACAGAGCAGTAGACTATGTCCGAGGGAGGTTTTACTGTATCGTCGGTGGGCATTCTCAGGGAATGCTCTACATTGAATTGCATACTGAGGGCTCCTCTGTGACCGCCGAGATTCACGCTCCTCAGCTACAGAGTTTGGCCGACGTTGTTCGAAGGAAGCGTCCGCAGCGTGAATATGTTTGCCTTTTTCATGACAGCGCTCAACCGCATGTTGCGAAATTATTTAGTCAGTAAATTGCCGGACTTGGATGGGCAGTGCTAACCCATTCCACTTATTCGCCAGGTCTCGCTCCGTCTGATTACCATTTGTTTCTTGCTCTGAAGCAGTACCTCCGCGATAGAAAATTTGATGATTGCTCGGAACTCAAAAATGAGATCTTCAGCTTTTTCAAATCGCGGCCGCCACCGTTCTAGGCTTCAGGAGTCACGAAACTGCCGTTTCGTTAGACGTATGTTTAGGACAAGATGGAGAATATATTACTAATTGAGATCCTCTTTCAATGTAAATAAGACTTTTTGAAGTGAAGATTGAAAAGTCATCAAAACTTTTTACTCAAGCTAATATATCGGAACCAAAAAAAAGCTTGTAGAGTATGATGAGTTTGAGCCTTTAACGCCCTCCTAGGCGTTTTCCGACCTGACAGAGCCGCATATGGGGGCGAGGGGCCATGGATTCACCCTAGTGAGATATATGCTATTTTTATCGTGAACTGTGCCTTCGAGTAGGAACGCATTACTACAAAAGTTCGAAACAAACTATAGTTCATGCCTTAAACGCAAGTATATGTAAACAGGTTTTATTACTTTACCTTTTTAAGATGCGGGTGCTTAACGCTCATCACTTCCTCTGCATATGTAGGAGTGTACAGTATCTAAAAATGGTTGGATTCAAGACTGATTTCATGGTGCGATCCTTTGACGAAGTATGCATTAATGTGGTTTTCTTATAATGCACATGATATGTGCAGTATACGCACCTTTATTCCAGTCTATCGTAACCAGTTATCCAAAACCTGAAGCTGTTGTTCACTGGACCCATGCAGCTACATGTGAATGGTTACGAAAAATCGACCTTGCCGAATTCACACCGAATTTACTGTGCGCCGGTACACCAGGCGCTCTCATGGTGAGCATTTTTTTCCTCGTACTTCTCTGTACTTTTGTAACTTACTGGAACCTTCAACTGCGATTGTAAATTTATAAAGAGCGTGATGCTTTGTTTTCCTGCACGAGCGCAGATGCAAAATGAGCGAAAGCGCACAGGATGCCAAAAAATCTAAGTAGCTTGCGGAGTAGGGTTGAGTAATGGGTCGTCTTTGCTTCTTTTCATCTGAGAGCACTCACACGTTCTGTGTGAATGCCTCGCGTCCTCGTATTCGGTTTCTTTCAAATACCTCCTCTCGTACTACGCTCAAACTTCCGAAAAGTCGTTGAGAGGTGTACGTTGGAAAGCTGTTAGGTGTGTGAGTGACTATATACATGAAGACAGTTTCTGAGATTTTTTGAATATATCCAATTTATCACTTAATACGTTTTATTCAAACATAGTCTTCATGGGCTCGGTAACGTAGCTGCAGCTGATAGTCTTTCATCCTGTAAAGCAATAACTCATACGAATATTATTATTTCTATGCTATCCATCACGCAAAGTAGCAACTTGTTCAGGTTTACGAACCTACATTCACTGCCGAAACCTTGGCGGAAATTCTGCAAATGCCACCGCACAAAACGTTGTTACGAAGGCATCTCACGACGCACTTCAATCAGCTGCTCGGTCAGAAAATTGTGGCTGAAAAGAGAGACGCTCTGGCAGTGGGTGGCCTCCCTCAGCTTGTTCCGAATATGAGAATAAAGGTATTGCAATCTCAGAACTTGCCTATACTTAGTCGTAGTGTATACGACTCTATTCAGATCACGAAGAAGGGGCTGTCGCTACCGCGTAAAAAGTCCAAATCTGAGCTGTGTATCGATCCCAACGAGTTATTATGCTCAGAAGCTCTCAATCACAAGTATCCACCACTGAGTCAAACGTAAAAATGAAGGGCACTCGTTGAAGTTCAATTACTGCTCCTTTTTCTGAGTACATTTGTGGAATCTGTCATTGCAGAAGTGGTAGTGGTGGAAATGGCTAAAATGGATGTCACTCTATGTATAGTGTTCTTGTTGTTCAAGAGAAATTTACATGACTGCTGTCTTAACCAAATGGTGCTTGTATAATAATTGCTTTTTTGCAGGTTGGGTCATAAATAGGAATATCCACCGTAGATTGGTAACTAATGAGGCTCTGGCAATTTTTGTGGAATTCCATTCCCGTATATGAGAAGGGGCTTGAAGCACTTTGCAACTCGAGGGTCCCCTATATACTTTTTCACAGCTGCATCTACTTTAATTGATATCTTGTTGCTTATGGGCTCTACGAATTTCTGAAGTTAGAGATTGCATAAGACAAGCGAAAAAAGACCCGGGCCTCCCCACTCAGGATACTTTTTTGTCATCCTTGTACGCGCACGGCTGATGCGTAATTTGCAGATCCATACGTAGCGAAGCGTTTTAAACGCAGCAATGAATTGGTGATATTCACCAATACATAAATTATATATATATATGTATATAATTATATAATATATATATAATTACAGTAGCGCTCAGAAGTATTCGGCCGAATGCTTTTTCAGTGGAACCTTTCAGTTGTAGCTAATTTCCTACTGGATGTGATCACGTGAAATTTCAATATGTGTGGCATGGATGTAGTGTCAAAATTTACCACTATCAACCTGAAATCTCACCAGTTCGTATATCCCAAAGGACTTGAACTCAAAATCAACTGGAAATTCGAATGATGGCCCTTCCAGAACATCTTTCCTTTTCGTCATATCTGAAGTGTAGCTGATGTTAAACACAGTGAAGGAGAAAACGCACATAAGGTGTGAATATCTGCGGACGTCGCTAACTTGCTTTCAGCGAAGTCTACTCCCGCGAAAAACACCTTCCTCTTAGCTATGAAGATATTGCTGCTTTGCAGTATATCAAAATTTCGCGCAATTTGCTCCACTGAGAAAATACTTACAGTCGATGGTCGAATACTTTTAAGCGCTATATATATATATTGCATATATGAATCATCCAAAACAAAATTAGTGGTGAAAAAGTTGCTGCGCGTAGTAACATGCTTCAGCAGCCCGTGTTAGCCTTGCCTAATTAGGTATGTATACCGCGCATTCTAGTGGTGTTACCTTGTTTCATCCTGAGCTCTACTATCTCAACTAGGGATATGGTTCAGTATGAAATTTCGAAGCTGGCCTCTTGTCATGGAGGTGTCCTCATTCGTAGTGAACCGTAGAGCCTTACGCTGCTTGATGGAGCCTCAGTCGGCATCATGCTCTTCCCCGTTTTTTTTTCTTGTTGTGAGTTCAGAAAGTTACTACTTGAAAACTCTCTTTGCATTTTCTGGGCTACTTTTCATATTTATTAGTAGATTTCGTTCGAAAAGCTTCTCGCGACATGCACTCTTTACGGGTTAATTCAGTGGAACATTTATTCCTAACTCCTATTCTCCAACTCATGTTAATTATGAAATCGAATATCAGCACTCTGTAGCCTTCAAAGTTGTCCATTATAAAAGAGTTCAGTGGTGATAATTATGCTGCGATATTCCTAGGAGCAGAGGAAGATTAGGTTGCATTTCAATTGAACATATTGCGAACTTGTCATATGTCAGATGTTCCACGTTTTGTGATCTAGTAAATGTTGTATATATCAGAATTTCATTCGTTCTACATCTTTCCATGTTTTTCAAGCTGGCTGTTATTGAAATGCATTTTTGAAGATAGTACTCGCTCAGAGTCTCTAGGTCTTGTGTTCTATTCGATTTGATGAATAAAGACGGGCTAATATATAGACGTTTGTCGTTGTCGCAAAATATTTCTGCTTCTTTATGAATGTTTCTGTAATGGCCATCCTACCCATATCCTACGAATTTTTTATTTGTCATGCCCCACAATAGGCCCATAGCATTTTAGCCCATTCGCAAGGCCAAGCACCACTTTCGTTCAGAGGTTCCGTGAAGAGGTCTGACCATCTCGAATGAGAGGAAAAGTAGCTCAAAGGGCACTGTATCCATGACTCATCTCATCACGCGTATTTAGGGCTCACCATCAGCTTCTCGAGGGGTACAGTTGACAGCGTCTCCGCCCGACCATCAATCGCCGCCCATTGTTAGTGCACCTCCTGCTTGTCACCTCTGTTCCCCACGACCCAACATCTAGGGAAACTCCAAGCGTCGTCCTTTCTAAAGCGCGTTGAGCAACGTTGGCAGCATGTTCATTCTGCTGTCGTAGAGTCCTAGTCTCTGAGGCGTACGTCAAAGCTGGAAGGCCAGCAGGGTCGAAAAGGGGGTGCGGTGCACTAAGATCAATATTGTCGCGTAGTAGCGAGAGGGAAGCCGCGCGCGAAGGAATGTGGCAGAATGCAGCAGCAGGTAAGAAATACAGAACAAAGGCACCAACAGTAAAACTATTCCTAAAATGATGACCGCATATCGATTGAGCTGTATAAAAAACGCCAGCGCTGTATTAAAGGAGAATGGAATGATCTGACAGCCGCGTGCGGCGAATCAACTAAACAAAACGGTACCTACTGCCCGTCTCCCTCGAGAAGGTTAGCACGGAGCCAGAAGTTCTTTGTCTCCTTCACTACTCCCTCGACATTCTTGAGTGCTCCCCAAGCAGCACGTTTCCTTCTGCTCAGCTCGGAGCTAGGTCGTTCATCATGTTGACTTCTCGACCTAGATACACACAGCTGAAGCATTCAGAGATATTCGTTCCGTTCACGTAAAAGGAGCATCAGGAATCATTCCATTTCTCATGAACATCGCCCTCGTTAGGTACAGTGGCTAATCTTTCCACAAGCACTGTCAAACACGGCCAGCATTCGTTCCGCCTGTTTGATGATCGGTGTTATCCTGCCGGATCCCCTCTTCACGTTGATCCTGACTTCCTTGTAGAGTGATCAAATGCTGGACGTGAATCTGTCATAAAGCTCGCGAAGGATCTTTATGTATTGAGTAGGAACACTTATATTGCCCTGGGTTTCATCTATCGCTTCGTATCGACGGTATCAAAGCTTTGTTCAAACCGATGTAAGAGTTGTAACTGGAACAGCGATTGTCCGCTTCCGTGTAGAACTTCGGAACAACAGCGACGTCGCCTAGGCAAAAACTCCGATTGAAGATTATGTGGTCTATTACATTATGGAACTGTACACCAGACGACTCCTATGTCCATCGCAAATAATAGGGCTTTTCCAATTGCGAGCTGCCATGGCTTTTGTTTGATCGACATAATAAACTCGGACAGCCCTTCACCTTGCACAATCCATCCCATTCCGTGAATCCCAGCGTGGAACTCTTTGGCCAATGTTTTAGAACCATTCTGTAACATGTGCCCTGTAATCTGATTCGCTCCGGATATAAGATGAGGAAAACGAGAACTTAACTTCACAACTATCTTTCAATTCATTGAATTAGCAATGGTTAAACAGAGGTAGATGCAGATGCCAAATGCGGCTCCTGTGATGGGAAGGAGAATGTCTTTGCTCGTTAATCGTACCGCCTGGGAGGTGAGCTATAGTGGGGTATTAAATGCGTGTGTGGCCTATACAATGAATTGCGATGGCCAGCCGATATACAGGGTGTCCCAAAATTACGGCCGCCAACTTTCAAAAATTTCTAGGGTGGAAATAATTTATCAAGTTCACATTACCTGCTATTAATTGGTTGCATAAGAAAGTTTCCTCGCAATATGCATGGTAACTAATGTGGAACTCATAATATCTTTTCGATGTAGGAGTCTCATTCAATGCCACATGCAATCATTGACAGGCGAGAGGTAGAGGGGCATTACGAAATTCCTTGGGATTTTTATAATAACCATGTAGGAGGCTATTGAACGATATAGAAAAAAAGATTGAATCAAAGACAAACCAGTAAAGGTAGAAAGGCCAATGCTTCTAAAGATTGGGCTATTAAAATTGTCCACCTGCCGCCTGTCTTGATCCTTGGTGACCCATCAAAAGGAAGTCAATGGGCGCGGCTTATCGGAGGTATGGCGATGGAAGAATGTCATGAAGAAGCTTCATAGCTATTCCTATAGTAGCAGAGCATTCGCTTCAATTCCGATCTCTACAGGCACTACAAGACCGAAAAGTGCAGAAAGCCGCAGACCCATCTGAGTGATGGCACGCAACCTTCATCCTTTCTTCTGACCGAAAAAACTTTCATAATAAAATCATCCCTCAACAACCAAAACGTTCGCGTTCCGGAAAGAAACATCTAGCGTGCAATCCCTCACAAAAAGGTTGCTGTAAGAAAAGTGAAATGATGTTTTTGAAGAAGTCACTGGCGAGTGTAAGACGCTCGTAGTTTGTCCGATGCCGGCGTGAAAATTGACCAAGACCATTACTCAGAGAGTGTACTGATGGACGTCATGAGACACTGATCCGACTACGTTCTCTGAAAGATTTGAAATGTGATTGTAGCGTGTTGAAGCAAATGGTGTTAGCTAAGGTGCATAGAAATTCCATCGCTTTTCTCAGCTGAGAAGCTCTAAATATATTGCTATGAAATGGCGCCCATAATTTTGGGTCATCCTGTACAAGTCAGTGCTTTCATCCGCGCAGACGAGTTTAGTACCAACTAACCGATCCCGGAGAGACGGAAGGCTTGGTTGGCTCGGGCGGATATCGATCCGGGATTCGAATCCATGACCATACGGGTGTGATACTACGGCACTTGCCACACCACCACTCCAGTCTCGGGCTACTATGATATGTTGTTTTAACCGAATTCTGGAAAATAGAAATGTATTGGGCCCCTAATGGCATTCCTTTCGGCGGGCAAGTTGAACCTTCAAAGGAAAGTAAATCAGGAGACACTCTTTGCTAAGTTGTCGCCTAATCGCCAATTGAAAAAACGGTTAGAGTTTCACATTTCATGTCCTATCCGTTAGATACATAGGATAGGTTGCTGGTACTAGCACAATTAAAGAATAACAGTTATATGAACCCATAGGAAGAATTGCACCAATTCTTGGTCATTAAGTGGGCTTGAGTATATAGTTGATTTATAGTTATAGAAGGATTCCATATTTTCCAGAATTCAAAGATTTTGGTGCTGGTATCGTGAACCTACGGTTCGCTGAAAAATTCTAAGCGAAAAAGTCTCTTTCCCGTTGTGCCAAAACTTCACTTAAGCTCGGCTGAAAAGCCACTGCAATCACAATCTTCAAAAAGACCCAACGAGCTAAGATCAAGCACTCGCGGCACGATTGCCAACACGTCCCGCCCAACGTATCACATTCACCTGTGGTTGCGTGATTGTATCGCGTGGCGTCGCATGACCTCGTTACACTTTGCACAGGCAATGCTGCCCGTAAGATTAGGGTGTAAAACCGCCAAACCCATCAAGAAATATAATGCTTTGTGCGTAATAATTGCTTCTTGAGATGACTGTATATATGTAGCATGACGTTTTTCTGTCTGGTTACAAGTCCATTTCATTTGTAAGCATGTTGATGAAATTTGTTTGCATCGACAACGGGGATAGAGAGTAAAATTGAATGACACTGCTTCCCCGGCTGCCCTCTACCTTGAAGCTTCATACAACAAGTGGTGCTGCATACACTTACTCGCTTAGTTCCATTTTATGAAGTATATAAAAGACCACCATTTCTCATTGTTTTCTGATATAAGATGAATGCCGCATAAAAGCTTTCTAACTCAAGCGGAAAGTGTAGGTAAATGGTGAATTAGGAAGAAAATCGCCTTTCGGAGAGATTGGCATCATGACAAAGTGCGATGTGGTCTATGCCCTTGGGATAGGTGTACACTCATAGTAGTTTCCTTCTAGCTGCATTTCTTCATTCATTTAGATGACCATCGTTCCCTTTATGTAGTAGTCGTTGTGCGCCTAAATAAAAAATATACACAGTTTTAACGAGTTCATTTGTTATAACTAGAAATATTATCGCTACGACGAGCCAACTTCCTTTGTGCTTTGTCTAAGAAGTGGTTCCTCCAGGATGTAAACAACTTGTGTTTAAAGCAGATGTCTTTAAAAAATCTAGGAACATTTTAATACCCTATGAAAGGAACGTAAGTAGTTTTCTGATTTTTAAACTATGAATCCTTGACGTTATTGCGAAATAGCAGAGAGTCCTTCCGCTTAGGTCAACTTCTGGTCATGTTCAAGAGCTTCGAGCTTGCATATTTGAGCCCGAATTTAGTGAAGGAACGAGAGCAAGTGGGTGTCTTCACAGCGCCCGCTTTTCGCTTTCATTCGTAGCATGGTTATTGAGCAGCATCAGCTCTGATCTTATTCTAGCCTCCAACGCTCATAGCACATCTTTATGATTCAAACATCCATATATTTCTTGTGTTATAAGCAATGTGGAGCTAGTAATGTGGGTAAAGACTGGAAACCATCTTAGTTAGAGACTCGTACTTCCGATTACCTCTCTCTACTAGAGAAGATTGTCCGCGAGGGCAGATAGTTCCGAATCACTGAAAAGTGTTGAAGTTATGGAGTGCTCATTCGTTATTAGTTAGCGTTCCTAATTCTGCATGAGGCTTCATATACCCTATAAACAATGGTAAGCAGACATCGTGCTTTAGGGAGATACATCTTTCCTGAAACCACAGCGAAATTTCAAAAGCAACAAAATTATATAAAACTGTAGCTACAATCTGTTTTGTGTGACAAGCCGGTAATGACTTATTCTGATCTAATCAAAACAAGATAGCCCCTTTTCCATTTCATTTGTGGATGTTATGGTCCCTCATCTGACGGGGAATCGCAGCATTCCAAACCAGTATTTCTGAGAAATGAACAAGCATGCCCTGCCTTAACGTATACAGCTTGAATGCCGGAGTTTTATCCGCTGCTGAGGCTCGGTTGAGGCCTTGAGGTTGTACTGGAAGTTCACTGAGACGTCTCTGACTCGGAACGATTGGACAACCTTGATTACTTGTTTTAACCATTGTGCTGAAAAATGAGATCCATTGCTTGATTGGAAGGTGGAACTGAGTAGGGGTCTTAATGATGCTGAGTGCGAGCTTTCTCTCACTATCAAGGAGCTGAATTATACTTGTCCACAATGTCCGAAGAAGTAAGAAAAGGGATGTCTTCGTGCTTTGTTGAAACGTGACCATGCCCATGTGACTACAGTAAAATAGTTGATATCTACCTTCGATGTCTATCAAAGCTCAGTAAATGCCTTAACCAAGGGTCGAGGATTGAGATTAGGCGGAGCGGAAAATAGGTTGAAAAAGTTAGTTAGAGTGCGGTGAGCACTGATCGCACTCGCTCCTCAATCTGGGTAATGTGAATCATAAATAAAAAATGACTATGGTAAAATTATACACTGTATTGCCTAAATTCCCGTTTTTCATTGCACACTGGTCGGACAAGCGCCACTGATGTCTCATGTCAGTCTCCAAAGTCTACCAACAGTTTTGTGAGATATTCATGTTTTCCCTGTGAATTTTTTTTTCAAATGATGCTGAAAGCATGGTGCTAAGGATCGTCTAGGCACTAGTTTGATGTTAAGCCTTGTGGCTTGTATTGTAAAGACCGATTAAAGAGAAGGAGATAAAGCTATGTAGTTAACTCATTCCATCGTTACACACAAAGAAACTTGCGTATGACTGATATAATACCTGTCAGCGCTTATTAGGTGTTAGACTTTCATCTTGGTGCTAATGACTATAACACTTTCCTGAACCGCCATTATGCTACTCTCGTCAAACGAATTAAGCTTTTCGTATTGTGACACGATGTCTATAACCTAAGCAAATGACTGTGGGCGATAAGAGATCTGTGCCGTTCCATTTCTGGTCCATTTGTTATTATTACTCCATTTGCTGGAACCTACCCCCAAGCCCTACATGCCAGCCAACGTCGAAGCTATAGCTCATTCGTGATTCTTCACAAACCTCTTGTTTTCCCCTAACACGCTGCAACCGTGATTGTTCACCCGCCCTTTCTTCAGTTTGTCAACGTACCCGGCTTTTTTGGTAAACCGATCCCAAAGAAAAAATGTCAGGTTCCGTCACACGTATGCTCCTGCTTACATGTATAAACTTGAAAATCCCAATTCTGCCTTTTCCTCCTTTAACATTGCTGTACATAGTGGTTCTCTGAGGAGATAAATATGCAGATAAAAGTAGGTCAGCTCCGTACTCAAAGTTCATTTTCTATCAGTTGCATCGGCTAAAGAGCAATATCTTTCCTCATTGTTCTACTCCCAACAAACATTACTAATTGAAAGCGGTTCACAACTTAAGGCGTGTCCTTTCTGTTTTCCTACCTTTCTAGTGGACTTTAATCTCTGCCCATCAAGTGACAATTCTTGCTTTCTTAGTTGTTCTGCTCGCTTGTCTCTATAAGCTCACTATCGGATTCGCTAAATTTTCCCTTTATAAATTTACTTGCAGAGCTGCCAGTGAACATATGCACTAGTTCGCCGAAAAAAAAAAGCGATCCTTGCTCGTTAAGGAGCTTCTTAACCGGAACGATTCTTTCGCTTCTATCCGACCTTGACAATAGCCTTTTGAAAAGTATGTTGAGACTCTCCTTAATTCACTTTTATTGATAATGCTACAAAACTGTGAACCTACATATACGAGCTACTCAGACATCCAAAGAACTCTTCTCCGAGCATGGAAGTTCGCTCTCTATCCAACGTTTGATACTCATGTGCCCAATGACAAGAGTTCATGTTGGTCAGAGACCATCAGCTCATGCCTCCTGATTGCTCTTATTCTTAATGCGAAAGGTGTGAAAAATTCTCACATTGTACATGACACGGTCTTGCTCTTCGGTTTTTGGTCGCAGAATGGCTGTTTGCTCCGAATTTTGAGCTTATGGAGTCCTTGAAGCTCCAAACTTTTTGTGATTAATTTCACTTTTAACTCCGATTCTTTCTCCATGATTTCCCCTCAAAGCTTTTAATGTAGAAGTACCCACATATGTTGAACAGAGCATCGTGTCGCTTAAAGGCTCGTGCTTCCTCGTCTTCCGCATTTCCGATGCACTTACCCTGAACTAGCTTTCTTACAAACACTTTCATTTTGTTGAAATTAGATTGTCTTTCACGATTCTCTCAAAAAAACGCTGACACTTTCTATATCAAAGCAACTAAACCTCGATAGAAGTCGAGCCATTGGAAGCCTGCGACTAGGGCCATCCTTGGTTTGTAGTTCATGAATACTTTTTGATGTGAGTATGAACGGTCACGACGTCAGTTCTTTCAAAAGATGTTCAATGCTTGTGCCCACATAGACGACGATCAAATTCTTTTATTTATAAGGTGATTTTGCGTCCACCTCTACCTTTCAGTCTTGTAGTGCTAAGGTTAGGATTTTCCGAGCTAATCAGCATAATCAATAGCTCCTACATTTTACCGTGTTCCCTGTAGCTCTGCGCTAATGGCTCTGCCTACGTCCCCTATAAACTATTAAATTACTTTGAAATCCTGCCTTGCTCCAGTGCTCGTTATTCTGCTTTCGCAATACAACTCAGTCTCTCCATTATTCGGCTGGTTTCGGAGGAAACAACCCTTTTCGGAGGCTGTTGACCATGTACAGCCACTTCCCGCGATCCTGCAGGTGTTCTTCGGTAAGATGAGAAGGTATTCGGCTCAATTTCGTTTCCTCAGCGTTCATCGTCATGTTGATAAGAGTATTTGTTCGAAAGACTGCTAAGTAAAGGAAGAGACATAAATTTACATTTCACGTTTGCTATGAAGTTATATCTTCCGATCAACTACAAAAGTACAACTAAAATTTTCTACTGAAAGACATAAGCATAGCTTGGAGTAGGTAACCTATTTGTGGTGTACTTTGTATGATGCGCTGTCAGCTTCTGTTATGTCAAGGTAATAGGAGAGCCTAATATTGTCCAAATTCAGTTTGCAGACGTATAAAGCTGTTCTGACTTTTCACCTCTTGCCATATTAAATAATGATGCATGCTGCCGTTCTTCATACTCTGAAAAGTGTTGCTTGCTTCCATCAATAGCAAGATATGTTCGCACCATTTTCGGTGAGAAGTGTGTGTTCTGGATAAAGGATGTCATTGCCGATATAGTTGCCGCAGTCAATATGTTGAGCTCATTGCCAATTTGCAGCACAGTAATTCGTATGTAAAAGTGCTAGGCACTTCATTCCATCGAACTCAACTAAGCGTACAAAGCGAGTCTGAACAAAAGAAATTCGAAAAGAAAGAACTGCCTCTTCCTATATTCACCACTCCATTTGGTGAGCTGTAGGCTACAGAAACACAGCTCAACCTCAAAGTGAGGTCAGCCGAAATCGCAAGTCACATCATAAGTTGGGAGAAACGCTTGAACACACACGGAACTTTACTCAACCCCAAAGGTGGGTTGAATGGATGTTCGCTGCGTGTCCGGGCATTTTCCCTAATTTACCATGTGGTTTGCGATTTCAACCGACTGCGTAGCTAGGAAAACCTTCGAATTTCTTTTTTCTGATGAGTCCAAGCTTTTGGTATGGCCGTGCTAACTCTAACAAAGCGCCATTTCGTGAAAGGCCATGACAATCTTTTTCTGCTTCATTAATGCTGCGTTAGACCACCGTCTTACGGAGTTGGGGGAAAATCGACGCAAGTCAATGATTGATTGGTGAGGAAATAGATTGCTGTTACATTTTCTGCTCCTGATTTAGGGACACATTTCCATGATAGCGCTGTCTTTCAAGAGTGATTCTTCTCTAAATTCAAGTGAACTCATAATGTATTTCCAGCTTAATATGGAATCCTGACGTTCGGTTGTGGAAGATGTAATAGAATGTGCACACTGTGACACGAGGCGATTCGTCGCCCACACTCCCCTGAAATGGCTCCATCGCATGCTTCATCCTCATCATTCTTTACGATTACCTCCGGTTATGCTTGCTAGCAATGTTCACCTACCACGACTATTCCAGCATCGATCTATGGAAGTGTATGGTCGTGATAAGCTGGGGTCTCTTGAGTTTGATCAAGTTGTAAGTAAATGTCCAGGCTTACTTTTCGACGTCAACCACTCGCGAGAGTTTCTTACACGCGTATTTGGCGTATATCATAGCTTGCTTGAGCTAGGAATGCTTCGACCCTGTATTTTGCTGAAACTAGGAACACTTCAAGCTGGTCTACATTCGTCTTATATCTATCCCTTGATGTTTGCCCCGTGCTTTGATCATCATGAAAAGTTGATGAATCTTGTGAGGGTTTAGTTCCACTCTCTCCTGCCCTTCTACTTTCGAAAACTTCCAAAATTTTTCTCTTATAGGACCTCATTCTGAAAAAAAACCTCTGTATGACGATTTCAATGGCTTCTTGTGTAAGATAATAATATTTTTCAATCACTATAGTAACAAGTTTGCTCTCTTGAGTATGAGTACAGCTGATATGAGCAGATCTTTTGTTAGCAGATGGAAAATGTTTACTCTCTGGCATTCAACGAACGCATAAACTAACCATAATGTTTTTTGAGCAGCCAAAACTGATGTATCGTCATATTGATCACTCTCTATTTTAGAGCTCACTCAGGAAACTCTTGATTCCTTCTTTGTACGCTTGATCGAACACTTTTTAGTCAGAATTCAGAACAGACTGCAAAACTCCAAAAAAGATCACTGAGGGATACATAGACGAACAGTTTTTAGCCACCCAACGATTGTTATCTTTCAAAAACTCTCCCAGCCTGAACAAGAACTCAGTCATCAAGTTAAGAAGAAAAAGTAGGGAAACGGATCTGTCATAGTTCATCACCACATAAAACTAAACAAGAATCAGTCATACTTCAGTAGGGTTCAGTGAAATGTATGTTCATGAGAGGTTTTTAAACACTGCAGATTGCTTGCGTTTATATAAGCCCCCCCCCCTTTCAGTCAGTGCAGCCAACGTACCTCTATTTAAACGGAATCGAGATGAACTCTTCTTGAAGACCTATCGGCTCCTTGTTTTGGACCCGTTGTTCTACTTGTCTTCATAGCTTCGATTCATGATTTTTGTTGTCACTCTTGCTTTACGCTGTTGACAAGACTCTCGACAAAGATTTCCTCGAGGGATTTCATGCCAGGCTACAAATGATGGGCATAGTACTGAAGCAAAGATATATAGTAAGGCTGGTCTTCACGATCTAGCGCTGTTAGCGTCCACGAATATCAACGTTGGTCCTAATGCTTGATTAAAATCGCAGGGTAGATTAAGAGTCTTTGTACATACATACGTTTCCAGATTGCGAGAGCACTGAAAAAAACGGTGATAGATTTAAAATGACCTCATTGTGTCCCCAATAATCCGTGTGATAGCGGCATCCGCCCGCAATCCCGGAAGCCATGAACAGAACGCTCTTTGGTTGGAAGTTGTAGTAAAACGTGTAGCCTATTACCAAAATATCTCGTCCATCGTAGTTGATTTGTACAATCACCAGATTCGTGGGACTCCATTAAATATGAAGGATTAGTCCGCGTTCCAAAGGTTCACGTGCGAATGATGTCAAATAAATAAATACAAGGGTGAAGTCGAATTAAGAATAACAGCCATGGAAATTACTTGCATCAGGTATTATTATCATATCCATTGTCTATTTCGCTGTTTTTGTTAAATGCTAATAATTCATGGTGCTTCAACGCTCAAGTAAGTTTACATTGTTCTGTATCCTCACAACAACGTTGCAATACACTTGAATAAAGATATTCCCGAGAGATCAATCCAGAGAGGCTCGGATTGTTATGTATCCGAATTTCGTGGAATTTGCATTTCAAGGCACTACCTGATTAACAGCTTCAACTTCGTTGTCAATGTTTATGGACTCGTTCTAGCAAGCAGTTTTTCCCTGTCTGCCTTACAATGTTGTCAGAGATCATTTTGAACAAGCGCGAGATAACAGCATTCAGGTGGATCTAGATGATGTTAATCCGATCGGAAGCGATTCAGATATTTAGTTGCAGGAGTCAATGACTCGGTGCGAAATTATGCAATGTGTGTGTCCTATAAGAACTGACTTGAAAAGTCGGCGCTGAACGCTCATGGAAAAGCTCAGAACTTTACGAGGACGAACGAAACTATGTAGCATGCAGCTGAAGAAAAAAGCGCTAGCCTTGCTCCACTCGTAGACATGACGATTCTATTCTGTTTCTATCTTTAACGAAACTTCTTGATATAGCTGAAAATAAAACCGTGGGTGCTTCTCCCGAAACATAGAGAGGGAAACTTAATTCTTCTTTTGAACTGCAACTGTAGTTCAGTTGAGTCAGAGCCTACTTGAACCAACTACATGAATTTTCCATTATGTTTAAACCATAATTCTGGAAATAAAAGAATAGGGAAAGGAAGAAGGGGTGTTTTGACTTTCGATAGCTTGTCAGGCGCTTCAAGTCACTTAAAAATAGATATTAAAAATCCTCAAATTATTTGCATTGAAGCAGTGCAATAAGTTAATGGTTACGCATCGTAGTCTGCATGTCCAGGAGAATTCCCTACTTACCTTGAATTCTGCCCGCGAAAGCTTGTATGTTAGCGGAAATACCAAGCAGCCTACCCACCGCGCCATGAGTTCAAATCCCTGTCACGCCAACTGAGGCCCTCATCAGACTTAGATATGTAGAATCACCTGAAAATTGGTTGAAGCGACCAATTCCGAACCAACTGGTTAAATTAAATTCAAAACTGAGCTGTATAGTTATTGAAGCCTCGGCAGTTTAATGTTTATGTGAAAGTAGGATACCCCAGGAATAGGCTGTTTGAGAGAAACATTTTTAAGGGGTTTGCTTGCCTTATTTCCATACTACCTCCCAGGCTGTACTTCAATAATGTCCCTGTAGATGTCAAATATACTTGATGCCATTTGATGCGAGGCTTTTCAGCAACTTGGACTTTTTCACATGTAATTTCGTTCGGGTACATTTTTATTGAACATTCGTTAACTTCTCCATGCCACGTTATCCATTTAATTAACCCTGCTAAAGCCACGCATATCGTTGTAGAGTTATGGGCATAATTCAGATGTCAAGAGCTCTACTGAATATTTAACTTCTATTTTATGGCATTTAATCAGAATGCACCTGCTCTTACACCCAGGCCATTCTAGACAGAGAGCGTTGCTTACAAGATTAAGGATTACGGTGATGTCTGACTTTGAAATTCGACTTCAGTCCTTAGGTTTCTCGTTGTATTGTTAGAATCCTTTCGGGAAGCCAAATAAAATCCTTCGCATATCAGAATAACATTTCATTCGTTTCTTCCAGCATTCTAGATGAAACTGCCAATCTTTGCACAAGCAAACTGCAAGCTTTTTTTTGACTATTTAGTGTTTTCGTATTCATGGAACAGAATTCCCAGCGTCAGTATTCATGCAGCCTTAGCACCTTATTGTGATCAGTACGCGATTACCTGATCAACTTGCAGCCCTCTGACCTTTCAGCCCTGTAATTTTTGATATTATATCATGGAAGTCTTCTGCTACGAAATTTATAAAAAACTTTTGTTCGTTCAGATATGTACTGAATCGCAATTCTATGACATGCAACATCCTGGTTAGGATATATTCAGCTCCCAGTTCCATAGGGCATCTGTATATCTTTTTACCGAAGCTTCTTCACTTTTACCTCTTCTAAGAGTTCACTCAAGTAAGTTTCTACCTCAACTTCCTATTTTTACCGAGAATCCGTTCCATACTTTGGATGTGATGACACGATGCGTCTCAGTCGGTATATCTTGAAAAAGTTGATCACCATTAATACACCAGTAAATGACCCTTGAAACCATACTAATTAAGCTTTTGTGACGGGATTTCAAGACAGTAGATGGTGTTATCTGGAACCATGACAAGGTGAAAGCATCAGTGGGAATGTCAGAAAAACGTTAATAAGATACTTTGATGTGAGATTAGCCGGTTGCTCTTGTAATCAGCTCATCAAGCTACATCTAAATGACCTCCGTCTGGCAGTCTTGAATTTCGAATTCATGAGAAGAAAACAAAGCTGGCTCGATGTAGATCTCTGTTACTTGATCGGATTCGGCTCCTCTGAAGAGGTCGGGTTAGTAGGGATTATTCTCAATTTCTTTCCCTATCTCATCCATTACCTTAACCAATTGATCAGAATGAGACCAGTCATCTAGGGTTTTTTTCGTTCCAGCTGCTGGGCAAGTACCAATTTTGTGAACGATATAGAGTGGCAAATCCGTAGTTTGTGGCACGCATGTCATAGTACGAGACCAAACCGAAAAAATTATGATGTTGTGGGAAGAATAGAGGATTTTTTTTGTTCCTGACATTCTAAATCACAACTATCTTAGTTCTGGTCATCACCAAATTCACTTTTCTGGCAAACTACTTTACTATCGATATCACCGCAGTGTTCAAACATGTTGTTTTCTGTAATAGCTATCAATAACAAGAATTATCAAAGGACAATAATCGTGCTGGTTAATCATGTCATTGGCGACATGCAACCTAGAGCCTCCTGCCCAGCGTAATGTAATAAGCACAATGCGAATGTGAAGGCACAGATTCTAATTCTTCGAAGACCGAACGTTTTCCATGTAGTTTTGCCCTCTAGTGAGCCTCTTTTCCACCCCTTGGCGGTTTTATGCTTTTCGTTTTGACCTTCGACTTTGCTTCAGTGTGTTTTGACTGAGTGTAATCGGAAATAACTGCCGTCACCTACCTCAATAATCGCCTCAAATTCATTCCTCCTTGCCTCTCCGACTTCGTTTTATCTGAATCTCTCTGCCAACTTGCAGCCCCTTCCAATTCGAGCATATGAAGCTTTTTTTCCACTCATTGTGCATAACCAAAAATGAAATTCAAGAGCTTCGATCGCTCGCCTCCGTTGATCTGAATCACGATTCATTCGCTCTAATTCCATTAGAACCGTCTAGTCGGTTACGGTTTTTAGTAGGAGGCATATAAGTGGACTTGAGTGGAGGACTTATGCAAATTATTCTGTGCCGACTCGCATGCTTGATCAGGTGTCCCTGTGATTACTGGTGGTATTGGGATTCAGTAGGATCTATCAAAAAAAATCATTATGTTATTAGTAGGAAGTGAACATTTTGGTGAACCAGTCTTTCCCACTTCTCTAGAAAGGACGCTAGTGGATCTCTCAGGATTTTACCACAATCGCTGCAGTTTCAAGCTAATCGCAAAAGCTGCAATGAATATGGCATAGAACATTCATGTCTGGTGGAGTTCCTCATTGAGCAGGAGGTTCGGATCATTGAATTATCTACGAAGATGTTTCACGCGTGTTCTATGTACAGTTGACGCTGCCCCTGATATAATTGAAGATGGGCGGTTTGATGACTTTTCTTCAGAGCAAGCCTTCTGGTATCTTTGTTGAAGTTTGAGCTATGTTCATCATGAAGGACTACGATTTCCACGCTTGAATAATGATAGGTTCCGAAAGTTGAACGTCTGGACTTGATGAATTCGAAGGCGCCTTCTTCTCCCTCCTGGAATTCTAGTTCGTGGTCCTTTTTCCAAGAGCTCTCTCCGTTTCTTCTAAGTGAATTTTCGGGATGTAGGAATCGTTGGCGTAACACTGGGGTGTTATGAGTGCTAAGATTGGTTCAACAGTCACACTTATTTCTACTCATAGTTGCAGTCTTCAATTGGTTACCAACAGCACTTGATACAAAGACCTATACTATCATCTGTGTCCCATACATATAAGGCGTCTCCGACCCCCCGTCACACGTACCACGGGTGGATCAAGGCGGTCAGTGAGGACATCGGTTGGTGGTGGGGCGAGTGCTAGGATTGAGGCCTGCAACCGTAGTAGGAATAAACAACATCTGATTCGATGAAAACGGTACGCAAGCAAAGCGCAGAGGTGCAAATATGCTTGTGAGGATTTGAGGTGTACACTTCAAACCCTAACAATCCTATTTGCATCTCCACGACTAATACGAATGCACAATTAGCGCTCTCACTTGAGCTTATCATTTTAACTATCATATCGACAAGCTCGTTAAGGGATATAAAACAACGAATCCTTACGTAGGTATGTTTAATGTTTATTCCAAGTTTTCGGACTTACTTTGAAATTCTTCTAGTGTCAACTAAACTGCAACTTGTTCCTTTTATATACTTTCAGGAGCGCTAGTTTATACAGAAGATCGGACCGTTTTTTGTAATGACCGGTCATGGAACGGAATTGCGACGTGAGCGGGTTCTACAAGAAATATGAGTCTAGTGTTATACTAATTCGTTTTTCGAACTTTTTTTTTGTCGTGGGAAGTACCCACAACTGCTATGAAAATACATGCTTAATAACTCAGGCTGAAGGGTTTTCTTTATCATCTTTGATGCTCCCACATGAACAGAGATGGCTACAATGCACAAATTATTTAGTCAGCAGTCTGGCATTACGTTGAGCTTTTTCCCTTTGATAGTAGAATGCACTTCACCTGTTTACTTTTCCATCAATACCCACTACATGAAACGCTGAAGAAAGAAAGTAAGCAGATGGGTGTTGTTTTGAAGCTTATCGCGCATTCATCACCTTTTTATAAAGACGCGTTATCTATGAGCAATACGTGACATCTCTCTTTTGAGCGTAGGATTCCAGTTTGACTGCAAGTACGCCAGATTCAACCTAAAAAATTGTTTCTTCCGGAAATATACGAAAAATATCACAATGTAAGGCGATGCGACTCTACTTAAAATGCTGAGAGTCCCAAAATTCCCTCTTTGAAGGTACTTTACAATTCCTGCTCTCCAAGCCATCAATTAGATAACTTTCGAGAGGTGATGTATCCAGATGTAATCAGTTGTTGTTTGTTTAAACACGAGATGAGGTGCGACCATAAAGAAACAGTACCAATCACCAACAGGCTTTGAAGGATTGAATCGTACCAAGCGTAGTGTTCCGCAACTTCCAGAAGGTTGATCGGCATCAAATTGGGCTTTCGTTTCATTGAGAGCCTCCTTAGAAGGACGTTTAGATTCCGGTTAAGACTAGGTAAAGGTCCGTGCTCATATCAGATCATCATTTCACGGGTTTACCTAGCACATGAGCAAGGCTAGGCAAGCATATATTGGCAAAGAGCCTGGAAGTGAACGAGAGTATTGAAACATTCTTCCAACCAACCACCCTAAATGAACCCATAAGGAAAAAAAGATAAAGGAGAGTTGTGAATGAAACGCTCCATTCCTTCCTGCTCTTTTTAGAAAATCGATCCATCGAAAGCTATCACCGTAGAACAAAGAGACTTTCAACGGGCTCATGACCGAACTTGATTTCTGGAGATGTTGATTGTTGGTTTGTTGAAGGGCATTGCACATTTCATGTTTTTCTGTAATACTATGTAAGCCTGAGTAGCTTGACATGTGTACGTATTTGTGGAGTAATTTACACGCTCTTCATATGTCGTTCCGATTGAGCATTCATTATGAAGCTAACATGACGACTGAATTCAATAGACGCCAAAAGTTGTGATTTACTCTGCCAATTCAAGCAACTCAACCCTTCCGATACACATCTCTAAAGTCAATTTGCCGAACGCAGCTGAAGGGAAACGATAATTCTCGCTAGAAAACAACATGTAACCGCTGAGTAAGCAGCTTTAAGATGACCCATTTCTAAAAGAATTGCGTCCAGTAGTTCGCTATAGGGAATAGCGCGTAGAGTCATCTTCTGTTAGGAGTTTATCCTACCTTGCAATGGCGAACAATATCTGTGTAGGCGTTGCCATGTTTCTAGACGATTGCGTATCATTTCAAGCACATGACCAAAAAGACTTACGACTTCGGTTTGTTGAATAGCGACATGACGCCTCCATTGCTTTCGTTACTCCCGCCCACTGGTACCCCTATTCGAAGGGATACAACTGCTCTTCATCGATGCCCACTCTTTCACCCTCAAAAGCTTTGGTAGTCGCAGCAACCAATCACAGGTAAAGACAAAATTATGTCTCGCCTGCTCTCAACGAAACGGTAGCAAATTCACCATTAAACCGTTTCAAGGAACGTAAAACATTTCATTTCGATTTTTTTCAGAAAAATAGTAGCAATTTAATCGCCTTCAATAGGCCCTCCGAGGACAATGAAACATTGGATAATTCGTTGATCCTTTTAATGCCATTCATATGGGAAATGCTTTGCACTATGATGTATGTGCAATCTCAGACTATTTTACTACCTGAATCCAGGCCTTCTTATTTACTTTACAGTACTTGGATTACATTCATTGTCACCATTTAGCATAGCTTAATCGTGAGAAGCAAACCTTCGATTGAATTACTAATAGGCTATATAACATGTTACATTGTTCTATGGAATGAATATGATAATGAACTGCAATTCGAATGCTTTGCTTTACAATGTTGATTGGTAGTGAATATGAAGCGCTTTCCTTATAGTCTTTTGCCTTTCAGTATATTATGTTTTTGAGGTCGCGCTATTTAAAATTTTTTCGTCCCTACTGCCTTTTGAAGCTCTCGTGGACCTTATCGTATACATATGTTCTCGACTCTTCAGACGGAGCAATTCGAACGAGGAAAATCTGAGTTGCTTGACAAGCAGCGGACCTCTTTCGAAAGCGATTACACGACTAAAGTAATGCAAAACGAGAACTCATGTACCTCGGCCCGCCTAAATGAGTATGATCATTGACATAATCGCTTACTCGGTCAGAAATTGTGCTGGACTACTTTCAATTGATTTCCTAATCCCATTGGAGTTTACATTGAACTTCTAGTCTCTGCGTCAGATTCATGGCCCATTAATCGTGTAAATTTGCTGTTATCGACTAGCTCCTTTATTTTCATTAGCTTTCCTTTGCCATCCATTGAGAGCCTTTCTCGTGACCGTTTTATGTACACGATCGTGCTAGGAACAATGACAACCTTTTCTAGTTACGGTTTCCAGGTACAACCTGTGCGAATGCCAATGGTGCAAGCTGCTCTTCTACTCATTACCATGTGCGTTGTAATCATCAGGTATGTCACCATTATTGATGCCACAACTACCGTCAAATACTCTTTATGTCTCTGATGATACCTCACATCTGAATGCCTATCTGTTCTGATTCCATACATGACATTATTGCATTGTATCGTTCCACCTCGACCTCTTTTCTTTTTATGAAGATCCATATATCTTTACTTAATTATTTTTTGTCAAACAACTTCGATAACTGAAAGCCGAAAGTGCGTCAAGAGACGCCATCGCAGCGGTGACGCAACTAGAGCACTGACTTCTGGCTATGGTACTCGTATAAGGGTCCCTGTTTTGGCTTAAGACACAGCGAAGAACTAGCCGAATTTGGTGTGTGAAAAAAGGATCTATTCCCTAAGCGACCGCAGTGGCATCTGCTCTGAAATAGCTGTGCGAAGTTCTGTTAAGGTAGCGAACCGTGAAGATGGCATAGCCTTCTTCAGTTCTATTCGATTGACGTATCTGGGTGAGTCGGGTTAGAGCGATTCATTTATGAGGTTCATATAAGATATGTCTTGACATCGTCGCTCTCGAAAATGTGTCATTTAGGGCGTTCGTGGTTAATGGCTAGATTACTTCTACTGCAATATTCAGTTACTGTCAGCGTAATAAGCTTACAGAATAAGTATTCTATGGTCAAAATGTAAGACATTGATTTGGAAACCCAAAGTTGAGAATGTAGCATTTGAATGCAAATTCGCCTCACACTCGAGCCTGTGTCCCGTAACTGTGACGAGAGTTGCGGTCCACCCATATGCATTTGTATGTGGTTTATTTTCAAAATCTTGATGATGTTTTTCATGGTGTCGTACAAAATGCTATTCTTATATGCTTGGCATATGTGCAGCGGTTCTGTACCGCGCAATCACCACGTGAACCGTCAATGCAGCGATGCTGCACTTTGCCCGCAATATTGAACAGCAGAATGATGAATATTATACGAATTTATTCGTGCTCCCAATTGGCTGATCATTTCAGCACGTCTGGATCGTTGGCCAGCGGTCACTATGACTTCGCAGAGTATGTTTTACTTTCAATAAGTTCTAATTCGACATCACTGTTTAGCTTCAAATACTTTCTTTAATTGTAGCAGTACTCTGACTGAGGGAAAGCGAACGCCCATGGTTAGATCGTCAATGGTTCGGTACGTTTTCCCTGTTCTTTTGAGACGCATTTGCCTGTCTGGCAGTGTACACTATGAACGGCTTCATGGCCGTGGTGCTAGAATTTTGCTCGATTAGAAAGTTTAGAATCGAAACCTATCACTGTAAGAACAACTCTCTATTTGGGTAGTGCAGAATGTACAGAGGAGAACGGTTTGGTTATAAACTTCGAATTATTGTGGAATGCCAGCAAAAAGAAAAGTGCTAGCGCGAAGAATTAGAGGAGTTTTGTGTTGTTCGCAGTGGGGGATGGAACATTCGTGCGATTCGAACTGCTTTAGCGCCCTTTTTTTGGGCTAAAACCGTCAAAAAGGCCAAATTTGAAGTAGAGTAGATTAGTAGGATCAGCTGACCATACTAATCGACTCTACCTCAAGTTCGTACCCCAATAATAGGCGCTGAAGTCGTCAAAACCGCTATGAATTTCGCCGTGCGCAGTTCGAATCGCACGACTGTACCCATGCCCGCTCGCGGTGTCTGAAAAGTAGACCATATCTGGCATTTTGCGATTGATTCAAAATGCCAAGAATGCTGTGATTTCCAGGTTCAAGCCATGGTGAAAAAGAGTGGCAGATCTCGGAAATGCGGTGCGACTGTTTTTCATTGCTTTTGATGCAGATGGGAATGATTATCCTTCACGTTCATCCACGAACATATTCCCAACTGTTCGTGTATGAAAGTGGAATTAACCACCCCTGGTTAACTCACAGTTTGCGACAGCTCAGTCCGTTTAGAGCGGTTCGTTGCAGACCGTCGCTTTAACATAAGTTTTGCCAAAGTGTTTCAATCAAATCGAAAATAAGATTAGCGGAAAGCTCTGCTCGTGAGGAAGCGAGATATATGAAAAATTTTCGATTTTATTCTTTTTAGATTTCATTACGAAGTAGAGTTAAAATTGAGTATTGGCACTCAGGGTGTTCTTTCAGGATATGTATTTTAGCATCGTGAAACTCCACTTTAATTGGTAGCTTTGTTCTCAATTTCAAAAATGCATGGATGGCATAATACATATTGAAGTGAATGATGAAAAGAGTGCGCTGGTTTTTACCTCTCATTTTAGAGGAACATTTATTACGCAGTCAAGGAGATGAAACTTGCGAGGTGACCAATTTCCACTTCTAGCTCTCCAATCCTATCCAATAGTGAAATCACGTTGAGTCCAGGAATGTCTCTTATGTTCCTGGTACGTTACGGTCTAATGGGGTTAAATACCCTCCTCATCGCTACTACGAAATGATATGTTCTCGAACTAAATAGATTTTCAACGGCGCCGAAAGATGTACGGATCTCAAAATTCTGACACAAACTACTGTGGTGCTTTCGAAGAAACAAGTTAAACGCATTTGTGATCACTGCTCATTCGTTCTAATCTTTACTAAAGAGCATTGTAGACTGCCTTAGAATACCAATTTCCGAGTTCACAATGCAGCATGAAGATGAAATCAAGCAGTTGCTTCGATACATACCGTTCATAAGCGCTATCCGCTTCACTCTTAACACCCTGTGACTCCTGACCAGTTAATAACCTCAACGTGTCGTACATTTTCTACTCTCGAATGCGTGTTCAATCGAAGGTTCTCCACCTGAACGATGACGCTTCCTCATGTAAGTGACGACATCACTATGCGCATAACTTGTCGCTTTTATCTAGCTGACAATCTTAGAATAATGAGCTACTTTGAGGGTTACTGCATAACACAATACTTCTCATTAAGAGTTATGTGAAGGTTTATGAGACAGTAATAACGCTTTCATGTCTCATTTTACATTCTAATATTACTAGCGGTGCCAAGGCGAATGGTTAACAACCTTGGTATGTAGCCTTGGAATACTGAATATCACAAGACGGGAAATGTTAGAACGAGTCATGTTATCTAAATGCTTTCAACAAAGAATAATGTAATGGTGATTTCACAAATATTATTATACATTCGCTTAATCGAGTTGATCTGTTCTGAGAACATTTTGTGGGAGAAAACGCTATAGTTCTTCGAGCTATGTTTTCTACCTTACGGATCTCCTTCACTGAGGGTTTTCTCTCACTAAAGGATCCCAGCCGGTTAGCGACGGTTCTACCCAAAGTGACCTCAGGTGGCGGATACGGAAACTAATCGGCGACCAAAAGTCGCCAATACCTGCCCAAGGACGCAGGTGGATCCAGGGGACGGACTCCCTGATTCTGCTGTGCTGGTCGATATAGAACCTTCTGTTTCTCGCAGGCGCATCCGCGCATACGTTTGTGGAGAGTCTGTGGCTGCAGTTGATATTCTGCCCATCGACACAGTCAAAAGCTTGCATTCGAGTGACTGGGAAGCATCTGAGAGGCGATTAGGGAAAAACAAGGCCGCTCGTTCAAGCCCCGGGATAGCCTGGCGAGCCCTCGGAGTTAACCCAGCAGCCACGTCAGAGCCTGGCAAGCTACACGTTGGGTATTCACTCGCCAAAAGAGTAATGCAAATGTGCCTCACTCCCCTCAACCTGAGGGAGCCCCCAATACGGAAGGTTGGGTAGGACCACAGGCTTCTAAAATCTCAGGGCCGATCCAGGCTGCCCAAACGGAGAAGAACTAAGATGGCGATCTGTACTTTCAACGCACGGACGCTTACATCGGAAGCGTGTATAGAAGACCTGATGATGTAAGCTAGGGGATCAAATACGGCGTCACCGGACTGACCGAGACGAGAAGGCATCGCCCGCTGCACGCCGTGTTTGCGATGGAGAAGAACTGTTCCCTGAAACATTCGACAGCATAGGCGTCGGCGGCGTAGGTGTCCTCGTGAACTCGGCCATGAACATCGGTTCGTATCAAAGCTTAACAACCCAAATCGGACGTTCGCAATTAAGAAAATGTGAATCAACCCCAGCTCTAATCATCTTCATTGCTTACGCACCAACATCAGGCTACGAAGAAGTGGAAACGTTCTATATGGATTTGGATAGGCTCTACAGGGAAGACCATACCTTCTTCAAGGTCATCATCGGTGATTTCAACGACAAGACGCCAAGCCTGGCTCTAGAAGAACGGCCGAAGAGCTCCGCAACGGGATTCACGGAATGGAGTGGAATGAGCAGGGTAAAAGGCTGTCTGAGTTTATCATGTCGACCCACACCATCCATGGTAACTCGCAGTTTCAGAAGCTCTCATTTACGATGAACATGGGAGCCACCCGATGGACAGTTAATTAATGAAATAGACCACATCATCTTCAATCGGAGGTTTTGCCTGGCTGATAAAGCTGTTGTACTGATGTTCTACACGGAATCGGACAATCGTCTTCTCAGCGTTGGATTCTGCTTCCTCGAATCCCTTTGACAGCTACCTCTACCTGCCTATCTACCATCTTAGGCAAAGCGAATATATCGCTCCTTCGGTTCCCCCTTCCGAAATTCGCCATCACGTCGATAAAGAATTGTATGGCTCCCGGTACTGATAGGATCAAACCATAATATCTAAAGAGTCTCCCACCAGTTATCATCAGAACTCTAACTAGGCTCTTCATGCGGTACCTGTCGAATACCAGGTGCCCGCGTCGTGGAAAACTAGCAAGACTGTGCTGCTGTATAAAAAGAGATCCAGACGATATTGGCACTTATCGCCCAGTCTGTCTGCTGCATGCAATCTACAAGCTTCTCATCCTGAACAGGATTGGACCAATATAAGATGAAGGACAGCCATGACAGCAAGCAGGGTTTCGGAAGAGGGTTCAGTAGTATCGATCACATCCACATTCTTACAAGACTCATTGACGTATCGCGAGAGTACAAAATGACATTGTGCCTTACTTTCATCGATTTGAAGAAAGCTTTTATACTGTCGAGACAGGAGCTGTAATCGAAGCCTAGGGCAACCAGGGTGTTCCTACTCGATATATAAGCTTCATGAGCTCTACAACAACTTCACGACCAGGATCTAGCCATTCTATGAAGAAGTCATCATCATCGTGAAAAGAGGGTCCGGCAGACGATATCATTTCGCCCAAAGCTTTCAGTGCCGCTATCAAAAACGCGTCATATGGAATAGGAAGACATGGAGGTGGAGGTCGACGGCCGCTATTTACATCATCTCTGCTTTGCAGACGGCGTCGTGCTTATAACAGCGAACATTGAGAGGGCGGAACGCATGCTGATCGAGTTTGACAGTGCTTGTGGAAGGAGGCTTGAAACTGAACTTAACGAAGACGATGTTCATGAAAACTGATTGGTCCCCAAGCTTCCTTTACGCTGAACGGAACGAATATCTCCGAATGCTCTAGCTATGGGTAACTAGGTCGGGAAGTCAACATGATAATCGACTTGGCTCCGGAGCTGTGCAGAAGGAAACCCGCTGCATGGGGAGCATTTAAGAATAACAAGCGAGTAGTAAAGGAGATAAAGAACGTTCGGCTCGGCGCTCACCTTTCGACACTGCTGTCCTTACTGCTCTGACGTGCGCCTCGGAGCCTTACGAAAGCAGGATGAGCATGCTGTCAGCGTTACTAGACGCGCTTTGGAAATGAAGATCCTCGGCATTTCTCTGTACACGCACACTATTACAATTTAAATGGCAGCTGAAGGGAAGCCGGAGTTCCGAGCTCCGTCATCAGGGTTGACATTGATTACGCCGAGAAATCGAAAATCAGGTGAGCCGGCATATGCGATGCAGTGATAACCGTTAGCCAGGGCGGTTACTGACTGGATCTCTCGGGACAAACTTCAGGACGGCAACCAGCGGGATGGTTAGACTTCGTCACGAAAGCTCTGAACGAAAGGAATGTTGGACCTCATGTCCCTGAAGTGAGGACGATTTACAGGACCACTCTAGCTCGTGACCTGGACGAATGGAGACGTTTCTGGCGCTCGCTCGAGGAAGTCGATGATAAACGGGACAACAGGTGACACACGTAATGTTCTCTACCCATACTTCAAGTGAGTTAATCCTATTTCAGACTATCACAAACTGAGAATGAATGACAATTAGCTCTTGCCAGACCGCTTGCGGGTTTTTTGGCTCGGCTGATCCTGCCAGAGTTGTATCAGTACCTTTCGTTTTATTCCGCACATTGGCTTTCCGGCCATGGAGCGTCCTACTCGCAGCTGTCTGGGGCCCTCTAGTTAAGAGCTCTAATCAGCAAACACTCTAATCGTAAATTTTGCAGCTCGCATTGCTGTTGGTGATCAAGAACATAGCTGAGTTGAAAAATCATAGACACTAATGAATACTGCAGAAGTAGATCGGACCGCTGTGCAACATCATCATGTCTGTACATATGGCACGTTATGGCACTTTACCATGTCAGATAGTGGCCGTTAATTCTAACATTTGAGCTATAGTGGACTGAGTGCCCATACACCGACCCCTCACGTGCAGAGGCTGGACCAGACAGTTTCGCAGGGTTGACTTTGACAACTGCTGTTTTCGCCACTGGTTTGAAGCGAATCACATCACATGGGAGTAAGGAACGAGGCTCTAGGCGGTATAATGGATCGACTCTTTGAAAGCAAGTTTCAGGTTTGGAACTCTTTTAGAGCTGGAGCTTTTGCTCGGAGCATCGCACCCCTTCCCGGTTACTGCACAAACTTTGTGTTATGGCTTGCCTCTTGACAGTGGTTTGCTGAGAGAGTCGCCTCATCCATATTCAGATTCGGAAAAAGAGCTCCTATGGATCGTTCCGCAATGGTCAGGTTCGGACGCGCTCCAATGGATCGCTCGGCGATGGTACGGTGAGTGTAACGGAAATCAATCCTGCATAAATATTAGTATTGCGAAATTCACACCAATAGGAAGTATACTGATTACTTATTTCACAGATTTGGTAAGCGTGCTCCAATGGATCGTAGCTCGATGGTTCGTTTTGGCAAGCGAGCGCCAATGGACAGATCAAGCATGGTTAGGTAAGGTCTAACCGGCAATTTCTACGTCCATGAAGTCACGCCAAAGCATTAAGGTACAATCTAGAACGAACTGTAGAGGGTGAGCTTTTGAGGACCAATTTAATTCCATTGTGCAAACTCGCGGTAAAGCAGAATAAAAGTCAATAATGTTAACAGCTTTTTCCCTCAAGATAGAGTTTGGACGCTCGAGGCATTTTGGATACAGGTCACCGATCCCAAAATGAATCGTAGGGAAGAATGCCTTGCAATCATGCGTGAGCTACGGCCTTATATAAGGCTGGCCTTCCCGCAGAGACTTTAGTGAGGACATACTCCAGCTGAAACTGGTCGGTTGGTACCATCACTCGCTGGGTGGTTTCGAAGAATCCACAAAGCTACGGTGAGTGGTTCTCCTTTCAATCACTTGCGTGCCCTCGGGGTCTCGAGCTTTAGTGGGGTCGGTGGAGATGTTTGGTCTTATAGTCACAGATTGTTATGATCCTTTCAGGCTCTGAAGAAGGCGATTCAGCCAAAACGTCAGCCTAATAAAGCATACTTAAAAACCTCGTGAAGAGATCAAGAAAACATTATATTCAATGATACGATTATGCCGAGGTTCATAGAAAGCCGTACATGGAGCTCTCATATAATCTCGCTCGAAAGAGTGTAAAGTTCTGCTGATCAACAAATCCTTCGATGGCATCTTTCTCCTCTCAAGGACCCCATTGCACTGAGTAAAATGTTGACAGCAACTTCAGCGATTGCCTGAAAGAGTACCAAACGAAAAGTCGACCATTTTTTATCGATGATATTGCTTTGTCTCTGATGTATCGTTTTTTGTACGATCAGGCGTGACACTTGGCAAACAGCGAAACTTCAGGTGCTAGATTCTCGATGGCAACTATCTTTACGAATGGGAGCCGAGTCAAACTGTTTCATCGTAACTACCCTGGTGACTAATTGCAAAATGATTACTTCTCTTGCATGGCATCATCTTGAGGAGCTGCACAGTCAATCGCCTTAGTAGCTCGATATAAAAATAGAGAGCAACTCCAAGTCCCACTTTTTTCCTCAACTGTTGAGAGTCTCTCATCAAAACCCGTCCCCTATCGTTCACCTAGGGGTCATATAGAATATGCACTTCCCGTCTAACGAGCTCGATTCCTACATCACTAGCACCCAGATTTTTTCCTTGAACAAGGTCTTGATTCCAATACTTGTAAAGTTTTGAACAAAAAGTAGGCAACCAGGCGGAACGAACAACTTGTGGTGATTTTTCTATCAATTAAATTGCAGTCAGTAAATACTAAAGCGGATCAGCTTGAATTTCGCAACTCTTAAACATGCAACATGCAAGAACACTTGTTAAGCAACATTTCCAGATTTGGAAAACGAATGGCTTCTGGAGAACAGTCACAATTTGCCGGTCTGTAAAATGAAACCCCAGCAGGCACTACAGTACTGCAGTACTATACAGTTAGTTTCTCATCATACATTTTTCATTCTTTCTGTCTACTTACAACTACTCAAAAAATCATTTTCAGCAAAACCACTCATCAATTTGTGGTACCAAGATACATGGTCGACTGATGCTATAAGTATAACTAGATAATTTACCCATAAATGAATATCGTTTTCAACTGGCATTCTCACCTTAAATGCAGTTTTAATGCTTCTGATGTGATAACGTTCACGATCAATCTGAATGTTGAATTACAAGTGTACGAACATTGTGTTGTTGGAAGGGAATTTCCACTTTTCATAATATGTGCAAGCCTTTTAAAATTCATGTGTTCGATGAAAGGTAGGTGGTAATGTAATCACAGTAATCTAGTAATATCAAAACTAAGTCTCAGCGAACACCTATAATATGTACCCATGGCGGTTCTCTTCTATGAATACAACAAGTTTTGGCACTATTTACCCTTTACTGCCCCACTTTGTCGAGAATGGGCTGGATTTCTACCAAATTTTTTCAATGATGATGAATCCGGCTAGAAGCTTGCTCACAAGGGTAGTTTGACACGTAGAACACGAATATTGCATCCATTTGTCATAAAGATGCCTAGCGCTTGCGCTACAGGCGCCTGCGCCAAATCGCTGGGTCACCGCTAATGCTGGAAACTTGCCCCTAACTAGGGTCCCAGGCGTTTTCATGATGAGTGGATGCGATATTCGTGTTCTATGGGTCAAAGTACCCCTCTGGACAAGTTTCTAGCCGGTTTCATCTTCTTTGAAAAAATTCGGTAGAAATCCGCCCCTTTCTCGACAGAATGGGGCAGTAAAGGGTAAATAGTGCCCAAGTTTTAATCACTACAGAGGAACTGTCTGTAGCACAGGTCATGCTAATATGAAGTCTGAGAACTTTTCTATCAATCCTGTTATTATTCAAAAGGCGTGTCTTTTCGAAAACGTACAAAATAGAGCGATTGTAAGGTAGAGAAAAGTGGAGGAGGTGACAGTTTCTCCTTTAAATCACACTAACGCAGCACGCTGGTTGACGTAAGCATACATCTCGAAAGCTAGCGAGAATAGATGAGGGTCGAGTGCTCGGCACCTCCCAGAACGCTGGGATAAATGCAGTTATGTTGAAGATTTCCTAACACTTTTCCTGTGAGTGTTAGATTTCCTGTTCTGAATCAGTACAAAATATAACAGATGATGATAGCTTTTCTTATTTTTGACTTCTCTTCAACCTTTTAAATTCTTTCCACTTATTCCCCATTGAGTTCAGATGGGCAGCATTCACCTGTCCCCTCGTCGTTTTTCCGAAAGGTATATAATAAATTTTAGCGCCTTTTATCAGTTGAATCATTGACTAAAGTCGTCTGCATCGAACTGCTGCGATATCGAGATGACATTATAGTACCGATAACTGTCAGTGAAGCGAATGATTTGAGCTAGTCCGTGTTATCACCTTTTCGAGCTGACTGGCATGGACCAAGCGCAAATCGTATGCCCAACTGGAAACCGCGACGACCGTCAAGAATCGCGAGCTGACGCGCCGCGTGCCACGGCTGCGGTGTGACCTAGTTTCAACGGACGTGGGGAATGAAGTGCAATAGCCGAGGCATGAAAAGGGCACAAAATTTGACCTAATTGTTTTATCGAAGATTGCTTCGGTCAAATACGCTGATAAAAAAACGCATGTGAAGAGGAAAACTTGCATAACCTTCAGCTAAGCATAATTGTAAATTCTAAGGGAGGCTTTTCAGCGTTCAGCATACCAACATTGAACTTGAAAAGCAATTTCAGCTCTTTCCTAAAACTTTTCACCCTGGTGAGGTTATAGAAGCCAGTGGCTCTTATGACCACGAGTCTTTTTTTCATATGAAGAATTAATAGTTTAAGAAGGTCCAATCACATTTACCACGCTCCGATGCCTACCCTTTGAACCTTGGGGAATGAAAGGTAGAATGTTCCTGGAGATAGGACTATTGAAATGGTCCGCCTGCCAATTGGTCTGGATCTGGGTGACCCATCAAAGGGAAGTCAACGGGCACGGCCTACAGGAGTTATCGCGATGGATGAATGTCATGCAGAAGCTTCACTACCGTTCCTATCGTATGCAGAAATTTCGCTTCAATTCCGATCTCAACAGATACTGCCGGGCCAAAAATGCAGAAATTAAAAAGTGATGACACGCAACCCTTCGTCGTTTTCTCTGGTCAAGAAATTTTTTACGATAAAGCCATTTCTCAACAACCAAAACGTTCGCGTTCCGGAAAGAAACACCTAACGTGTAATATCTCACAAAAAGATTGCTATCAGAATAGTAAAATGATGTTTTTCGAGGAAATCACTGGCAAGGGTAAACCGCTCATGGTTTCTTCGGTGCAGGCATGAAAATTGACCAAGACCAGTACTCAAACAGCGTACTGATGGAAGTAGTGAAGCTCTGACCCGACTGCGTTTTCTGAGACATCTCGTAGCCCTTCCATCAGGACGCTACTCCAGTCCACAGAGCTAAGCTTGCCCGCGAGTGGTGCCGACGACTGCTGCCCGACTTCATTGGTGAAGAGGGATGGTCATCATATTTTCCAGAACTTGACTCACTTGACCCTACGAATGGTCCCTGGTTAGAAGAGGACCTGTTGAGTTTGCAGTCCCAGTTTGGAGTCCTAGAATGCAAAGGCTGAAGAGTGGCTGGGAAGAAATGGAGGAGGATACCTGCGTGCCACAGGCGATCAAGTCGAGAGCAAACTTTGACTTCTATCCGCGCTCATAGGGGATATTCTTAAAGGCGACTGTAGCATGTTGTAGCACATGGTGTTACCTAACGTGCATAGAGATTCCATCATCTCTCGCAGCTGAGAAGTTTGAAATACTAGGGTTGCCTTTTATATTTTGAGATTTGGCAAGACTAGTGTAGCAATCTAGCAACTGACACCACTATCGTAAAGTTTGACTATTTTTAGGTTACGTTGCGAAATTTGAGCGCGATTTGTTTTGTTTACACTAAGTTATAAGATTTTGTTTAGGCCAGGTTATGGGGTAGAACCGTGAGCATTTTCGCGCGATTATTTTCCTCAACTTTCGACGTGGACTATTTCAACAACAATGCACGGATGAACTCAGTTCAATTTTTGGTGATGAGGCTTCATCCAAGACCAGTGTTTATCGATGGTACAGTGAGTTCACCCGAGGTCGTAGTTCACTCGAAGAAGAATTTCGTGGAGGTGGTCCAAAATCAGTTGTTGTTCCGGAAACCGTTGATACTGTGCACAAACAAATATTGCAAGAGAGTCATGTGGCCTATCGTGAGATTGGGACAACCTTAGGCATTAGTAGGACCAGCATATATTCAATTTTGCATGAACGTTTGACTGTAAAAAAATTGTTTTTGAAAAATTTGTCGATCCTCCAGAAAAGGGACTCGTGTCGATTGATCGAAAGAAATGCTCGAAAAATACGATCGCGGTGCTTCGAAACACGTCTATAGCATCGAAACAGATGACAGATCATGGATTTCTGCGTATGAGCCCGAAAGGAAACAGCAGTCGACCGTATGGGTATTCCAAGATGAGCCACATCCAACAAAAGCCGTCCGCGCACCAAGCACTTCCAAGCAATTAACCTCCTGTTTCTTTGGAAAAACTGGGCATGTCGGAACCGTACCCCTAGGACAAGCAGAACAGTTAATTCTGAGTGGTATACCACCATTTGTTTGTCAGTTGACTTTCAAAAAATCGGGGAAAAAAATTGCTGCAGACGGAACACTCTTCACCCCGACAATGCGAGCTCCCACACATCGGCTCAAACAACTCCATTTTTGAGCACTCAAAACAACGATTTGACAGGTCATAAGCCATGTAGCCCCCGGGTGGCTTCTTCTCATCCCGTACGTAAAAAATAAAATGGGAAGTCAACGTTTTTCGACACCTGAAGAAGCCGTTGATGCGTTCAGAATCCATGTTTTAGAGTTACCTACATCAGAGTGGAAAAAGTGCTTCGAAAATTGGTTCGAGCCCATACAAAAGTATATAGATCTTAATGTGGAGATTTTTGAAAGGCAGTAAACCGGTTTTCAATAAATAGTATTTGTTTCGGTTCTCAAATCTCAAAATATAAAAGGCAACCTACGTACATTGCTATAAATCGGCCCCAATATTTTGGGACACTCTGTATGTGTTCCTCAATGTAATCTAAGTAAATGTTACGGCCAGAACTGAGTGAAAAACTTGCATTCTAATAGCATTATCTCATAGTAGGGATGAAAAAAAAAATATCTGAGGAAGTGGGTGTACATTTCTTAAAGGCACAGTTCGCGACAATTCAATGGGCGGGAATGTTAATGACGTGTCCGCCTCTCATTCGATGACACGTCAGACAGTCTGACGTGACATCGAATGAGAGGCGGACACGTCATTGACATACCCGCACATTGAATTATCGCGAACTGTGCCTTTAAAGCATTCCTCGGTTTGTTGGAAAAGATGGCGGTAATAAGTTGACTATCACTAACAGTTCTAATGATTGATGATGCAACTGCCATTTCCATACTATAACAATCAAGAACGAAGCCCTGCTGAATTGGCAGAAAAGTGTGGGAGCACCAAGAAATTCTCACTCAATACGTACTCCGTGCATGCACTTATGTACGTCACCTTGATAATATTCGATAAAGGCGGATGGTGCGGATGAGTGATGACCGGGAATATCTTACTTGTATAATCGGCTAAGTGAGTCTGTTGTGGTGTGTGTTTGTGTGTGCATTTATTTATTTATTTATGTATGTATGTATGTATGTATGTATGTATGTATGTATGTATGTATGTATGTATGTATGTATGTATGTATGTATGTATGTATGTATGTATGTATGTATGTATGTATGTATGTATGTATGTATGTATGTATGTATGTATGTATGTATGTATGTATGTATGTATGTATGTATGTATGTATGTATGTATGTATGTATGTATGTATGTATGTATGTATGTATGTATGTATGTATGTATGTATGTATGTATGTATGTATGTATGTATGTATGTATGTATGTATGTATGTATGTATGTATGTATGTATGTATGTATGTATGTATGTATGTATGTATGTATGTATGTATGTATGTATGTATGTATGTATGTATGTATGTATGTATGTATGTATGTATGTATGTATGTATGTATGTATGTATGTATGTATGTATGTATGTATGTATGTGTATGTATGTATGTATGTATGTATGTATGTATGTATGTATGTATGTATGTATGTATGTATGTATGTATGTATGTATGTATGTATGTATGTATGTATGTATGTATGTATGTATGTATGTATGTATGTATGTATGTATGTATGTATGTATGTATGTATGTATGTATGTATGTATGTATATATGTATATGTGTGTGACCGGAAATTCATAACTCCTTCTCCCGTGCCCATAGAGCATTCAAATTTGCTAGGGGCACGGATGGCAAGATCGACGTTATGGAAACACTAATGATAGGGGCAGGACTTGACTCCGGAGGGGGCGTGCGTGAAAATTGGTAGTTTGAACCTGGAGTATTGAAATTCGTTAGCAATAAAGGCGGTAGTATAGGAATGTTGATGGGAGGTAGCATGACTCGACTCAGCCCACAGGAAGCGAGTCGTACGCGACAATTGCCAATTTTGTCCTGGGGCGTGCGAATTTGGAACGAGTCACGGCAGATTTAAGGGACCGTTGGTAGGTAGCAGAAGGTGACTGAACTAGATCCAGGGATGAACCCTACGCACGAAATGTGTCTTTCACTGGAAACCAAGAGCTCCTGTTTTCTTGAACCAGAGATTTCAACTTGGGGGAGTATAGGCGAAGGATCAACTTTAACACAAGAAGATGCGTTAGGGGTGACGGAACTTGTCCCCGATTTCCCACGGCCTGCGGCAGTCTCCGTATCCTTCCACTGGGAGTTCGCATCTTTCCATCACAACGCGCGATCTCGTGCGGCGAGTACGACACGCCGTTCGGGTAGAAGATACCAGACACCGGAGCAGTTTGCCGGCCGATCTGACTGGTAATCAGTAGAATTCTACCAAGTTACCTGAAGCGGAGGTGGTATAGTGGCAAGTGGCGAAATATCAGACAAGCATGGTCACGGATTCACATCTCGGATTGATATCCGCCCGAACCAACCAAGCCTTCCATCTCTCAGGTGCCGGGTAATTGGCACAAGAGTCGTCCGGGCGGATAAAAGCAGCTGACCTGTATAACGGCTCGAGACCACATATCATTGTATAGGACACATACGCATTCAACACGCCACTACGATTCTGAATGGGAGGTGAATGCATGGGCGCACCTCTCAGACGGAATCGATCAACACCCAAACACTTTCTCCTTCAATCGTGCTCACCTCATACCTATATAGACGTCTGCCGATCATTTCCTTTTATTGCTTGAGAACCCCCTACCACTATACATTGTCGTTTTGCTATACTAAGAATTTCCTCTGCGTAGCTGTTCCTCTATCTCCTTTGCTTGAGATTAACTTGTAATCAGGATTCGTGAGGCGACTGAAAGAAGTTCCTAACGACGAGAAATTCTTATGAATAACATCTTTTTGTGACTGTTTGCCTGGGTAAGAGTCGAGCACGACGAGTATTGAACAACAGAGTAGTAAAAACTCTGTATTACCACTGGCGTGATACCCCCAAAGAGTGAGTGAATGTGATGGAATGTAGAGATTCGGAAAGAGAAAATAACGTCCGAAAATCGTGGTCAGAAAAGAGAATGTCTGCGCAAGCGCTGTAACAACTTTGCTCCCGTAATCCGTTCGCCTCGTGGGACGCCGCCCCCTGGTCACTCAGTGCTGTACTATTCACTCGTCTACGAGACATCTTCGAGTGACCACCGCTCTCTTTGGGAGTTCTCCTTATGACAGCAACATCTCCTAATGAGGCTTTCCGTATATCTTGAACACTTTTCTACCTTTACTAATCCGATTCAGGGAATGATAGCCATAATAGCAGTGATTCTGCCGCTGGTGGAGAGCCAGTCGTTTGAAAACGTCCACGTTGGATTCCCTGACACGTGGAATGGCGATAGGTATCGAGAGTTGTACTGCCCAAGCAAGAACATACCCAAATTTTTAGGTACTCTCTTCTCTTTTTGGATAGCAGTCGCTCTCCCCATATGCTTTAAACTTTTTATTTGCAGATGGGTTTTTCTTATGTCAACTGTCCGCATCATATGGTAACTCGTCCGCTGCACCCGGTCGAAAGCTAAATCATATGATTGACGCTATAGGAGCTATCGGCTCTTTTCACATTAGCAATGGGCAAGTGCGTAAAAGTCCAGAATAATATCACTGGGATGGAGCCATTCGTTGGTTCAATTACTGTTAAAATTGAAGGTCGTGTTCTCGTCCCAGTATTATCCTTCCCGTCCTTACAAAATTTGGGAGTTCTACGATCGGAACATGAGTAAGTCGAACGTACCATGGACAGGATGGTCCGATTACAACTTAACTGCCATGTCAAGATGGGAGCAGGTTTGTTCACTAGTTCGCCAGCTGACTTGAGTACGTCATGATCGAACTTCCAGATTCCCAGCAACCCGGATTCGGCCCGTTTTCATCCTAATCTTGATTTTTGGAGAATCGGTAAGCGAATTCTCGCTGGTACAGAAGCACCTTACTGGATTGGATACGAGATAGACGTACGTGTGCTGAATTCGGCGTGTTATGTTTGAGCTTTTCCTGAAGAAGGAGCACTCCTTTTATAGGTGCAGAACCTAAACAAGTTCAAACTTTTTGAATTTACTGAAGACAACGATATTTTTGCATCACCTCGTCCGACAATGATACCAATTTCAATGGCAATTCATGAGCGAAACGATCCTGATGGAACGATTTGGGGGTCATTCTCAGCTATGAACTTCGAGGAACAGCGATTCGTGCAGGTTCGAGCTCCTCGCTCAATACAACTTCGTCAAAAATAATCGTCAATGCCTGAACTTCTAACATTTCTATAGTGAAACATTTCTCTGCTTCTGTGTTTCATCTTACCTTTTCTAAAATAAAACTAAATGATTTCGTTGAACTGAAAACTCTGATCTTCTAAATATCTACGTTGAAAGCGCCACGAAATTGATTTCCGTAGTGATTGGTGTCTATGTCACAATTGCATAAAAGCTTCCGTGTACAATCGAAAACTGGACCTAACAAGCTGTGCAATCTTTTCGAACATAGTTTCTAACATTTTTGAGAAACTGTTGCCAATGCTGTGGAAAATGTGCTCAGATACCGTATCATTTAGAAATATTCCTAATTCGATTATTTACTCAGGGCATTTTCACAGTCGATGCCCACGGAGTTCGCCGTGTGGTTGGGTTGTACGATTATGGCGCATGGGATCCTGACGCATGCGGAAAGAATGATGAATACATTGGTTAGTGATTAATCTTGTTTTGGACTGATCTGGTCTGTAGATGCTTATTATTGGAGGCTTCTCGATTCTTAATCCATTCACGTTTGACTAGAATGATACCTCCATTCATTTTTGATTGCTGAAATACAGATTCATTTGGCACTGCTCTCTTCATTCTATTTCTTGTACGCTTGAGCGCTCGGTGGGGAAGAGCAGCGAAGGCGTCGCTCGGTTCGATTTGTTGTAGTGATCCGTAGGCCGACGTAGGCACTGAATCTAAAACCCTTCATCAACACATGGAAAGAACCTGTTTATTATTTTGAAAACAGCTGCACCTTTGTCGACTTCATCCGAGGTTCCCACTTTATTTGTGGTCTCGATGTACACCCAGCTGTTTGCACGATACTAAATATTATAGAAGTCCTAAACAAGCTAAGCGATAATATCCTAAATGTTGTGCAACGTTGAGCAGTCCTAATGAATACTAAGTTAGCTGTTGCTTCATAATCCTCTTCCATACCAGTTCATATGACTGACTTCACTTTTCGTAGCCGTTTAGATTAAGTGGAAATTCATTTTAACACGATGTCTGGTTCAGTGTTGATACGTTTGATGCAATGCATCTATGGAGGGCCATTGCTTATTAACATTAGCGGCTGTGACATTCAGGATTCCACTTCAGTGACTATGACTGACAAGACTTTCCCAGTAACTGCCGTTCGCTGCGAAAATATAAGTGAAGACAATATTCGAACCAGTAATGCTCCATTGCGGGTGAGTTACCGGGGGAATCGAAGGACTCGAAGATGCGCACGTTGATCGGATGCACAAACATGGGTACGCTCTTCCAAAATAATCGCCCGTGCAAACTCCACGAAGTGAGAGGACTTGATAATGACCGAAAGCTAAGCATTGCAGCCACCGATTCACCGAAATACACACGAAATCACTGTAAATCAATTATTGCGCTGATGACGAAGAGGAAACGACGCGCAAATCATCCACTGAGCTCGCCACCGCAAAATACGAGACCAAAGTGCCCAAGCGAGTGAAGCTGGTTTACATTCTTCCAATGAATTACATTTTTACCCATGCGCGCTATCACAATCTATTTTTTAAAATCCTAAAGACAGCAAGCTGCGCTGTATAATGAGTGATCTGCACGGGTATGCCAACTTGACGGCAGAGAACTTCTTTCTGTTATCGGCCCCAGCTCTAGCTTCTGCAATTCGTTACCCCAGGTAACTAGCTTTACCTTAGCTTTAGCACGATGTCATAAGATCGCTATCCTCCATTTCAAATGATATAGGGTTTGTCATCATCGCTTATATTATCAGATAATCATCACCCAACGTGAAGTGTCGGCTCATTCCTCTGACTGATCGAGTTATGCTTGTCATTCCTTTTGAAGAGTCTTTGAATGAGTCTTTGTTAATTGTTCAAGTCAGTTGAAATTCATTTCTTAACTGAGCAACCGTTCCAGGCACCTTTAATTTCCTGTTGCTCGAACAATATCACCAAGGAATCGGAATAATCGAAAGCATTTTTTAAATATGACTTGGATCCGATCCGAATCGAGGGAAGGATGCTCGCAAAATATTCATTCGTAGAATCACCTAAGTGTAGTGGATGTACCGGTAAGGCCCATCAAAGAAAATTACATATGCGGAAAGATTGACTTGTCGTCCTATCAGCCTGGAGATTTTCCTGATTTGGTGTTTATAGAGTCCATTCGTGCATCGGTTGGGCGTGCGCGCGTGCGTTCGAGGTTTAACAGCGATTAGCTGACTGCACGTGATGACCAATCCCGAGTGCGCTTTTAGCGCTTTCCGGCAGCTTTTCACTGAATCAGCGATCGAAGGATACCCATGGCTGAACATTTCCTAGTCAACATTTTTCGAGAGTCCTAATAAGCAGTTATGTTCGATTGCCTCACAGAGAGGAAATGTTTAGACAAAAATAAATAAATAAATGATGACCTTAAAGGCTGGGCACTACGAGTGATTTCAATTGCAGGAAAGGCTTATCAAGCTCAAAGCCTTGTTATCCTACTATGATGTCGTACTAGTACTAGAAAGATAGAATGTATGTATGCATTCAAAATACGATACAATCGAAAATGAAACCTGACAGAGCAACGTATTGTGAAATGTTTGTAGAAACTGTCCACTTCATGTTCATTATCCAGTATGGAACCATTGAATTGTAGTGTTTTAGGTGACAAAACTCTACTTCCTGGTTATATTCATTCAATTACGTCTACTGAGAATTACTTGATCATTCCACTAACTTCGCTGCTGATCAATCCATGCAAATTCAAAGAGCCCCCAGTTTCAAATGGACACGATAATATCCAGAAAGGTGGCCTTTGGGGCATGGATTTTTACGATATGGTGCCATTAAGGTGATAGCAGTTTGACAGTTGTTTAACTTAATTGATACATCTGAGACCACATTTATATCAGATTTCTTGTTTTCAATAAGAAAACTCGAGAATTCTCAACAAAAGAGCCATTGGAAGTATTTCCGTCGATGTTTGTCACTCACCAGCTGAATGCCTACGATTCTCCCGACGGGAACATTATAGCGGACATGGTGGGCATACTTCTGTCCTGTGATAAGAGAGTAGCCAATATGAAGTAGCCTTGCAGGTGGTGTATGATTCTCATGATCCGTACGTCAAATATTTCTACACCGACTTCCTCACATCACAGCTTTACCCAAGCACTGCAAGGATTCTTCGTTTTACCCTAGATCTCAAACAACGCCGAGTAATGTACAACTATCTCATACCGCAAGTAAATTCCTTATATGCTGCTTGACCTTTCAACCAGTCGATTTGGTTAAACAATAGTTATTTAGGAAACTATTGCTGCAGATTTTCCGCAGTTTAACCACAAATTGGAGCAGAAGCCCTATCAGTGGACATATATCGTGGAACATCCATTCGCGGCCGGCAATCGTATTGTTAAGGTAATCGAATTAAACAGATCAATTCTATGTATCTACTCTGGACCGAACCAGCCAGATCAGACGCTTTACGAGCTTGTTGGCCCAATAATCGGCGGACATTGGGGTGAGAAGTTAGAAACATTGCCTTGTAGAGCCTTCGAGTTCCCAAATAGGGAATCGAGATAACACTTTCAAAACGGTAGGCAAGAACTAGTTTCTTCTGCTATTCGTTATTTTCTGGTGCGCATCTGTTCGAAACTCGTAAATCAGAAAGCTGAAAGCAATGCAAAAAATTTTACGAATCGTTTTCAGCTCTCAGATTTGTGGGTTTCAACGATCTCCCAAATTCTGGTATGTGATCTGTTGTTGTTGCGATTTAGATAAACGTTGATGAGCCGTCCGGTTCACGTAATCAAGAGCTTAGAGCCGACATTAGCCTTGTGCTTCACGAGCCGTGGTTTGTGCCCAGACCAGACTCGAGAAAAGAAGACGACGGAGTTCTTCTCATTCGAGCCCTTGATGTCGTTGAAAATAAAGGTTCCATCATCTGTAATGGAAATCCAGGTAGATGAAATAAGAGATCGGTAATTATCCTAATTCAGCGCTGCTTCTCGTGATCAATGCCGAAACTATGAAAGAGATTGGCAGAGCGTTTGTTCCCATATCCATTCCATTTGGTTTTCACAACAGGTTAGGTATACTATGACCAGCCTATCACTACAGATTTGATTCCTCTCAAGCTTCCTTGCTTTCATTCAGGTTTTACTCAAAACAGGAGCTTGGCCTTCCGGAAGGTTTCTCCGTGCACAATGTTGTGAATCATTTCAGGCCATCCGAAACTAAGGTTCGTTCGCCTGATGTCTCGATGGTGCATGTACTGTAATAGATGTGTTTCAGATGGGCTATGTGACACTACCTCTGAGAACATTCACTTCTTCTCGTCCAACTACGAAGAGCACCACCTCTGCCCCATTAACACAAACAACCTCAAGAACCGAATCAGTGCGAGTAGAATCAGTGAAAAGCGAAATCCCAGTGACTGTTACGACTCAGGCGTGGTTACCACCGACTACACAGAACAGAACTACAGCAGACGGTGAGAGTGGAACTATGACTCGCACTCCTTAATCCTAGTTGCTCTCCTCCTTTTTGCAGCTGCTACCACGAGGCTGTCAACAGCTAAAATTCCCCGCTGGTGGCCTTTGGGTACAACTGTTGAACCATTATGGTGGCAAAATGTGAAGGACCTGCAAAATAAAGCTGTTCCTACAGTACCAGCTCCGAGAAACGATGTGAGTAGGCTGTAGTAGATTTCTCTTGTCGAGTGCTTTGGTATCGCCAGAATTTTCAAAACTCATCCCGCCCTCGTAGGTAACCCTAGTTATGTACGGGCCATACTGAGGTCTCCATATGGGACCCGCAGAGCGATTCGAGAAACGCTCGCCTTCCCCGATGCGGAAAGGTCAAGTAGAAAAATTTTTGGATGAAATATGGGTTAATTGTGTTTCTAACGTCTCCTAGTCATTTAGAATAAAGTTCATGTATCGCTTCCAGGGCTCTTCCATTCTGTCTTAACCAGACGTTTGCGAACAGTCCGTAGTAATTGAAACGCTTCAGAACTGTCTGTTCTTGAACAATTGTAATTGGAACCTAGTTGACATAACTCAGTACTATCATATTTTGCAATAGAATTTTCAACAGGATCTTTGCGATCCTTTGTTAATTTTTGTGGAATTGGGCAGTTTATAAACACTAAAAATGGGTAGACGAAGTAACCCACTTCGCTCCTAATGTGCTCGGTAGTTCGTTGCAGTAGGTCTGCGCCGTCAGCCATCGAGGAAGTAAGCCTTTCCAACATGCAGCCACCCGCTTTCAATTTGTTATGCGCCCAATAAGACAATGATTTCTACGTTTAAAGGATATACATATACACACGTTTCAGAACAAGAAGACCTCTGCGAATACTTCGATCTTTCCCAATAACGGAATCAATTCTACTGCCGAGGTTATCTATTCTGAGACACTTGAAGCTCTGTGCAGCTGGTTGCCAAAAGTTTTTACATCAATTACCAGCGAATTGTGCCTACGTCAAGGAAAAAAAGCAGCGCAGTAAGTTGTCATACCGAATGGACTAGTTATTGTTCTTTTATATAGCTACAGGCTCGACATATAAGGAGATCCCTGAATTAATTCAGTTTTAATAAATGGTAAAAGGCTGACTGCTCGAATTCTCTTCTCTAGAAGTAGCTCTTACTCATTCATGGTTGTAGTTAGGGAAAAGGGGGAGGTGGGGTAACTGATACTGATTCTTGCCTTTTCATATTATTAAATGAGAACTTGAATGCGGTTTAGACCGGCGAAATAAGTTGCTGATCCATGTGCGCTTTCAGATCTTTGAAAATAGAAATGGAATGTTGGCTTAGGAGAAATATGCGGCTAAACAATTTCTAAATGTCAGGGTAAAGTTCGTAAGCCATAGAAAATGCGATATGAGGGTCACATTTCGAAAGATTCAAACCGTGAAATGGCCTTTTCAGTTTATAAGTGACAGTGTGGTTACTTAGACTAATAGCGATTCTTTTTACCACTACATATATTGGAGCGAAAGACCATCAGAGCTCTATCTCACCATGTTGTGGGGAAGGCATTAAGTATGTTTAGCAATATCGATACTCCAAACAAAATGGTCTAGCTGAGGTCTGGCCAAAAGACCAATGGATTTTCTTCTCTTGTGTCAAATACGGCGAGCAGCGCGCGATGCCTTCTCGTCTTGGTCAGTCCGATGACGTCGTACTTGATCCCCAAGCTCACATCATCAGGTCTTCTATACACGCTTCCGATGCAAGCGTCCGTGTGTTGAAAGTACAGATCGCCATCTTACGAATAGTCCTTCTCCGTTTGGGCAGCCTGTTTGAGAGAGAGAGAGATTTAAGCACGCCTTCCGAGCGGTCCCAGCCAACGCTGCCGTATTGAAGGCTCCTTCTTGTCCAGGGAATGAGGTCCATTTGTTTTACTGTGTTTGGCGAGTGGATACTCAACGTGTAGCTTGCAGGGCTCGGACGTGGGGGCGGGGTAACTCCGGGGGCTTACCAGGCTATCCCGAAGCTTGGACGAGGGGCCGTGTTTTTCCCGAATCGCCTCCCAGATGCTTCCCAGTCACTCGAATGCGAGCTTTTGGCTCAGTCGATGGGCAGTATACCACCTCACTCTCAGACTCTCCAACACGTATGCGTGGATACGCCTGCGAGAAACAGAAGGTATACCGACCAGTACAGCAGGATCAGGGAGTCCGTCCCCTGGATCCACCTGAGTCTCTGGGCAGGTACTGGCGACTTTTGGTCGGCGAATTAATTGTCCTATCTGCCGCCTTGGGACGCCCTAAGTAGCCTCGTCGCTAGCCGTCTGGGATCCTTCGGTGAGAAAGAACCCTTGGTGAAGAAGATCTGTAGAGAGGGGATCACCTGTATCACCTGTCGTCCCGTTGATCATCGACTTCCTCGAGCGGGCGCCAGTAACGTCTCCATTCGTCCCTGTCACGAGCCAGAGTGGTCCAGTGAATCGTTCTCGCTTCAGGGACACGAGGTTCAACATTCCTTTCGTTCAGAGCTTTCGTGAAGAAGTCTGACCATCTCGTTGGTGGCCTTCCTGGAGTTCGTTTGATGTCCCGAGGAATCCAGTCAGTAACCGCCCTGGTCCAACGGTCATCACTATATCGCATAACGTGTCCGGCCCACCTGATCTTCGATTTCTTGGCGTAATCAACGGCATCCCTGATCTTCGTTCGGTGACGGAGCTCGGAACTCCGGATTCCCTTCTGCACTTGCGTGTATAGGGAAATTCCGAGCATCGCCCTTTCCAAGGCGCGTTGAGTAACGCTGACAGCATGCTCATCCTGCTTTCGTAGAGACCAGGTCTCCGAGGCGTACGTCAAAGCAGGAAGGACAGCAGTGTCGAAAAGGTGAGCGCGGAGCCGGGTGTTCTTTGTCTTCTTCACTACTCCCTCGATATTCTTAAATGCTCCCCACGCGGCGCGTTTCCTTCTGCACAGCTCTGGAGCTAGGTCGTTCATCATGTTGACTTCCCGACCTAGATACACATAGCTAGAGCATTCGGAGATATTCGTTCCGTTTAACGTGAAAGGAGCATCAGGTACCAATCCTCTTTCATGAACATCGTCTTCGTTAGGTTCAGCCTCAAGCCGATCTTTCCACAAGCACTATCGAACTCGGCCAGCATTCGTTCCGCCTGCTCGATACTCGGTGTTATAAGCACGATGTCGTCTGCAAAGCGGAGGTGATGTAGGAAGCGGCCGTCGACCTTCACTCCCAAGTCTTCCCATTCCAAATGACGCATGATATTCTCGAGGGCGGCGCTGAAAAGTTTGGGCGAAATAGTATCGCCTTGCCGGACACCTCTCTTCACGTTGACAATGACTTCCTTATAGAATGGTGAAATCCTGGTCGTGAAGCTGTCGTAGAGCTCACGAAGCATCCTTATATATTGCGTAGGAACACCTTGGTTGCCCAGGGCTTCAATTACCGCTTCTGTCTCAACGGTGTCAAAGGCTTTCTTCAAGTCGATAAACGTAAGACATAGCGGCATTTTGTACTCTCGCGATACTTCAATGAGCCTTGTTAGGGTGTGGATATGATCGATTGTACTGAACCCTCTCCGAAACCCTGCTTGCTGGCATGGCTGTCCTTCATCTAATATTCTGCCAATCCTGTTTAGGATGACACGAGTGAAAAGCTTGTAGATTACGGACAGCAGGCAGATTGGGCGATAATTGCCAATATCGTCTGGATCTCCCTTTTTGTACAGCAACACAGTCTTGCTAGTTTTCCACGACGTGGGCACTTTGCATTCCGACAGGTACCGTGTGAAGAGCCTAGCCAGAGTTTTGATGATGACTGGTGGTATACTCTTCAGATGTTCTGGTTTGATCCTATCGGGACCGGGCGCTGTACAGTTCTTCATCGACGTGATGGCATGTCGTATTTCGGAAGGGAGAACGGAAGGAGCGATATATTCGACTTGCCTAAGATGGTGAGTAGGCAGGTAGACGTGGCTGTCGAAGAGATCCGAGTAGAAGTCGTAGATGACCTTCTCCATTGCCCTCCGGGATGCAGTAACGGTTCCGTCCGGACGATGCGAATGCTCTTTCCGGCCTCGGCGGCTTCGTCCATGACTGCTGCTTTTCTCTCTTTTAGATCTTCCTTTATCGCTTCTCTGCATAGCTTCGCAAGTTCGGACGTTCGTTGATAATTGCCTGCAGCTCGCGCGATTCCACGCTGGCGTATCAGCTCGAGAGTCTCCGAAGAGAGTCGTCTCTTGGCTACTTGTAGACTCTCTGCTTTCGTAGCTCTATCGCGAAGATGCTCGACGAGCCGGTTGTGTTCTTCGTCGATGTTGTCGATAACGGAATCCTCCCATTTACTCGCAAGGGAAGCGAAGTTGTCCCAGTTGATGGAGGTCTTGGGGCTTCGTTTCCGAAACTTCATAGCTCTCTCCCCGCGCACTGAGAAGCAGAATCTAGCGCGGAGGAGACGATGGTCCGATCCCGTGTAGAACTTCGGAACAACAGCGACGTCGGTCAGGCAAAATCTCCGATTGAAGATGATGTGGTCTATTTCATTATGGAACTGTCCACCAGGTGACTCCCATGTCCATCTCAAATGAGAGGGCTTCTGGAACTGCGAGTTACCATGGATGGTGTGGGTCGTCATGATGAACTCGGACAGCCTTTCACCCTGCTCATTCCTTTCCACTCCGTGAGTCCCGATGTGAAGCTCTTCAGCCGTTCTTCTGGGGCCAATCTTGGCGTTAAAATCACCGACGATGACCTTGAAGAAAGTGTGGTCTTCTCTGTAGAGCCTCTCCAGATCCATATAAAACGCTTCCAACTCCTCTTCTTCGTAGCTCGATGTTGGTGCGTAAGCAACGAAGATGGTTAGAGCTGGGATTGAGCCACATCTTCTTAATCGCAAACGTCCGATTCGGGTTGTTAAGCTTTCGTACGAATCGATGTTCATGGCCAAGTGCGTATTGACGAGGACACCTACACCGCCGACGCCTCTACTGTCGCATGTTCCAAGGAACAGTTCTTCTCCAGTCTCAAATACAGCGTGCAGCGGGCGATGCCTTCTCGTCTCGGTCAGTCCGATGACGTCGTACTTGATCTTCCTAGCTTGCATCATCAGGTCTTCTATACACGCTTCCGATGCAAGCGTCCGTGCGTTGAAAGTACAGATCGCCATCCTAGTCCTTCTCCTTTTGGGCAGCCTGTTTTGGCCCTGAGATTTTAGCAGCCTCTCCCGAGCGGTCCTACCCAACGCTGCCGTATTGGGGGCTCCCTCAGGTTCAGGGGAATGAGGCCCATTTCTATTACTGTTCTTGGCGTGAAGATACCCAACGTGCAGCTTGCCGGGCTCTGACGTGGGAGCTATTGACTTCGGGGGCTTGCCAGGCTATCCCGAAGTGGACCACTTCGGGATAGAGAGGGGATAACACTCATAAATATAAGAATGGCCTCAAAAAAATCCCTCAGCACATATTCAAAGGTACAGGTCACGATAATTTCGAGGTATGTATCTAGTCTCAGACGAAAAATTTGAGTGATGGTCCGGAATAGTGCAAAAGTTGCGAAGGAAGAGCGAAAATCGGGGCATTTCGTGGAGTATGAGGCTTGAAAAAAGGACCAAAATGAGAGGTCGGATGAGAATGAGACGGTAGCATAGAAGGGGTATTGGGGCCGGCCACCTGTCCAAGTGGGCCATCTGTCCAAATGTGCGCGCCATTGCGTACAGTTAGCTGCTGACTGCAGTAGGCTGCCTGCATGCGTGCGTGCGTATTATATGCTGCCGGTGGATAGGTACAAACTCTGCCGCAATGGGAACTCGCCCGACTCGGCTTTGGGTGTGTACGTCAGCTTAGCAGTTTTTTAAGCCTTTTTACGCCCTGTCTAAGTTGGTTTTCAACCCAGTAGCGCCACTTGTGCTGCCGTTGGGGTCACAATCTTATCATAGGTAAAATTTCAGGAGTCATTCTCATCAATAGCTGTGAATCAAATATGGAGCCTGCCTTGGTAAGCAGCCTCTTTCCTAATCGCTTCATTCGGCTATAGGGAGGGTTGCGGTGAAGTGGCAAGTGGTGCGCACTATCACACTTACGATAATGCGAAAACGCTCAAATGGTACTGATTAGTATAGCAGGATGAAAGTGCTGTCTTGTACATCGGCTGGGCACCATTGTATTGGCAGATGCATGCAAAAGTGCTACTACCATTTTGAATAGGGGTCGATGTGGGGCCCAAACCAGAAAGGGATTGATAAACATCGAGGACCTCATCTTTTTTGTACTTCAATTTGTATGTTCCAGGTGGATGGCGCCTTTAGCCAGTACCTACAGTGAGCGCTTTGGCATCGGACAAGCTAAGCGGTTGGCCTCATCTGGTGAGGCTGGGAATGTCGGAGTCAGACGACCTCGTCCTGCGACTCTGTTAAGATCGCAGCGAAGCGCTCATGCCTACCAGCCAGTTGCACAAACTATTTTCCAACCCAATTTGCCTGTCTCTTAGGAGTATGCTTTGTTTCGTCCCTAATAGGTTCCGTTATTATTCGCTTTTTATTGCTTTACATTAATGTACTAGTCTGGGAGCCCCAAGAGGGTTCCCATAAAAGGTATGGCGCATCGCCAAGTTGAATACGCGTTCTATTCCATTTTTCCATCTATGTGTCTTGCATTTCACAACCTTCATTTCGTGTAATAAACATAATATGCTCGTGCAGTGTGCCTCCATGTTTCACCAGAGTCCAGAGTTCGTACCATATGAAAGAAAATCGCTATCCTCGAGCTACTTAGTGAAGGGGTATTGCCGTACATCCTATGAAAATGGCATTTGCTATTTTGCACATCGAGTATGCCCTGTGGCCACACATTGAAGGGTCGTATCGATTGCGCCAGCATGCGCACTCTCTACTATCGTTTTTATTTATATATGAGGTTGATATGGCGAAATAGTTGCAATTCTGAACCTCGCATCATTTTGCCCATCCGCTATTCGCATAATCCCGGCGATCGTTGATTCGGCTGCATAAGCTATATATCGTATGATGAATTGAGCCGGTACCCCACGTGAAATTGTTCGATACAGCATCATTTCAGCGCTGCCCTGCATGCTCATCTATAGCGATTGACCGCGGACTAGGCTTCTTGTAGGTCATCGTAGTTGTTACCTTCTGCCTCTTGGTCTCACGGCCCAGTCGCTCGGTTGGTACCTATCACTTTTGTACAATATGATCAACATCGTCATGTAAAAAAAAGGATTCTCGTGGTCGAGATAGTCTTCAGCATATATAGGACTCCTTTTGCTGTTCACCGTCAAACATCTCTTTCTCACACGCTGTAGGACGTCGACCTTTTCCTCTTTGTCCCTTTCTGCAATCGTGAGGTGTTTTATCACTGGAGAGATAATCTGATTTTCCCTGCATATCCTCACTTTTGTTATTCCTGGAATTTTATTAGTTGTGATGTCATTTAAGGCTGATTGTACAGTCGTTCCGCATTTTCCGACTTGATATCTACAAAGATCGCGTTTGCATCGTTCGATCGTTTGAGTTATCTGGATGCCGCGGAATCTTCCTTTCAACTAGTAAGGAAAAACACCCGCAATCGCAATCCTCGAAATTCATCCTCGTACATGGATTTGACCGCATTGTATTTGAAAATGCATTCTCAACGCCAAAACAAATACCAGCCTGTTTATCGTGGCATCTATGATTTCTTCTCGTTGACAGTCTTTCATACGGCAGTTGTATTTATTTGTGAGCCATCATAATCCTTGATTAGAAGCCATATACGGAGAAGTATAATCCCTTCAGTCATTTCACAGGTTCTAATTGTAAGTATTCCTACTGTAGCTCATGAATAAAGTCGATGTGCAATGTTGTACAGTTGTGGAATGGGAAAGGCCTCTGAGCATTTATTTTGTTAGAGACTTTCCATTACTAGGTCATTTTGATTGCGGTGCGGTCACTTGACCGGTATCCGCTCTGCTCGTTTTGGATAAGTAATGAATAAGTTTAGTAATGAAAAATTTAGCAACAGGCAAGCAGCTAAATAGAAGCGGATTCGGCAGGAATAACGGTCGTAAGCCGTGTTATTCTACCGGCGTCAACCAATCGCTCGGAACTCGTATTTTATCTTGTGCTTGCCGTTATCAAAGATCTGTTTTGGAGTTGTGTATTTACTACCTTATCAGCCCCGTCATTTCATGTTAGACTGTTCTTAAGCACTTTTTTTCGACAGTGTCCATACATTTCATTCTAGGCAGACCCAGAGCACTGGCAACGACCAGTTTGTTAAACGGAGAAGTATTTTTCCAAACGGGAACCACTAACCCTCCCCAAATTCTTACGGCAAGCGGCAGTGGTTCCGCTGCGACTATCGTAACCTTCCACTGGAAATTCAAACCTTCCCTTCATAGCGCGCTGCTGCGCGCGGCCGAGAGTGAAAAGCGCGACGCGATTGTCGAGGAGAAAATACCACATCCAGCCGTAGCATATAAAGCGTGTAGATTTGTTTACCTGTTGTCTTCTGGCAAATTAACGTAACTTTGATTGACAGAAAAAAAGCTTGATTAGCTTTGACATTACCTTTCCTTCACATTCCCTTGTTTTTTTTTCTCCTCATTTCAAGTACGTTTTTGATGGGGGACTGCATAAACAATATCAGTCATGTCATTTAGAGCCTCGCAAAATCTTTTTCTGGTAAAATAAGCTACAAATGAGATTAAAATCTAATGTTTTGGCGCTCAGTTAAGTAAGCTCCAACGTTGTCAGCAACTCATTCCCAGGGTCCAGGTTGTTGCGCGTACCGGGCAGCTCGTGCTCTTTAACATGTTGCTTCTCGGCCGATCAATTATCATTGAGAAATTGGTGGTATATTGCAGCAGTGAAGGTCATTTTTGGAATAGAATCACCAAAACTCACACACTGAAATTTTTCGGCCATGATGGGTTTCAGCTTGAACCTACCTTACTCTAGTAATTCATAGACCTCCTCATCTGCATCCGTCCAAACTCGAAGCTTGTGACTTGTGGGCTCGGTGCGCAAGTTCACCAATATACGGCCTACAGCCAATATTCGTTTCGAAGTGGCGCATGGCTCCGGTGACGGAAAAGGCTTGCTATAGTCATCACTTCGGCTTTCGATTTTCGTAGGAAATTAAGGTACCTATACATATCCCTCCCTGACCACCTCTAATACTTTGTATACAGTTCTGCCTATTATACTACCCGGTGACTTCGACAATAGTCTAGCCTATGTGTGCTCCGCCATTCGACCCTTTCGTCTACCCCTTTCGTAGACAGGATGAACATTGTGGACACCACCTTTTCTTGTATCCGTTTTTGCTGTCTTGAACAATTACACTCTTTTTCGACATTACGCTTAGCGACGTTGTGCCTTACAAATGGGTAACCATCATGATGAATTCAAGCGGAGGATCTCTCTTTAATGACGCCTCTTGAATTTTCCGCGTTAATTAAGGGTGCTCATGTTTCCTTTCACTTTCTAGTAGTTTCTTCTGCAGCCATGATAATGAAATTGGGCAATTACGTAATTAATGGTCAAATGACCTTATATGACAGTATTCAAAAAACTGTGGTACCATGCTGCATGACAATCTTACCGTATTGAACCTTAATTGGCAGTACTACTTTTGACATGGCAGATTCCATTTTTCTTCTTTCGATCTCTGTAACTAGTTCTATCCCAAATGCCAAAATTTTTATCCATCCAAAACATTCTCTCAGTGACCAGCGAATAATTCTAAAAACTTACCATCCTTCTTCTCATAGCCGCTCTCTCGGATTTGTGGTTCTCTGGTTAGGGTGACTAGCTGATTTCGCGTTCAGTTATTTAGCACAGTCTAGGTACATTCTACCGCTGCAGGCCACGATGCCCAACTCTCTGCCTTTACATCTTCCCATCAGGCAAATGTAGCGCTACAACACTTGTAGTCTTACCAAAAAAGCAATGCATCATAGTATACTTATCTCCAGATGCTCTAAATTCCTGCGAGCGTCTTATCCGTGCGGCGTGATATTCCTGATCACTATCAGTATGTCATTCATGTAGCGTTTGATTCTTCCCTGCTTAAGGAGAGGGCAGTTGGATTGGAAAGGTCAGTGACCTCGTAGCAGTTCTGCATTTTCATTGGCTCACTGCAGCTATCTTTATTCAAAGTAATCAAAAACGTGATTAATTACCCGCCGGTCGATGTCTGATTCTCGGTATTATAACCCGTAGATCAGGAACTGCAGCGTCTCGCAAAGTATAACATGAGTGGATAGCTCGAATGTTGGAAAAAACCAACCTGGAGTCAGCAAAGGGAAACATTTTGAATTAGGAGACAGAAGATAATTACTATTGGACAAGGTCTACTCGTGATATATCCATGCTTCTGTCCCTAATAAGATCTCTGTTAAGATATTAGATTTCTGTTTACGTCGAAAAATTTCAATTCATTTTCATCACCTCTTCGAAAGTATTTTCGTTGAACTCTCCCTCGACAACTTTTCAAAAGGACATCATTTTTATATTATTTATGGTATATAAAACTACTAAGAAATGGACACCTCCGAAAGAATTCAGTGACATTCTATTATTCGTCATTTACCTCTTTGAAATGACAAGTGTAATCACTATCAGTCCTATTCATAAGGGCGCGGCTCTCTGAATTCACTCGTATTGCCACCGCATCCACTCAACAATTGAAAAGCCTGTCGTACTCCTTAAATGTTACCGAGCAGTGCTTCTCTAATAGCTTAGACCAAGAACATGAGTGTTATCTGAGCATTTATTATATTCCGACTGTTCTTCATTGATTTTAGGAGTTGCTTTCCAATCAGTTAACATTATCTGGAAACAGACTAACAGTCTTCAGCATTGTCATCATTTATATCCAATGCGCTCGTTAAAAATACATCCAAAGGGTTGTAAAAATGAGTAAATATCCGAAGGAAGGGGCGCTGATGTACATATAATTAAAATGTTTTCGATTTCCATGATTATATCTATTATAGTTTAACATGCAGTTGCGAAAACGCCCTACTTTGTATGATTTCTCAATTTCGAGTCATACTATTGAAAATAGCATAATCAAGCGTTGCTATGTTTTCCTGCTTCCTGTGCAGTCAGAGGTTACCAAATGAATTTTTAAGGTTTCATGGGTTGTCTTCAATGACCACAATCACCGATCTGTTCAAGAAGGTTCAGGATGCTATCACCAATTTGAAAGGTTCATGCTTCTATTAGTTGAAGTATCTTATCCACCTAGAGTTGTAAGTGCGGTTCTGGAAAAACGTCAGGTGAGAATGAAGGAAGTCGCAGCATTTCTGTGTCCTCGTCAAAATATGTCGCAGTAATCCGCCTCTACACAACTAGATCACAAATACATATACATATATATATATATATATATATATATATATATATATATATATATATATATATATATATATATATATATATATATATAGAAACCAAGTATGATTAAGATTTAGTGACCAGGCCGTTCCAAGGTAAAGGGGGTTTCTTTATAGGTGTGCCCTAGCATTACCATAGCTCAACTAAGACGCTTTTTATTATATTTATATAATATAACAAAGATTCAGTGACCAGGCCGTTCAAAGGTAGAGGGGTTTTCCTCTAGGTGTGGCCTAGCATTACCATAGCTTAACCAAGACGCTTTTTATTACATTTATTCCAATTTTTAGCAAAAGCATAGGGGCACTAGGTTTGTTGAATCAATGAGTAATTCCGTTCCTGTTTGTTGTTTGCTCGGCTGAAATGCAAGATGATACTTACAGGATGGCTTTTCAGTCATTTGCGGTCATGGCAAAAGACAGGCTGATTATATTCGCTCCTTCAATTTTGGGAAGGGGCTGGATGAGCCAATCACCAAAGTGTTACTCTAAATTCTGTGGTAAATTTTTAATGAAGATGACGCTTGCATTCGGTCCTTATGAGCTTATTAGTGGCTTATAAAAGCTTCTGGCGACTCTGTTCCAACGGAAAAAGTATCTCCTCATGTTCTACTTTTGCCTGAGTAGTTTGAAAAACAACATCTTTGTGAAGATGCTCGTGAGGGGTCGATGATTTACATAACGTATCAGTGTTTTTTTTTCATATAGCAATTATGCGGAAACAAAAACTATTGTTTTTACTCTGATCCCTCCCAGCGAAACAGGTGATTTGCACCTTACTTCAAGAAATCTTTCGGAACTTCGATGCTTTATCATATTTAAGATTATCTTCACATCGCTCTTGAAAGCTCACTCAGTTCAGTCTAATTCCATAGGCTTCAAAGAAACAAACGGCATATAGATAGCAATGCGAAAAGATGCGCTCCATCAAATGACGGCCTTGTTACGATTCAGTACTGAAATGACAGCCAGGAGTAGCTTGATTGCCGTTATTCAGGTGACAGTAACATCCTGCTTGGGAAGGATGGCGACATCGTGTTCTCAAAGAACAATGTTTGTGTACATGACCTCGGAAATGATGAGGTTGGTTTCTTCATTTCGGTGGAACCATAACCAATTCGCGTACCGGCAAACGAGGAAGTTCCTATCAGGTCGAAATGCTTCAATTGAGGCCTAGATCAGACTCATATTTAGGTCGACAACATTATACATACACCCGGTTACTTAACGGTACACTGTCAATCCGACGAGCAAATCGGTGTCACCTTGGTTCTCCAATGGTTGCCCAACTCAACACTCCAAAAAAATCCCGCAAGGTAGCTGTGCTTCAACTGTTACTGACTTGTTTTTGACCAGTCCTTAAATCTCTATTAAGCATACGAAGTGTATCGCCGCGGAACCAGGCAAGAAACACTTCAAGACAACCATGCCTACGAAGCAGAAACCAAGTAAGGGATCTCCATTTTCAGCTTTTTCTCAGATTAGATGGGGTTGGACGTTTTTGTGGTGGATTCATGAGTTTCTAATGAGTATAATATTTCAGCCAGAGGTTGAGACACAAGTTGCATCGCATCGCCAACCTAGGTCAGACATCGGAAAGGCAGAAGTCAGTTTTTTTACAGTCTCTTGAAAAAGGAAAATTGGTATTGAAAAAGATTTTTTCTGCTCGAAGCCTAAATGATGTTCCAGTGTAGAGTATCCAAATTGGAAAGTGAACTTCCACGCTAAGTAAATAGACATTCGATGAGGTCAACAGCCACAAATTAGCAAACTTTTGCAGAAAATTGAGAGGTCGTTGTTAGGCTCTTACTCACTTTCAGAGTGCATCAGACTCACCCCCAGAAATTTGTGTGGAAATGAATGGCGATCTTATCTCAGTCACTGCGGTTCACGAACGTCCGACAGCTCTCTCCACAGTGGTTATTTAAAATATCCAAACGCTTTTGATATTCATAAAGATTATTCTTCACTAAAAATCAATTTACAGAATATGGCATTACCACAAACTGGAGCTGATGGGGAATTTAGCGTTCCATCGATCAACGTCATTCCTCACACACCTCTCGATCGCCAGATGTTCAGTGTATGTACAAGATGTGCTAAGCAATTCTTTCGATAAAATTAATGTTCAAAATAACTTTCACAAACCAAACTGTAAGTTTGGTGAAACATTACTACCACTTGTAAACTACTGCCTGCACCCCGCGCCCGCCGTACCGTGAACCTCAGTTTCCTTGAGCAGGTGCTACTAACGTCCCCTGTGGCGAGCCAGAGTGGATCAATGGATTGTCCTTGCTCGAGGGGAACGGAACATAGTAATCCTTCGTTCAGAGCTTCCGTGAAAGTACCAGGCCATCGTGCTGGTAGCGGTTTCCGTGTTCACTTGAGTCCAGGGAGATCTCTTCAGTAACCGTCCATTCTTTGACGAAAGAACAATTATTACAATTACGTTCCAGATTTTCTTCATTGGGCTGATATGGGAAATGCAGGCTGTCCACGGCAGCCCTCTCAATATATTTTAGATGTGCAGCCACACTAAAGTCAGCATATCACACTCAAAAAAACAGGGACTGATCTTCCTCATCTAACATATGTTTACTAACTGGTTCACCTCCCGATTTCCTTCGATCAAATTCATGTTGTACCCTCTAACTATCAACATTGGCCCTTACTGCATAGGTGCTACCTAACGAAGAGGGCGGTTCTCGAAATAGGCGGGATTTATAGGAGGGTGCTGGTCTCAGTAAATTCATATGTCGTATTTGAGTCTTCAAACCAATCCATGCTAACAACTCCAGAACCCGATCGATTTTCACATGATAAGAGCAATACTGTGAGCTACTTCCCTATGAGTTCGACGTGTAGAAGAGCTTGCTTCCACTATGATCATCTGCTTGTACCTTTTCTTTCAGGATCTGCCCAAGTCCCGGTCGCAGTCGTCTCTTTCAACATCTGGAGCCGATGAAGCCTCTGAAAATGAGGAAGAAGTCGTGAGTTCATCGTATGACAGCAGCAATCATTCTGTCGATGAGCAGGGTGAGATGTGTCAGGAATTTGAATACGTCTTTCCTTTTCTGTTTCCATACAGTAACTAATCCCCACAGGCGCTTTGACATTGCTAAAGCTCCTTCTTCACTGAGTACTGGGTGCTGGAGAGAACTGTCATCAGTTAGTTCAGGGACAATGGTGAATTCTTTTTGGAACTATCGCGAATCGCTGATTGACTGCACGCCGGAACAATTCGCATACGAACACAACTTGATGCTGATGGAGACATCCAAGGTATGCTTCCCCTGACGGACCGTAAACAATAGCTGTATTGAGATTGCGAGCACAACTGGCTTGAGCACAACTGGCTTTAGTGAAAACAACTGTGAATGAGGCAGGGCTCATTACGAGATCAAGCAGCCTTCAAAAATATGTACATATAACAGATAGAGGGGATATGCACTGGTTTTTGAAAAAACTGTTGACGTTTTTCTCCAATTTCCTTTTCTCGCTTTTCAGTCATCAGCCTGTGGAATCTAGTATTAATTTCCCAAGGCACAGAGAAATCGACATTGCTTAAGAACGATGCCATTTCCTTCACCGCCGAACAACGCAAATGTTGTAGTATATTTCAGAACGAGGAGCCGATTGCTGTTCTCAGTGGGAAAGTAACATATTCAAACAAACTGTCCAATATCAGCCTTTTCTCAGTGAATCTAGGTCAGTTCTTCTTCGACCCATTTTCAGTGCAGAAAATTACCATTATTGTTGAAAATCTGGAAGATTCTAGGAAAAATGAGATCTATGAGATTATTCTACTCAAACTCGGATTGCACCAGCGGTCAGTTAGTTATCGCTAGCCCAGACTCCCATTACAAGGTAAAATTTGCGAAGATATTCTGTTTTGAATCTCTCTAGCCTGCCATTACTGGTCGGTTGCAATAGGTTTCGAGATTAGGCGTTCATAGTAACAGCCTCGTCAATCATAACAATTCCTTCGTTTCGACAGAGCACCCTTGCTGTGAACCAGGGAATGTGGATTACTGTAAAACTTTGGTTCGTCCTATCGTCTAATTCTATTAGGATGTGTGGAAAACTCTGAGAAAATTATGCCTATCAGCTGTAAAAGTATGTTGCTTCCAAACGCGCTAAAGAAGTACTATAGATTCGATAATAGGGACACCGAATTCAAAAGCACGACGGAAACTCTTCGAAGTCACCGGGGATGTCGTAGCACAGGAAACTCAAATATGCGCGCGTAAACCCCGTAAAGGCATCTTGAATACAAGTCACCGATCCAAAAATGAATCGTATTGAAGAATGCAATCATGCGGGAGCTGCGGCCTTATATAAAGTTGACCTTCCCGCAGGGATTTCGAATGAAGACCTATCCCAGCTGACACTGGTTGATTGTTATCATCGGTTGCTTGTTGATTTCGAAGAAACCAACAAGCTACGGTGAGTGGTTCTCCTTTAATTACCTGGGTGCCCTGGTAGTCTCGGATTTCAGTGTGGCAGTGGAGACGTTTGATTGGATAGTGACAAATTGTTATGTTCTTTCCGGCCCTGAAGAAGGCGAATCCGCCAAAACGTCAGCTTAATAAAGCCTCATGGATAGTTAAAGAAAACAACTCAGTAACGAAGGAGGTACGTTCCGTGTTGGCCAACCTACGACCTGGCAGTATGCAGCACTTCCAGGCAAAAAAGAAGACTTAGAAGGTTACCTACAGTACTGGAGTGGAAGAAATGGAAATTGACTGAGTGCTCGTAAGGACATCGTTTCTCAAAACTGTGAAGAACATCGAGGCCCTGTCTTATGAAGAATTGACCGTTCTGCATAGGCATCCCCCAGCGAGCATAGCAATCGAGCTACTCAAAGAGCAAGAACGAGAACAGAGCGGAGAATCTGGTTATGTAAGATACGCCGCAGTGAAGGTCGATTATAAGCAGAGGATCTGGAAGTTAGTCTTCCAGACCATCAAGGACCGGTCCAGCGAACAAGGAGAAGCACACAATAGGTCAGCGAGTAAGCCATTTGAACAAACACATCTGAGATAAAACGGAGGTGGCAAGAATACACCAATACACATGCAAAGAATTCAACCGTGGAAACAGCCCAAGTAGAGGCGTCGGCTATCCTCATCGCACTGTGGACAGGGGATGGAGTCTAGCGTGCAATAGGGAAGTTGAAGGTTGAAGCAGCGACAGGTTTAAATGGGGTGCCAAAAGAGGCCTGGAAGACGCTCAGAGAGTACCTCCGATGGTCACATTCTTCAGGAATTTGATGGCTCACCCAATTCGTGAACAATGTGACGATCGGAAGAAGAATCTCAGATGCGTGGAGGCGCAGTACTACAGTTTCCATCTTCAAGCGGAAGGTAACGCAACGGATCGCATCAACTACCGAGGATTAAGGTTGGTTGCTTTCACGACGAAACCCTACGAGCAACTAGTGGATTAAGTACTTGAGGACTGCTCCTGAACTCACAGGAGCAATTCGGCTTTGTGGCAGTATGTTCCGAAACGGATGCCGTCTTGATAGCTAGATAACTTATATAGAAATGTAGAAAAAAAGCAAGAAAAGCGGAGACCTGCCTTCTTGTCCTTCCTCAATGTGGGGAAGGCTTTCGACCGACTCTCGCGACCAATTCTTTTGAGAGCACTAAAAAAACATAACTTTCTTCAGCTAATGATTCACCTGGTGAATGACATGTACGGTGAGTCCGATCAGCTCTGAGACCAGTCCTCTCCCTGCTAACACTGGATGTCATCACGAAAGGAATGGATGGAAATTGAAGACCATCGTCTACGCTAATGACATCGCTCTCATAGCGGGGAGTAGAGAGGAGTTCAAGCACAAACAGCAGAAGTGCCAGAGAGCCCTGTCAAAGAATGGGATTCGGCTGAATAAGAGAAAGATCAAGATCCTCGGTATGGATGAGTGAGCAGAGCCAGTTGTAAACTGCCTTTAGGGTGGATCGATAAAGTTCAAGACTTCTGGTACCTATGAAATGACCTAACCGACAGTTTTAGTGTGGATCAGGCTGCGAGCGCTCAAATCAACGCTGTGTGGATGAAATGGAGAAAGTCCACTGGTATTCTCTGCGACCGATGATGCCCCAAGGCCCTCAAAGGAAAGGCTAGTAGGTAGTGACACTCATAATGTTCCACGACAGCGAGTGGTAGCCTATAGGCAAGCACCAGAGGTAACTCCAACCCGCAAAAATGAGGATATCGTGATTGGTCTGCGGTTGACCGTGCTAGAAGCGAAGAAGTCAGAACAATCATACAAGCAGCCCCTGCCTAGCTGAAGAAGAGGGAGTAGCATCTGCGATTGTATGTACACGTACTGAGAAGGCCACAGAACGGTCCGATAAGGGAGCCGACAAAGGATGTAATGTAGTTCTAGGCTCAAGTAAAGCGATAGGAGCCTCAAAGAAGACGTGTCGAGAAGTGGTTAGGAAAGACCTTGCCATGTTCAAGGTGACAGCAGAAGATGTTGAAGATAGATTGAGAAGGAAACGGCTAACAAGAACAGCGGGCCCTGTAACGGCGCTGGACTAATGCTAGGGAGAAAAAGACATTGATCGAGCTCACAATACATTTCCTTTTCTGATTTTTTCGGAGTTGATGCATTACCTTTGAATCATTCAAATCACAACATCACGACAATGTTGAAAGCCAAAGTTTCACACGTGTTCAATGCATTGATGAATTGTTCCTTTGATAATGCTTTCAGATTCTTCATTTCCATCATGGGGGACTGGACAAGCTGGCGCTGCTGTTCGAGCAGTGGTCTGCAGTAAAGGCCAAAAGTGTCAAAAATGTCAGTTTTCGATATCAGTGACGGATATGCGTATTCACCTTTAGAAATCAATTAAATGTCACATTGTCGAATTTTAGAAGAACTTTGAATTCTTTCTAGAGAGTGTTACCGATTGTTTTTCTTTGCATTAGAGTGGTGCTGAAGGAAGGGCTTGGCAGAGTTCGAGGCACATACAGTGGCGGCCAAAAGTCTTCGATGAAACGCTTTTTCGATCGTAAATTTTTTCCTAGTAGAAGGATTCAAGAAAAAGTTTGATATGCAAACCTCATCTTAATCGAACAAGTTTGTACTTTTTGGCTTCAGAACGGGGCGATTAGATGACTACTCGCGGAGGTTCTACTACAGAAGCGATTTTTCCTGATTGCGGTCTTAGCGATAATTACATTTTTTGCTTCCCTTCAGTGCTCAACTTTACTACTTGTACACTCAAGGCATGCTAGAAGGGCAGTAGTCGCTCGGAGAATTCAGACGATTTCTTCGATTATCCCATGCTAGCAGGTCAGAAGCTCTGTTTGCAATGCTTGGAGAACGGAAAGACTCCGATGTGCTTTATCAGCCCAGGACAGACGGATCACATTTCCGTCGAGGGCTGACCCTCGCCTCACTGGGGCTGACATTGTCGTTGAGTTCAGCGCTAGCGATAGCGCCATTCCTTGCCGGCAGACTGTAGGAAGATCCCTAAATGGTGGTGGTATTCATAGGAGGCATCCGACCAAAAAGCCGTTCATTGGTTCAAAAATAGGAGAGCTGGAGTGAAGTCTGCGCCCTGTCACCTCAACTAGGCTTCGACTGAATGCTGTAGAGTTCCTTCTACACATCGGCGCAAGTTCAGTTATTTGGGAAGCGATGCTACACGCTGTGGGAAGGCCCATGTGAGGAAAATTCAATACAAGTGCACCCTACCCACAACTGAGCATGGTGGAGGAAGTGTGATGGTATACAGTGCCTTCTCCTCGAATGGAATGGGCCCTACTTTGAGAATTGACGGCACAGCGACAGGGGAGTAGTACAAGAACATGACGGTCGATATCATCTGGGCACAGCATCACATGCCAGCAGAATAGATCCTGCAGCAGGGTAATGATCCCGAAACAGTTCTCAGTAGTTGTGAAGGCAGCCTTCAGCGAACAGCGAACCATACTTCTGGAGTGGTCCAGCCGGTCATCGGATCTGAAACCAATAGAGCATATGTGAGGAGAGCTCAAAAGGCGTTCTACGAGGAAACTTTGTGAAAACAGCGAAGAAAAATTCGCTTGGTAAGCGAAGAAGGGATAGCCATGCCAGTGTCTACCATTCGAAAACTAGTCGACTCGATACCTTCCCATTGCGATGCTATCATCAAAAGCCGAGGCTCCCCTAACAAATATCGATGTTTTTGATGTCTTTCATGCCGCTATTCCGAAATGAAGCGGTTCTCGTTGGGTCGATGCTATCTGTATTTCCCACTGAATTTGAGTTAAATTTCACTAACGTAACTTGAACAATAGCGGACTGCAGTTTAATAGCCGTGAGTATTCATAATATGCCTTTGTTAACATACTGAATTTTCATGTTTTTTTTTTTGAAATAGGAAAAAAGTTACAATTGAAAAAGCGTTTCACCGACGACTTTTGGCCGCTACTGTATGCACTATGTTCCTCAAGCCATATTAATGCTAGTTTTTAGGGATCTCCATCACCTTTAAACGACAAGCATCTACTGATTTGTCAGCCAACATTGGGGAGAGATGAATTAGATCCAGAGGACGGGTTATACGATATGGTAACGTGGGATTACTGGAAAAGCTACAAGAATTGCGATGGGATCATTGCCGATAGCAATACTATAAGAAAGGTGTGTTAAGAGACTGTATGATTTGTTTCTGGGTTAAGTGAATGGCTAGGACGGTTCTCCTCTGAGAACCATTACATATATCGCTGTTTAAATAAGCGGGAAGTGTTTACGAATACTAATGAAATTCAAACAATTCCTCTCATACGTAACATCATTGCTCCGATTTCCAGAATGCTTAATAACGAGTCGAAATTTCTTCTTACGTGCCGTCCTGCCACTCATTATTTTCCGGGTGCTAGTAATGTATTCATTGTGACTGTTGCAAGCCAGAATATTGCAGTCCAGTGAACCTAACGAGCCATTCCTTCGGTTGAGCCATTTTCTAAAACCGTCTGACCATTTGACTGATGGCGAACTTAGCGTTAGTTTTGACAAACGCATTATTGATCATTCTGTCTTCAAAGGCACAGTTCATGATTATTTTGAGGTACCCTTTATCTTTCGAAAAGCGAAAATATAGATTAGGAATAGTTCATCGGTAGTGAAGAAAGCGAGAGAATTCGCGTTTTCGAGAAAAATATGGCTCCTTAAAAGTAACGAAAATAGAATTTGACGGAAATAACCTAGAAGGGGTATTCGGAGGAGATTTTAGCTATTGCAACTGTGCGAAGAGCTAACTACATCAAGCCAGAGCTGTAGAGGACTGTCTTTCACTGTCGCTTTGGATCATGACAAGTTGTTTGAACTTCCTACATGGGTTCTCTTGTGATCGAAGCAGCCTCTACAATGCCGGTGGAACTCGTCCGATGATACACATGGGCCAATCTTTGAGCCTTTATAACTCCCTAACTAGGCCGCTTTCCGACCTAATAAAGCCAGATATGGTACAAGCGGCGGCCTAAAATTCATCCTGTGGAGGAATCTCAGAAACCATTTTTATCGTGAACTGCGCGCAATCGGCTGCGGCGAGGGCGACGCGATTTTCGGGGAGAAGTCACCATATCCCATCAAGGACCACAGGGTCGACATATGTGTGAAAAACTGAGTTTTTATCATCATTCGCACTATTTATCTAATGTTCTGATTCTATGCTGCTCGATTCCTGCAAGTCATCTCTAAAGCTGGATTATTAACCATCTAGACTTCTCAACTCTAGCACGTGTAGTTGGATCTATCAGAGGTTTACTCTTCCTTGAGATGAAAGGTGCATCAGAGTTGAGTCAGTTTCTCAGAAACCTCGTGCTGGTCAGGTCCGGCTGCAATTCATTGATTCTACTAGCTACTGAACTCAAACAGCCCAAGACGATATTGTCTGCGATAAGGTAGCGTGCAACTGTCATTGTCGACTTTCACTCATTTTCAAGTAGACTGATGAGCCATGAATTTTTTGACAAGCTCCCGAAGCATCTTTATATTATATTATGTAGCAGCATCTTGATCGCCCATTAAAAGGACTACAGTTTTAACTCAACAGGCCCAATCCCTCCTCAACTTGACACACGTTTGACGCTATGCAATACCTTGTGCTCTCTAGCAGCACTTACATATATGAGTCTTGTGGCAACGTGATTGCTCGCATGACCATCATCCAGTGTTCTGTCAACACTGTTAGGGTTGTTAGCTTAGATAGCTTTCCACGAAAAGAGAACATTGCGTCCGATAGAAACCACGCGAAAAGCCGGGAAAGATGGCTGATTTAACAACATTGAGATCGAGCGCTGCACAGCATTCGTCAACGTGAGGCAAGTTGGATTGCCTGAGGAAAAGAAGGGGCCACATTTTTATTCCGCTTCAGATAGTGGCTAGACCGGCACCAACCGGCTGTCGTAAAAATCGAAAGAGAAGTCAAAAAGGACTTTTTTCATTGCAGTTAGGGACGTAGTGACTGTTACACCGAGTCGGCGGAACGTCACCAAGGTCTTGCAACTGGCGAGACTCCGACGGCAGTGCGGATGCTCTTCCCAGACTCGGTCTTCAGGTTCACATGGAACACTTGATCGAAAGTCGCATATCCCGAAAACACTTCTTCCACAAATTTGCAAGAGGCGTGCAACGAACATTCAACTGTTCGTTCAGTCCAACGGCGTATGTATTTGATTTTCCAGTATAGGTTTTCCTATCTTCGATATACGCTTTCGATGCATGTGCTCAAAGTGCAGATCGCACCCTTGATCTTTTTTCGTTCGTATAGCCTATTATGCCTCTAAGATTCTGGCACCCCTTGCCGGCTGTCTCACCCAATGCTGCTATTGCGGGGGCTTCCTGAGGTTCACCGCAATGAGGCCAATTTATGTCACTGTTTTTGGTGTACGGCTACCCACGAGTTGCTTGCCTGGCTCCGATGTGAAGCTTGTATAAATGCACGTGGCTCTTAAATGTAGTTAGTCACGCTTATCCAGCGTGGGAAAACACGTAAGGACTCGAAAATCTTTTCTCTTGTCTAGTATATTGACTTAGCCTTGCAGTATGACTTTACTCGTGGTTGTGAGGGAACACTTTAATGATGGAATGGTTCTTTCTACATATTTGGTAGTACCTATGACTAGAAAATACCCTGCGCTAACTCTGCGTTCCTCTCTTGAAGGGTAAGAGCAGGGCTCGTCCATCTTCATGCACTGAAGACTGTCGCACTCCCAGGATTCAATTATTTCAGGCGGTTTTCTTCGCATCCATGGAGCCTGGACTTCGGAAAGAGATTTGGCCATTCCTGTTACGCATCTATCCATGGCAGTCTACTATGGAGCAAAGGGAAATCATTCGAAACGATCTGTTTCTAGAATATCAGAATCTCCGCAAAAAGACGTAATGAGTGTTTTGTGAACGTATTGCTTCCGTCTCCCACTCACAGCTACCCTTTTGTACAGTCCGCTAAGACGCTAGTTTTCTAATTTGAAGGGAAAAGAAGTCGGCTTCTTCTAAGCAGCATTGGAGTGCTGTCGAGAATACGATTCTGAAAGATGTTGTTCGAACCGATAGAAAGAATCCCTACTATTCGGGGGAAGGCAATCCCAATATTGAGACTATGAAGTAAGTAGCACCGATTCTGCTATTGCAATTATGCTTATTTTGCTTTTTAGCTGATATTAATGGATATTGTGAAAACGTTATTAATCTCTCTTTCCAAGGAACATCCTTTTGAATTACGCTACCGCATATCCGCATGTGAACTATATCCAAGGAATGTCTGACTTACTGGCACCTTTGTTGAGCACCATCAGGTAGAGTGACATGTAAAGTTGCGGAATTTGCGGTTTCACTCCATATTGTCTCCTTTGATTGCATTAATAAATAAATAATGGGTCAGAATCTTCCAATGATAGCCCACGTTGCAGAGACGAGGCCGACACCTATTGGTGTTTCACAGGACTTATGCAACAAACAGTATTCTCATGTTCTCCCAAAGGAAATGAAGGGCTCATGGAGATAAATCTGGTAAGTTTTCCTTATGTTATTTACTTGAATAACTTTTTGACTCACCAAAACCACTTAACCGTCGCTGGCACGACACCAACCACTCATTCCCTGCGTTCACTTTTTTCGTACCATGAGGTCCTGATAGTGCCTGTAAGTTGCTTCAAGTGGGAACACTGGTAAAGTTCGAGGGCCGCATTATTCCGCTTCAGGTTCAAACAGTCAATGTGAGGGTTATTTCGAGCTAGTACTGTTGAATATGTATTGTTTCAGGAGTACCTCCGTGAACTACTGAAGCTACTACAGCCCACTTTTTACAATTATCTCGCAGCACAAAAAGGAGATGCTTTACAGTTAATGTTTGTACATAGATGGATCCTTTTGATCTTCAAGCGGGAATTTCCTGAAGCCGATGCCCTTCATATTTGGGAAGTAAGTCGATCTGTTAGTCTTAGCTTCACAAGCGGCTGGTGATTCGGTATTGCCGAGCGCGATGGTACTGCTCTTAAACGCATCTGGGATCTCAGTTCCGTGTTCTCTCAGCGTTTTCCATGTCTCAGCCGATCCGGACCGGTCGCTTTTCCACCCTTCATCTTTATTATTGCTGTACGGACCTCATATTCTGTCCCAAGTGCGATAAGACGATTAATGAACTATAGTAGCTGTTCAATGGAATAGAGTTGGGGTCATTGAACTGATAAAACAAGTGCGGCTGCCCCCTAGACCTATTGACGGGGAGCTTGGAAAAATGATCGTCCCTGTCAATTATGCTGATGCGACGAAGTGCTAACGTTTAATCAGTCTCAGGAGGTCCCGCATCTCCTATCGCACTGACTTTCGGCTTGATGCAATGATCAGGGTGGGTCAAAACTATGACCACACAGAAAATGATTAAAAAGCTAATAAAACAAACCAATTAAAAAGGTGTTTATCACTAATCTCTTGTCGAAATAGTACCTTGGTACTGAGTCTGTTGCTTTCTGCTCTCACCCAACCCCAAGGAGACGATGGACGGCGTCGACGATGGCACGCAGCTAAGGTCAACGAAATGATCCCTTCTTTTTGCAAAGCATTCTCGAAATTATCTCAGTTTTTGTTTGAGCTAACAATTGCTTTTGTTTCCAAAGTTGATCACACTGAGACGTCCATGAGATCTAAGACAAGGCTCCTGAATGATCACTGATCGAAGGTTATAAAGTTGAGGGATTTTTTTTACGAAATTTCTGGTCAATTTCTGATCTGCAATCAGGAGCTTTATCTTGACAATATGTCTGGTTTGAATCGCCAAAGTGTCCTATTGCGCACGGTGAGATCAAAGAGGTCTTCAAATCCACGTTCATCCCTTAATTTACAAAAATAATCGGTGTTTCTGCCTCGACGGTGTGATGCTCGCAGAGCCATCGCAGAAAGTCAGCGAGCCTACCGCTGTATCGTTTCCACTTCCTTTCTGCTTGATATAAATCTTGTTGCTCTGCTCATTGAGCACCTTTTTCACCTTGAATATCTTTTCATCGGTGAACACGATTTTCGTACGATTTTGTTGGATACCGGGCAGCTCTTGTGAGCCAGCCTTTCTCTTCTCTTTACGCTGCTCACTCGGGAAATCACTTTATGCATCATATAAGGGCTTTGTTGTGCAGATGCTGCTTCACAATGTTGAGCAGACAACTCCATGAGATAGATATTCATTCATTTAGCCATTTTGAAATCAGAGTAAACTTCACTGCTAAACACACCTTCACTCAGCTTCCTTAACATTAAATGTAACCGTAGGCCCCTTACGTTCATTCCTTCAATATGCAGTTGTTTCCAACTCTTGAAAGCACGTTTTAAAAAGATACATTTGCTGCCATGCTACTGTGTCTGTATATGTCCCGTGCCAAAGTACTTGTAAATGCAAGCGATAATCTACTCACGAGGTAAAGACGCTTAGATTATTTTTAAAATCTGACAAAAGTTTTGTCTCACTAGAAAGAAAATAATGTAATTTTTCTCGCGAAATTGAAGAAACCGAATGATATGATATAAACTCAGAAGAAAGTTCGAGTCAGCGCACGCTGTCATCATAACTTTGGCCCACCCTGTATTCCTCGCGCTTTCATGATCTTCCTAGCTGGAGTACATCTATACAAACCCTCACATCAAAGGATAGAGCGTTTTCTCTCATGCTCAAGTGTAAGATCAAGTTTGAATGAAGCCCAAAGATAGCAATATTCTGGAGCGTAAGGTGGGGTGGTCAAATCGCATAATTCTAACAGGAGTTCTGAAAGAAATACACACAGAAACAATTTTCAGTCATATATTGCCGCAATGGGCGGAGGTGGTGTAGTGGCAAGTGGCGCACTATATCACACGCACGGTCAGGGGTTCGAATGTCGGATCAATGCCCGCCCAGGCCAACCAAGGCTTCCATCTCCCCGGGGTCGGTGAGTTGGTACCAGACACGTCTGGGAGGATAAATGCACTGACTTGTACATCGGCTGGCCACCGCAAGTCATTGTATAGGCCACATACGCACTCATTACACCACTACGATTCTGAATGGAAGTCGAGTGCGGGGGCGCATCCCTCAGACGGGATTGATTAACGCCAAAAACCTTATCCTTATCCTTATTCAGGACCTTGCGGTTTTACTGTCTCACCTGTACCGGATTGATGATCAAGCTTCTCCCTATAAGTTATTCATCGTAAAAAGTAGGACAACAAACAAGAACGACAAAAAATTTTTGCAGGCTTGCTGGGCGCAGTATCGTACGAATTTCTTCCATCTGTTTGTCTGTTGTGCTATCGTATCCATTTACGGTGATGACGTGATTGCGCAAAAATTACCGCACGACGAGATCCTCCTTTATTTTTCATCGTTGGCAATGCACATGGATGGAAGATTGGTCCTTAAAAAGGTAGGTTGTTTTGTCCAATGAATCATGCGGAAGTAGGAGATGGAGTTAACTCTCGAAATGACTTTTAAACATTCTGTAGTAGTCATGCGGAGGTTAGAATGCCGGGATATATAGATCAGTATACATCGGAGAAGAAAGAAGGCAACTAGTGGAGCGATTAACAAATCCCCAGCTAATACTAAGCGCTGCAGCTGATGACGTGCTTCGGAGGCCTAAAATAGAGGAGCACAATAGCAACAATTTTGAAATAATATGTGCAACTTCAAGACAGGAAACGAATTTCAGCGAGAAAAGCATTCAAGGCGTCCTAATTTCCCTAACAAATCCGTCCGTAACAAACGAATTCTCACCATACACACCGCACTGTGAGTTGTGACTAATAGCGCTATAACGCAATCTTCTTATCATGAGTACAAGGGAGAGAGCAGGAATACTCATTCGCTACTGACACCAACTTGTGACGACAATGAACTACTTTGCTTGAGCGGTGGAACCTCGTTCAGTCGTTTTTCGAATTATCAATTTTGATTATATTGAAATACTTTTGTGCCGTACGAGGTTGTTAGGTGGAACAGTTTATTTAGTTAACGGCCTAACTAAATAAATTATAATAATTATCAATTTTGAATTAGTCGTCACGTTTCCTAGAGAGAATAGGACTATTGCTGGATGACCTGCAAATCATTTCGAATTGGGTTCAGGCGTGGGAAGAATACGATTGCGTCAAAACGTTCGGCCGTTGGCTTGATGAATTGTTCCACCTAAAACCCTCGTATGGCACAAAATCATCATTATCGCAAACATTTAGTGATATTTTCGCCATGAGCCTCTCTTAAAGGGTTCCGCCGCTTAGCTATAAACTGCTTATGATTTTGTACTGTAAACAATTTGAGGCCCGTGGTCTCTTATACGACTTCTCACGTCGGGAAAAGATCCCCTGCTCTTTGGTTGGGTTGTGCACTGCTGAAGTCGAGCAATGGGATTCACATCGTGTAAAGAAGCGGTTTGAATGTAATAAGGTGAGCAATTTTAAATCATGCTGCAAAGATGCGATAACCACCAGTTTTGTTTGTTTAGTCTCACGGTGATAGACCTTGCCACTTACATGCCTGAAATGGATATTTTGTGGCATCAACTCTATATATTTCCTAATGATCTCTTGTCATTAGAGTTGTCTACGAATGATTTGTATGAAGGTTGACCAACAGCTGTTGTCTCTGACATTGTAACTTTCAATTTTTTTTACGTATTTTATCAAGCGGTTGCAAGATACAACAGTAGGGCTCCTTGCTACTTATACAAAGACAATTCCCGAAGTGCCCATGAAAAGCCTAGATAGAGGCGTTCATAGGGAAGTGAAGCTTTGAATCGAATGATTGAAGTTTTCGATACTAACCAGGGAGAGGTAGTCTACTTATCTTGGAACTTCGAATTCAGACCCAGATAAATCGGTAGAGTTTCGAATGCTGTTTACGAAAATTGAAATTAAAAGTGCAAAATGATTCTCCTTGAAAAGCTATGGGGGCCCGAATTTTGCTCGACAGTAGTATCAATTGCCTAAAGAAATGTCAGAAAACGTTTAGAGAACCTTTGATAAAATGGAAAACACTTTGCAAAAGTGCGGACAATGGCGTGGAGGGACTCCTCATTTTACGCTCACGAAGCGAGACCACTACCACTAGGTCACGTGGACGTTTGATATGGAAGCGACGAGTTCGCATTTCCAGTTGATACTACTGTCGAGCAAAATTCGGGCCCCCATAGCTTTTTAAGGAGAACCATTTTGCAGTTTCAATTTCCAATTTCGTAAACAGCATTCAGAACTCTATCGATTTATCTGGGTCTGAATTCAAAGTTCCAAGATAAGTAGACTACCCCTCCCTGGTAAGTAGGGTGAATGTGGTGGCCAAAATCTTTGCATGCGGAACTGTCAATCAGTAGGTCTGGTCTGATCGCCTCAGAAGAATCATTAAGGAGAGAGATTCAACGCCTCCGAAGAACTCAAGTATGGTAGCCATATACGGTAATACAAATAGGTAGATGAACGTTTATTGTCCGTCGTAAAATTCATTGATGTCTGAAATGAATTTGGTGACAGTGATTAAGAAAAGTCAAAGGTATATTAATAGAGTACGCTGAAGCATGTATATTCACAGCTATAAGTGGAAAAATTGAAATCACGATGAATGGAAGGTAAGGAATAGTTCAGAAAAGGCTTAGTTTCCAGGAAAAACCGTAGTAAGAATGACTAGGATATTGTTGAGCGTAATCTAGTAAGCTTGACATGCCTCGTATAAAGAGATTATCTAAGCACCAGAATTTTGCACGTGAGTTTTTCGTAATGCTTCTCCTATCGGATAAGCTTCTGTTCGTCTACTTCTTCTAACTGTGACAGATTCTCATATTCCCAAGTTGCTCTGCAGTCTTCTGATATGGATTTGTAAGCAGATTTCTCTGAAATAGCTGATCCACCCTGGACTGAGTAATTCGAGACTCTTACTTGCCGATCCCTGAAATGGTCTTATACTTGCCGGTGTGTGCATTCAATGCAGTAGTCCAAGCACGAGCCAGTAGTTATTACTTTCACGCCTTAGTTACTGAATAGTTCATTGGTGCAAGGTGTTTGCAGTCACTGACGATGCTACACGGAACAAAATTCTGAATGGTCTTCTGATGCTACTCTACACCCGTCACTTCCTTAGATTACGGATTTATCAATTTAATCAAAACTATTGAAACCTTGCCTGTCTGCTTCACTATCTCGAAATAATTTTCTTGACTTGCCATCGCTTCCATATATTTTCGTATTTTGCATTGTAGTTAGCGAAGATTGCCCACAACAAGTAACAATGTCCTGTAAAACATGTAGTCATTACGCTGACGTCAGTCAAGGTGAAAATGCTCGGCATCCTGTCACCAACGTTTCAAGTACCAACCTCAGGTTTTCTAATTATTTGCCTTCGAAACCCCTCACATAAACCTTGTTTCAAATAAGAGCTACGGCTGAGTTCGCTGGGCCCAAGAGCATGAGAAAAAGAGAAAGAGATAGACATCATAATGTCTCCCCTCCACCATTATGAGGATGAAAATTTTAACATTAGGAAAACGAACATTTGAAAAGGAGGAATAACAGACGTACGGAATGGAGGGTGAGATAGGACGCTTTGTATAGCTCCACTTACTTCGAAAACAAACAATTTATAGAGGTATTCGATGACTGAAGCGGAAATCACTCACCGGGTCTGATGTCACTTTTCCAAGCCTATATATAGACTCCCCAATTTCGCAGGAAAGCAGTACGTGCCGACATGACCTCCGGAATCGTTTCCCCCAGATTACGAACACCCAGAAATTCGATGAACAGTTCAGCACAATGAGAAAATTGGACAAATCAACGAACAATGACGCTAATGGGCTTTGCATAAAGGCGCTCTGTCCAACGATCTGAATAACAGTGTTTTATACATCGGCGAACGTTTATAAAAACTATCAGAAAGACCGACTGCAAAGGGGTTTATATCATCGAGCAAGCTAAAAAAATACTAGTAAATCAGTGCGACTAGTGGAACTCTAAAATCTCCAGACTGTTGTGAAATTCCCGACAGACGTTTCCCGCACGACCAAATATTATGAATGGAGTGGAAGGTTAACATGCCCGTGCCCATTTCTGTGTCTTTGCATTTTTTTGCATAATATTTCGCCCTTACAGAAGAGATCCTGTATAAACTTTCGTGCAAAGGGTCATTGGTTGATAAAATAGCTGAACTTACGTGTTCCAAAACATCAATCACAGTTGGCAGTATATCAGACACCAAGAATTTTGCGATCACGAGAACAAGCATTATGTTCGACTTGTGTTCTTTCCTGAATCAACAGTTAAAATAGTTGGCACTATTTACCCTTTACTTATCCCACTTTGTCGAGAATGGGATGGATTTCTATCGAATTTTTTTCAAGAACATGAAACCGACTAGAAACTTGCCTAGAGGGGTAACTTGACACATAGAATACGAATATCGCATCCACTCATCATGAAGATGCCCAGCGCTCGCGCCACAGGCGCCGGGGCCAAATGGAGCTGGGTCACCAATCTTGCTGAAAAACTTGCCCCTAAGTAGTGTGTTAGAACAAAGCATTCCATGACGAATGGATGCGATATTCGTGTTCTTCGGGCCAAATTACCCCCTAGGCAAGTTTCTAATCGGTTTCATCTTCTTGAAAAAATTCGACAGAAATCCAGCCCATTCTCGACAAAGTGGGGCAGTAAAGGGTAAAGAGTGCCAAGTAGTTAATTCTATGGAAGAGACGAACTAACGTATTCGAGACTTACTTTGTAGCTAAACCTTTTCGGTTCCGTGAATCCACATCGGCACTTGGGGCACACATTGAGTGCCTCTTTGTGACTGCTGCTCGTAATGCCAAAGAAATTCGAAGAGTGAAAGCCGATAAAAGCAGACACGGGCAAAGTGTAACAAATAACATAGCGAGTAAAACATGGTAGACGGTCCAGTAGACTCCATTCTGGAACAGGATTTTGAGAACGTAACCTGCTTAAGCAGTACTTTAGTGTGTCTGTGCTGTTTGTTTGTCAACTGGCCCCAATGAAGGAGAGGGAGCACAACCACGCAATGAAGGAGTCATAGCGAGGGAGTGACTAGTAATGGGAGATCCCGATCACTATGTGTGACGGACCCAAAATATCATACGATAATGAAGAGGTCTAGGGTGACGAATTAATTGCAAGTCTGTTGCCCTATCTTTGCTGAGGAAAACACATTTGAAGTTTGGAAAATATTCTTCAGCCCAGTAATCTCAGCAGTTGCACCACATTTGCCTGACTCTATCTATGGAGTAATCTAATGACATATTGTATATTCATTTTCTGTGTTGTTCAATCTAAGAGCCATAAAAAACGTTGCAATTACGGCCACCCTTTGGCCATGAGCCCTTGTACCACCTTGCTCATTGGACCACCATGCTCAAGTGGGCGGACCACCCCCCCCCCCAAGGACCAAGGGGCTCCCGGCTGGGGAAGGTTCCCGCCTTGCCCAGCGTCCCCAGCTAAGATCTTCGCGACGGGGATTCCTGCTCCCGACACAGGGACCAGCACTATGAACGCGGCGACGCAACCTACTTCTCCCCGTCGCAACTAGGGTGCCCTACCTCACTTACTTTCTAAGGCAAGTACAGCAATAAGGAACACCACTTCATTAAATGACTGTAGATTACAACTACAATCTTACAAAAAGAACACATAAAAGGGCCAAGCGGGATCAGGACAGATAAAGAGGATAATCCAAAAGGCTCAGAGCAGTAGACGCGCAATACGAGAACAAGGATACTACCGCTAAGGAGGAGAGCTCAATAGGCAAAAGAAATAATGGCAACAAATATACAAGAATAATAAAAGAATAATAAAGCATATACATACACAAAACGTATTACACGACACTCACCCTCCTTCGATCTGCAGACGCCTTCAAGGCAAGCTCCTCGAACTGTTAAGCCCAGGCCCCATTGGTCTCGGCGGTCTTCTCCTTTCTTCCTCCTCATTATCCGACAGGTGACAGCTTGCGCCCTCGGTAAGGGGCCGTTCGTATACTGATCGGGCTTATGCTGGCGCTCCATTGCCTTGCGGGCTGCAGCATTACCAAATGCACTATTCGCACCCAGCAGTCAAGCCCTATCATAATCATTCAACCGGCACTCGTCGCCTGCGATTCCGTGACGACTGAGCGCGACGGCTAAATACCGCAATGAGCAAGATAGGGCAAGCGATTCCATCACCTAGCATTTCCAAAAACTTCATTAGTTTGACGTCGGGGCGGTATCGCCTTCTTCAAAGCTTAATCGATCAAAAGTTCTCACAGCCCACTGTAGTTCGGAACCCTACAAGGCACGTCTGTAATTTGAAGAGAGGCCACTTACGGTTTCCGAAAATTCTTTAAAACCACCCAGCAACCTATAGTGGGACCGGTATCAGGCAGACTTGGTCTTCATCGAGTTAACTCGGGAAAGGCCAACTTTAAAGAGCATCAATTTCGAGACGTTAAGTAGATCAAGCAACAGTCATGCTGTGGTTGATTTCGTATGTGGAGCATTTCTCAAAATTATTCCATAGATACATATAAACACCTTTAACAGGATGAGAATGCTTGGTGTTTTCAGTAAAATTCACTCGTATAACTACTGCAAAGAGACCCACCCTCTCATGCAGAGTATTTTATATAGAAATTCAAGCTGTGCATAGTGGAAGAGAGTGCAACTATGTAGTCAACCGCTATTGTAGCTTGTCGACCTGGTGAAGACTGATCTGCATGTGTAATGAAAGGTCTAATGGTTAGCACCATGTTTTCCTTCCTTCATCTTTGCTCCTACCGTGACTAATTGATCGCTCTCAGAAGCTTCAAAAGTTCTGCTTCACAGGTGATCTCTCAGCTAATACTGAGGGAAACGGAAAGAAACCGTAGAAACAGATAGACAAATTGAAAAATGCTTAGAGGCACAGATTTTTTCACTATAATTTTTGAAAAATGGATGCTGTCGCCCAGACTATCGCTAAAGTGGCGAAGAAAACGCTATAATTGGCGTGCTGAGAGAAATATAGAGCATAAAAAGTAGTGAAGATAGGGGTTAGACGAATACGACGACAAAAGTTGCACGGAATGGGCGTTCGGGCGAGGTGTTCGAATGCGCATGCTATTGCTAATAGCTAAAAAAAGTAAGCCGCCTGTGCGCGGCGTGTGGGTCCCGGTGCAAACGGTGCCACCTCCACATCCTCTACAACAAGTGATAATTCGTAACCCTATGGTGTGTACGTCGGCTAAACCAGTAGTTTCGTGGCCCTCAATACGCCCTACCTTGGCTATTTTCGACAGCGTCCTTTGGGCTGCTCTTGGAGTCAAAGGTTCACTCAAGGGAGAAATATCAGAAGCTACATTTATTGAAAATTGTGCCTTACACGAATAAATGTCTCAACTACGTGCCACAGTAATAGGCCCCGAAATAGCACTCACCTCAAAGAGCGCTGTTCGATCGATCACAGCAACACATTCATTGTATTCGTTGCAAAATTGTACAACGTGAACTTCAAAGAATCGTGGAGAAGAGAAGAGCACTGCCAATAGTGACACAATCACCATTAATCGTTTCACCCGGCTGAAGAGTTATAGTCTTTGAGCCAATTAATGAAGGGTTGAACTTAAGCTGCCCACCTCTTTTTTCCAATGGCGCGATGTTTCAAAGGTTGACATAGTGCCAAATATCGGTCTATGGTTAACGTGAGAACTATCCAAACTGAACCGGTATGTGTTGTATTTGCAAATGTGTACACATATGGATAGATGTAGACATAGTTGCCTAAAGCGGATAAGTTCTACAAAACTTTATCATATGAGCCTAACAATCCTTTGCTCAGATGTGGCGTTGGAAAACATGTTCTGGACCTTTGCAATTGTCAACTGATTACGCAAATCGGAATGCAGAACTTGTGAGAGGGTCAATTTTCTCGTACGATTCAAAAATTCTGCATGAGTAATGCGAACTCGATAGCGAGTAATGGTGGTCACTTTCTTGAACATTCTCTCAGTATCATAAACATACAGTAACAATTGCATGCAAAAGGCTTTTGTAACTTCATCTTCAATCTTCATTTTCAGTGGTGAGGCAACACTATTTCTACAAGTGGTATCAGAGGAGAAGAGCGAGCACAATGGCTGAAATTATTAGCAACACACTTGCTAGATGCGCTGTTTACTATTCAAAAGACATCTACTAATTGAACTGCCTCTCACCGGTGAGAAGCATGTTCATCAGGAAAAGGATCCAATCACTTAACGCACCGGAACAGTCACTGCTACCTCCTACTCCTATCATCATCAGCATTCGGCTAATGCAGTGTGAGCAAAAGCCATCAGAGCTAAGCCTTCAGCCGATAACACGCGTCGAAATTTCGCTTTGAAGTTCTTGGCCTGGCTATTTCAACTTCTTCTACCAACTTCGTGTCTTAGATCATTCATTTTGATGCGTTTGTATGCTTTTGTTGTTCTTTCACATGTTCCGTACAGGCATATAATAAATTTCAAATTCGACTCTACGTATCACTCTGACTCGAAAAAATGTTTGGGTAGTAAATATTTTCGGTCGGACTCACTCTTCACGAGCATTTTATTAGGATGCCCATGAAGTTCGTTGGCCATTCGTTTTTTCAGAGCTTGTAAAGATAACTCACCATGTTGAACTTACTGGTCCATGATATAATCTCCATGCATACCAACCACCTTTCGCCAACGATCGGGTAGAGAGGCAACTCCATTCTTCCAAAAGCCGGCCGACCGCGGCTCGGCGGAGTCCTCGAGCACTTCCTCGAGGTCGCGCTCGTTCTTCAGCTGTTTTCAGTCCAAGAAATTTTGCATGGACCGGAAGATGTGGCAATAGCATGGACTGATGTCTGGACTATACTTTGGAATCGTGACCGTCTTGATGCTCAGCCTGTCCAGGACGGCCTAAGTGCCTAAGTATCTTCGCTTTGTGGGGCGCGCGTTGTCCCCAGGCAACCACGGATTTACAAGTTTCTGGGACAAGGCGACAGCTTTCACCTTGACCTTCCGCAGTTCTTTAGAAAGGGTCTCTGCCGTCACTGTGGCATTGTTGGGTAGGATGCTGTAGTGGAAGACGCCGTGGCGAGAGAACCAGAATGACGGAAGGCGCTTCTCTCCATGCATATTTCTCTTTGCGCGACTTGGCGGGGACGCATCGAAACCCATCCAGACTGCTTTGCTAGTAGGATTAAGTAGTAGACCCACTTTTCACCTTGGCAGATGAGGGAGTCCAGAATTTTCCTCAGGCCTCTGAGTCTGCTTGTCGGAGCACACCTCAACCCACTTCCTTGCCTGTGCCGGCGTGAGGTCGCGAGGGACAACTGGACGCTTCTTCGACACCTTGCCAGATTCAATAAGGACTTTGTGGATGCTGGAACGGGGTACCTGCGTGACCTTGCTTAGGTCGCGCAAGGACGACGTCGTTCCATCGTCCAGGGCTTCAGAATGCCTTGTCGATCGACGATGGCTTCGCGACCGGACCTCAGCATATCTTCGATGCCATAGCTTCTTAGAAGGAGTGTTATCACCAAACTGCTGACGCATCCTGGTCGTGGCCTGGCGTCTGGAGATGCCCAGGTTGTAGTAGTCCAGTAAACATCGGCGGTGGTGGTAACTATCACTCATTTTCACTGCTTTATTGTGGGAAGAGCAGGAAAGGAAATTTAGAGCTAGCTAGCTCAGAAGATAGTCCATCGCGAGTACTTTCAGTATTGCGAAACCTTTATGCAGAATCACAAGGCGTTGCGTAATGCGACACTGTTTACGAATGCCCAACGAACTTGAGGGACACCCTAATAAAACGGTTATGAGAAAAATTCTTCTAGCTATGTCCCTCTTCTAAGAAAGTTCTGTTTCGCTCACGAACCGTAACCATAATTTAATTAGAAGGGATTCGTTTTAGCTTGATCCAAAACACCTTGTGATGGACGCTTCTCGAGCAAGTATCCATGCAATGGATCAGCATGAACGTAGCACTCAGGTGACTGTGAAAGAACCAGAAGGGACATGAGTAAAGGCATAATTAAGTTCCTGGTAAGTAAAGCAGTGGTAAGTCAATACTCTGTCGAAGAAATTCGAACTTCGCTGGATAAAAGAGATCCGAGTTTCTCATTCAAGCGAGACTCCATTCACTTTTCGGCGCCTCCAGCGTCGGTCGTCCCATAGGGACATAAGGCCTACCCTTGGCACCACTTGTGTTTACCCAATCCGTGGCAGACTCTTCTCTGCGAGTGGGTTCAAGCTCTCACACGCTTATATTAGAGGTCAGAAAAAGTGCAGTAACCCATTGTAGCACTTATTACCCAAAAAACCACTTTTGAAATAAGAGAGTTGATCAATATTTTAAGGAAATTTCAGAAGCAAACACGGAGAGGAATGAACGCAAATGTAATGAATAAATGACAAATGCATAATTCCACAAGATATTGGACTGATGTGAGAATTTATACGTAAAGAAAAAAATACTAAACGTAATTCTACAAAGGTAATTTAAGGTCTGTTTTGCAGTGAATGTGGTGAACAATATAGAGGATTGCTTAAAAAATACAAAAAAATAATAGTAAGAATACCACTAATATTCGAGAACAAAAGGAATGGACCCCGTTATCAAATCATTTCCTCGCATGTAAGAAAGAAATTTTAATTAGAGTGAGAGTAAAGACAGGTTCATAGAAATTCGAATTCTTGGAAGTAGTTAATGAGGTTGAAGTTGAATTTCAAAGCAAGGTAATTTTGAAAAAAGGAGCAGTTGGAAATTTTGGGAAAGTTACTAACGACACCTCGTCGTTCGGCCCAAATGTTTTTATGAAAGGGTTTGGCAATAACGCTCAAACTACGAATCCTCTCGTTACAACAAATGCTTCTACTTTCTATTCACTGAAAATTGCTAAACGGAGAATGAATAGGGAAGAAAGGAACAGAAATAGAAAAAATTAGAAAAGGCCTATAAAGCCGCTCTGTTCCGGACGGTCAATATGGAAAACTCAATGGAGTCATTGCAATATTGCAAGTTGCTGAGTATTGCTGAGTAGTATAGGAAGAATCGAAATCAACAAACATTCTTCATATACCGTCCAAAGTAAAAAGGATTTCTGAGAAAAATCAACGAAAAAATAAGTTACTCAACATATTGCCTCTTGTCCATATTTTATTCATTCACAGTGAAAATAGAAAATTACAAGCAAAAAATATCCTAATAAGGTCACCACCTATAATATGTAGTAATGTTTCTAACAGTATACTATTAGCTATTGCAGCTTGTATACCTGTTGGAATTGCTTACAAATATCCGAACGCCTTTTTAGCCAAGATAAACATTACTTATAATACGAAACTAAACACCTTGATAGGGATAAACCAAGAGAAATTCTAGATAAACACTGTTCATATATGTGATTCAAATGTACATATAACAAAAGTTGGGAAAATATCATAAGTAGGTTATTAAAGTGTTTTAATAATGTGAAAGGAAAAGATCCTAGAAACATTCTTTATAAAGGAACAATTTATTAAGGAATAAAATAATAGACTAGACACAGGTGTTGGCATGAAAGAAATTAAACACAAACACAACATACCTCAATATGAGGACTGAAGTAGATGAGTATTAAGAGCATTTCAAAAATATAAAATAAGTAATACAAAAATCAATTAAATAACGAAATGTTTTAGAGGGTCACCATAATGAAATAAAACTTCCTTTGGAATAAATATCATAAAGAGTGTCACTGAAAATAAATTGTTGAAGAGATATCAAGATAAATTTATACTCCATAACCCATACCCATGATAAGAGCGCACGTAGCCATAGTTGCACTAACAAAAACATTACAAACCATTTGAATGAACTAGATATAAGAATGAATTTGATTTCTCAATATAACACAGCCTGTATAAGTAATCACATAACACCAAACAGAAATGCAGATTTACCAGCCATATGCTCTACCTAAAGTACATAAAACACCAATAGAATTCAGATTCATCACTGGAGTTTATAAGGGCAGTTTTAAAAACCTTTAGCACTCAAAATACATACTGTTTTTAGTTTTGTTCAAAAAAAACATTTTATTAGCTATACTAGGGTAGCACAAGGAGGGAGGGGAACTAAGAAACTTATTATGCAATTAACAATGCTAACATCAGCTATGAACTAAACAATATTAGACAATATTTTCAATGCTGACTTTACGGATGTGTTAACAAATTTGGAAAATAAAGACATTACTATAACACACGTCCAATGCTAGAGGTTTGCTTTGATAATGCTAGCAAATCAAGCACAGCTTTCAACGGTCATCTTTTTTTCGATAAGATAGTTTTATCGAAAACCCTAATTTTATGTTAATTTTATGTATTATGAAATTTAGGGTCTGCTATACCTCGTTGGATAGTAGGTTATGGCTTGACCTTGATAGTAGCGTTTTCGTTGACCATAAATTCAAACAATGGGAACTACCACAGAGAGATAATTTTAGCCCTCTTTTAGCAGATCTTACCCTATCTTATATTGATCAGTTATGCAAAACTTCCAAAAAACTCAAAAACAAAGTCCTAAACTAAACCCCTTATAGATATGTGGATGATTTTTTAATAGCACATGATCAAAATGAAAGAGTTGAAAGAGACTTATAAGTTACTGAAAGAAGTTTCTAAAGGAGCGTTATAACTAAAGAAAACCGCAGCACCGAAAAATACTTGAATTAGTCAATGATATATATATATATATATATATATATAATGATAATATAAATACTGAACTCTATATCAACAGAGGAAACAGCAATTCCGATGTCAAGAGATTTCCGTATTTTGATTATAATATGTCCAAAAAACGAAGGTTTGATCACTTATACAGCAACTTCGAGCATTGCAGCAATGCCCATATTTGTAATCAATATGGTTCATAGAAAGTTTTAAGTAAACACGAAGTATACATCGTTATTGATGTGAGAGAGCGGATACAATGCTACCTGTCACGAACAATCTTGATACGATTACCCCTCGTTGCTGCGCAGCCACACCTTACGCGTACACGATCCTCATCCTTTGTTACAATTGTTCTTTGATAATCATTGCCTGAGGAGCTATGGGATCAATGAGTGTGCAACTCCTGTTATCCCATCTCGTTAATAACGTTGTCATCAAAGAATTTGCAGATTAGCAACATGGCAAGAACTCGTAAACTCGCAAGGTGATTTGCGACGCATACATCGAAATATCACACCTAATGGGAAAAGGAGTGCAAGGTAAGAGGCATAAAAAGGGGAATGGATTAGGCTGAAGTAGAATAGAATGGTATATTGTGTTAAGCTGTATCTCAATTGGTGCTCCACTTTTACTTAACCATGCTGTATATAATGCACTTCTATGAGGTTAATATGACTTGATTTTTTCCCGCTCTCACTCCTCATGAATTTGCTAATACAGTTTTATGCCCTAATTGGAGCCCATGCTCTACAGCTCTTGCTTCCAGCGACCCTTCCAGCAGTCTGTTTCACAAAAAATAAATACGTTGCATGGAGACATGTTTTGACGTTTTGTTTTGTTGGAAGGTAACTACGCATCGAAAAAAAAGATGCCTTCTATAAGGAAGTAACTAGTAATGAAGAAAACTCAAAGTTATTATTTGATATGGGGTCACCTTGTGATACGAGATGTCCGAATAGAATATGAGGAAACGAGTAAAGAAGAAAAGCATTCGCAAGTAAAGCCGTCTGCCATATTGTGAGGGTGACCTGAAATCATAATTTTTCTCAACCGCATTTCGGCTTGGGGTAGAATTCAATGGATTGGAACGAATTATCGAAGAGCTACTATCATCTACTTAAAGAAAAATTTGAATGGAAAAACAGAGCGATTGACCCTGTTGCTTTTCCATCAAATCAAACCTTCAGAGCACTGAACGACCGATGAAGTCAACACTGTAGACAGCGGGAAGCCTAGAGGGAGCGACATTTCACTAGCCCACATTGTTACTCTTCCCGTTGGGACAGAATGGCTGACCTTCGCATCAGAGAAAGAGGTTCAAAATAATGTGGAATAGTTAGTTCTAAAGAGTATTCTCCTGGCAGTTACCGGATTTGTTTACACCAACGGCTGCACTAAGAGCTCTTCGAAATTCGCTCATTCATTGGGCGGAGGTGATACAACTCGAGCGTTTGTGAAAAAGCTTGTGCGCTTTCGAAATGCTTACTAATTGACACGATTAACTGGCGATTCCGTTGAGATTGCGCATCAAAACAGATGAGAGAATGTTCCAGCGTGTAATTGCTGGCAGTATTGGAATACCGATTACTCAGTCATTTCGCACAAACATGGTATCGTATAACAAGAATTCATGTGTATACCTGTATAGTTCTAGCTGCGAGCCGCTGGGATGGTTAGGAAGCGGTGCTATGTTAAGAGCCATGGCTGGATTGGAAACGATTGCAGAATGAAGTAAGACCTGGCTACGGCAAGCTCAAGGGGAGTAGAAACCATTCAGAGAGTACAAAAACGCCGATGAGGTTCATTTGTAATTATTTTGAAAAGATCAACTTCGAGTCGTTTTCTAGTTTTGTCCTAGCTCAACATGATTACGGATTACGACCAATGTTTGAGCCTTCGGAAAGAAGAAACGTTCGAAATGTTAGATCACTAGAGTTTCCGAAGGGTAAAAGTTATTGGGACAGCGGCTTCAAAATCTCAATCACAAAGCTTCTGTGATCCAGGGACGCTAAAATGTATTACCTATTCGCTCTAAGTGATGTCAGTCGCTACACTGTGAGAACAAGCTGCCGCGGAAGCTTACTGGGTTCTTCTGAAAATGACCATTTTCATTTCGTTTTCATTTTCATTCATCAATGGTGAATACGAAAGTTTAGGGGGCAAGGGCAAAATTATGGGAAGTCCCAGTGAAGCAGTGCTTTGAAAAACCACTGAGCTGTAGCAAAAGCTGATGAATCGTATTTTACAAGGCTCCAAACTCTATCCTCAAGAAAAAACTCATGGAGAAATAGTAAGCTGTTGGAGAAACAACTACTCACCTAGACTCAAATTGTTATCAGTAGATAAAAAATATCATAACAAAAACAGACCACAAACATACCAAATAGTACTGAATAGCAGGAGCACTAGACCGTTCGCATCGTAGAAATACGTAGATGGAGAAAAGATTAAGCGATATTCCCGTAAAGACGACAAATGCTGTCAAGTAGGCGTTGAGTATATGCGAGATCATGTGTAAGAAGGAGGTGAACAGCGTTTCTTCTTCAGACCGCATTTAGTCCCAGTGATGCACACTGAAAGCCAGAAATTATCGCTGAAAATTTCAGAAGACGTTCGAGGAGCTCCAGTAGTTGATGATCGCATGGTACCCAGAGAGTCTTTCGATGTTCATGCCCCTGATTCTTGTTGTTGAAGTGATGGGAAGGTGAAGGAGACAGATTAATCGCCTAACGCAGCTGGAAACATTTATGGCCACGACGTTCATCGATGGTGCCTATGACTTTGTGGGTGATGATCGGTGCTAGAGGTGTTCACTTTCAAACACATGTCTTGAAGTGAACATCTTCAGCATTACTCATTGAAGAAAAATTCTCTACTTTTGCAGATCATGCACCAGTCGCAGTAATGTAGGACGCCATGAGCGCGAGACCTCGTTAATTATCTTGTGCACACCAAAAACACGAAGGTAACATTGATATAGGTGAGCTTTGGTTTTCGTAAGGAATGGACAGCCTTACAAGTAACACTTCGATAACAACACAAAGCACTTCAGCAGTGTCTCAGAAAAGGTGAAGTTGAATTGCAGTTGTCGGCATAAATCGCTCGATACCAAGGCCCTCTTTCCAAACAGTGTTGTCGCACCCTAAAAGAACTTCACCCGTGGACCTACGTTATTCGCAGCTTACTACGTATGATTAGATCGATATCGCTACAAACTGTACTAACTGCCACTCGGATCAAGTCAATAGAGATTTTCGTATCTGTTTTTCAGTCAACTTTTATTGATTGCAAATATGGTTTCCTGGCAGTCGGTATCCCTGCTTGGCGTTGCTCGTATCACTAAAAAGATATGCTGATAATATATTTTCGTTTAATAATGAACGACTCGTTGCAGGGTCACACCGACGAAAAACTGTTTCGTCTTCACTTACATCCGAAGAACAATAGTCTAATAATCTACATTTGCTGTGCTTCCAAGACGGCTCTGTTACCAGTCGTTTAAACTCGAGAATATGAAAGGCATAGGCTAGCATCAGATTACAATAAAATTTTTATACGACTGTCGTCGCAAGGTTATCGAGATCCGATCTAGCTGAAACAGGACTTATTCGTAGTTTTTGTTGTTATTTGTCGTGTAGGACCCAGAGTTCTTGAGCTTCATGTTGAAGTTTTTCATGTCATTGTTGGGAATGCATACAACTTCAGTTTGATAAAAAAATACAATAAGGCAAAACTATAAACCAATAACATATAGTGTGTCTGCACCATTAAGATAAATCCAGATGCAATGCTTCATTGAGGATCTAGGGAAATTCGGTTTTTCATTGGTCAACGTGTTTTTTTGAGTGAGAAGCTCATTGCAACTCAAAGCTCAGACCACAAGAGTGATATACCGGATTTTCCCAAAACGTAATTTAGGAGCAATCTGCACATTGGCAAAGTTTCAATTCATGAAAGCAACGTGATACACGTCTTCCAGAACACTCATTGCTATAATTTGCACCTGCACCTGAACAAAAACGCCAACTGAGGCAAGTAGACGTCATATCTTGAAATCTAGAATTACACGTATATGATAGCTGTATATTATAATCTGTGCATGGCATTTACTGTGGCTAGGATTAGTTCTAAGTAGGTACTGCGTAGTCTAGCAATGACAGGAGACAATCCATACAAGCCTCAAGATTGTAAGGTAAATAACTATGCTAGCACGCGACGTATCCTCATCGGCAGATTGGCGCATTTCAATTGAATAGATGAAAAGATGTTAAGCTCGGTTCTACAGATAGCGACTATACGACTGAATCTTTTCTCACAAACGTTCCTAGGCTTTTCTGCACAATTTAGACGTGAGCGAAAGAATTAATTTCCCACCAAGCTTACCACTCAAATCAGCTTCGATAATATTGTACGGTGATGAATGCAGGGATGTTGAAAGCAAGATTTCTTTTGTTGTAATGATCCATAGGAAAGACGTAAGTGTGGATGCGAGGATCGTTAAGACTATTCTCAATGAATAAGAGTAATACTGTCAAGAGAAAGTGATTTGCTCAAGAGAAAAGAATCACACATCCAGTCAGCTGAAAATCTGTAAACACTCAGATAAACAAGCCGCATAGTCAGACCCGCCATTAACGTCGGAATGGAGTGATTTCTTGAACACTTCCGGTAGAGATTGGTCAATGAATTTTAATTCAGTTATGGGTA
>LS997567.1:0-45000 GCA_000469685.2 Haemonchus contortus | reverse complement strand
TTATTCCTCGCCATGAGGAGACTGGAAGAGTTCTCAGTGCGTAGGTAGACACTTGTAGCGATCGCCTCGAGGCTTGCGTCCGCAAATGCTATCAGGCAGCATTCACCGTTTTTTGCAGAAAGGTTTCGAGGCAGCGTCTTCGAGAATCCCTCCATTTTGGAGTATATCTCTGACCACTTGTCAATGTGATGCGGTGACAGGGTCGTATCCCATTCGTAACCTTCTTTCCAAAGTGTTTGGAGAAATACTTTGGCGCGAAGGAGCAATGGCAACATCCATCCGAGAGGGTCGTAAATAGACGCCAGCGTACTTGCCACGGATCGTTTTGTAATCCTTTCAGGAAATTTCGGCTTGCATTCTATTTGGAAGAAGTCCTGCGATGGTGTGATTCCCAGTACTTTTGGGTGCACATCACTTGATTTGTCCTTATCTTTTATGTGAGACATCAGTTCTGTGCTGTTGGACATGAACTCTCGGAGGTTCATGTTCAAATCATTGAAAACTTGCTTTGCTCTAGCGTATATATGGCGAGAAGTATCTACTGAATCTGCCGTAAGAATCAAGTTGTCGACGTACAGGTTATCTTTAATTTGCGTCATAAGCTGTACATCTTCCTTATACGTATCAAGATGGAAATGTATAGTTCCAGCTAGCAGAAAGGGTGACGTTTTCAATCCAAAAGTTACTCTTGTGAACCGCAGGATTCGTATGTTGTCTGGCGTAGGTGGTAACTTGTAATCGTGTAGCCACAAGCAACGAGTGTAGTCACGGTCATCTTCATGAATTCGGACTTGTAGGAATGCTTTTTCCACATCCGAAATGATCGCTATCTCTCCGATTCGAAACCTGAGTAGTACACCGTACAGCTGTGGAAGTATGACAGGACCACGATGTAAAACATCGTTCAATGAGGGGCATCCTCTGTAGTGTGCGGATGCATCAAAGACGATGCGAAGTTTGGTGGTTGTTTTGTGTGGAGTGAGTACTGCTTGATGGGGAATGTAGTGAACCCCGCACTCCTTTGGAGAGTTGGTGATGCTCACTTCTTCTAAGATATGCTTCTCAAGCTGTTCTTCAAATACCCCGTTATATTGTGCCATCAAGTTTTCATCTTTTTTCAATGAATTCCAGACAGAAAGAAGTCGATTTTGGGCTATCGCTTTGTTGTCCGGTAATTTGGTATTCACGTTTTTCCACGGTAACCTCACGTAGTATCCGTCACCTCGCTTCTCTATCGTCTCGTTGAATTTCTTCCACACTTGTCGGTCTGCTGCAGCTTGTTCCTCTTTTTCCGCGCTGGAAAACTCTTCCGTTCCTGCAGACTCTAGAGACCAGTACCGGTCCCACTTTTCATTTTCATCGGTTTCCGACTGTGGGTCAGGAAGGGTTGTTACATTAACCTGTCCCTCCAATGTCCAATAACCATCCCACTTGTCTTTTTCCTTTTCCGGATTCTCTTCTTGTAGTGACCTGGTTGCTTGACCCGTCATTATGTAACCCAGACGGGTTGGAAGCAGATGTAATCCAGATGGAAGTTGTATGTGTGGCTCATCACACGTGATTAAGGTCCACAATTGATCACAGCCAATGAGTATAGAAGGTTTAACAGTGGAACCTCCCTCCTTGAAGTTAACCGTCAGCTTGTGCTGAAGGATGTACTCTACGTCATCTGCACAGATAGGAGCAGTCTCAAATGGCTTGGTCAAAATCTCGTGAGTGTGCAGGAAGAGTGTGAACGGGCGTCCTTCTACGTCCCATGCTTGTAGCGAGACTTCATGTGATGTTGTCTCATGCACATGGTCCGAACCAAAGGTGTGAAGACGAAGTCGTGTCTCCTTGATTGATGGTAGGTGCAGTTCCGCAGCCAATGCCGTATCTATGAAGGAAATTTCTGCTCCTGTATCTAGAAGGACTGAGATTTTCCTCAAACTCTTCGTGGTCGGGTCTAATGCTGTGATTTCGCCCGTGGGTAAATATGTGGGCTGTCCTTTTAGCTGGTATTTAGCCGGTAGAACTTCCAGGACTGTTTGCCCTTCTGCAGGTACCGAGTTCGAGTGAATGCTGAGGTGGTTCACTTTCATCCTCGAATTACCTGTATTAGTTTCTTTGCTTCTGCTTGAGCTTCCTTTGAACTTGCTGTTCTCCTTGTAATCGGATGCTCTCTCTTTGAATGATGATGCCGTAGCACCTTTCTCCTCTCCTTGAAAGCAGCACGAAGTGTGGTGCTGTTTGTGACATTTGAAACATGGGCGTTTCTTGCATTCTGCTGTGATATGTCGTGGTGATGCACATATCAAGCATAACTTGTGTTCTCGTAAGTACTGTGAACGTTCTCGTGGTGTTGCGTACTTGTCACAGTCAAAAGATTTGTGGCTTCCCTCGCAGTACATGCAGGGTTGCCTTGGACCGAATTTCGGCGGTTTCGGTTTGTCGCCGTTCCCAGCTGTATGAGAAAGGGTTTCGTGTTTCATGTACTGAGACACCATTTCTTCACTTGTAATGATGTCTTCAAGAATTTGTAGAAGGTGATCCATAGTAAAGGCAGCGTCTTTCAAAGTCGCCTGCTTCTTCAAGAGGACTTGTCGCTGAATGTGGCTGGGAAACTTGGACAGTAGTCGCCTAATTAGCCATTGGCTATTCACATTTTCGTCCTTCTGTTTGAGTTGTGCAATTATAACTTGCACTTGTTCGAACAGTCGTCGCTGGTCATGTATGTGTGTTGTTCGAAGAGAGCAGTTGTCCAATTGGTCCATAAGATGAATTACAAGCTCTTCGGAACAGCCGTACTTCTTTCTTAGGAAGTCGATTGCTTTTTCATAGTTCCCACTTGTGACCTGGAACTTCTTCACTGACTCCAGAGCTTCGCCTTTCAACGCGTTCAAGAGGTAGTTGAACTTGTGGAATTCCGAAAGCTTCTGTGAGTGGACGTTGGAGTTGAATAACTCCCAGAAGTTATCCCATTCCCATATGTTCCCGTTGAAAGTTGGAACAGGGAGTGTGGGAAGTTCTAGTGATTTCGGTGTAGGATTCGAAGGTAGTGGCTCATTTGAGACGCGTTCTGCGTCAGCCCTTGTAGGAATGTTCTGTGAGGCTTGGGTACGACATTCGAAGGCCCGCATAAGCGCTTGAAGTTGTAGCGTGTAGTCGAAGGCCATGTTCATAGCATCTTCTGCTCGTGATGAGTACCTTTCAAAGTCCTCTACATCCTTCGGGCTAGGCTCGGCCAGGCTGTCCATTGCTTCGGCATAGTCCTTCAGCTTCTCCTCGATTTTCGATGTTGTTATTTCGATAGCTCCAACACCTTCTTCCAGTCGGTGGAGTTTGCCTCTCGCGGCGATGTATGAAATTTCTTCCTCTTCATCAGGGAGCAAGACCGTTTCTAACCCTTCAGCCTTGAAGCGGGTTATAAGTGTTTCCAGTTTCCCGGAATAATATGTAAGACGTCGTTTAGGAGTCGTTAACTTGTACGACATGATGCCTAAACCTTGTGGGTATGGGGTACTTTAGGCCGTATTGGTGCCCACTTGTCAAAGGGAATATCGGTTGGTCCCCCTGGTTTGGATGATAGGAATATTGATTTACCCCCAACTGTATCCGACAGGAGGGGAGACTTGTTAGAGTGAAAAAAATTTATTTAAATTGAAGTTTGAACCGACCTGAATTCGTCGTTGTGCCGATGCACCATGTAGAAAAACTTGTCTTTCTCCTACTCCTTTGCCACGCGGGTCTTTGGTGTAGTACAGCACAGTACGATTATTAACTTTATCTTCTGATAATACTTGTAAGGGCAGACGACTGTTCTTTCGAACTCCCCTCGAAGACTCACTGACCACCCAAGTGGCCGCCTTATATACCCCCCAGAGATCATAGTAATGGCGCGAAAAGATCAGTCGCCCGTATTGGTTAGATCAACAGTCAACATAACTCCGTATAACAAGGAATAAACACAACATCAATAAACATATACAACAACAATGTGTTACATCAATAATATACTATCAAGGGTCGATTCTTCGACAGTATCTATGTATCTATGTATGTATGTATGTAGGTATGTATCTATGTATCTATGTATGTATGTATGTATGTGTTCTGTTCTGTCTGTTCTTGTGTCTGTGAGTTTGGTTGTGTTTGGTGGTGTGCGCCTGCTGGTATATATGTATATGGGTGTGTGTTTGTTGCTGTGCATTTGTGTCCGCTGGTACGTGTGTCTGTTGGAGTGTATGTGTGTTTGTGGGTGCATGTGTGTATGTAACTGTGTTTGTGTGGTTCGGGTAACGGAACTTCTCCCCTATCGCGGCATTCTCCCTTGCGGCATGCGGCGAACATCACTGCAATTACCGTACTCAACCCGCCTCGATAGGACGCGATATTTTTCCATGATTGGCTTGCTTTTTCATTGGATTTGATCGTTTTTTCTTCTGTTTCTTTTTAGTTTTCATGTTTTTTAGACTTGATAAATTAAAATGATTCCTCCTATATAAACGACGATCAAGACCGCATTGGAATTGAAAAAAGCGGCCAGCCAATTCCAGTGATTGAAGGACTCTCTACCTCACAAATTGCGCGCTCCAATCTTCCATCGCAATCCTGCGATAAACGGCGGGTGCAGCGTGTGCGACGCCGTGTTAGGGGAGAAGTTCCCGGACCCGTGTGTTTCTGTTGGTTTGTGCTGTTGGTGTAGGTGTGCCTGTTGTTGTAGGTGTGTCTGTTGGTACGTGTGTGACAGTTGGTGCATGAGTCTGCTGGTGTGCGTTGGTGTGCGTGTCGGGGTATGTGTATATATGTTTCTGTTGGTATGTGTGTGTCTGTTGGTGCGTGGGTGTGTAAGTAGGTGTGTTGGCGGTGCATGCGTGTACGGGTATATGTGTTTGCACGTGTATGTCTTTGCTGTGCATGTATGTATATTGTGTATGTGTGTGTGTATGTGTGTATATGGGTGTTGGGCATGTTCGTATGTGCATGTCTGTTGGTATTTGTGTATGCATGTTTGTGACTGTTTCTGGTGGTGTGTATGTGTGTCTCTTGGTGTGTATGTGTGTCTCTTGGTGTGTGTGTCTGTTAGTGCGTATAAGTAAAATATGTTGTGTGCATGCGTGTATGAGTATATGTGTATACAGGAGCATCTGTGTATTTGTTGGTGTGTCTGCTGGTGTTTGAGATTGTCTGTTGGTACGTGTGTGTCTGTTGGTGTGCTGTTGTTACGTGTGGGTGCTTGTTGGTGTGTATATGTATGCAGATGTGTATGTGTGTGTTCGACCAAAAATTCATTCATAGCTACGTAGCGTACGTGGGGGGAAGAGAATGTAGGGGAGGGAGAAGATAAAATAAGCGAAAATCTGAGTATTTCCGCGCATACAAATCAAAAGAGAGGAATGCGCCATGTTATTTGAGAAGGCATGAGCTGGGCAGGATTGCGCTCTTGACGGGCGAGGCGCTCAATTGAGTGATGAAAGCAGTTGGATTAGCGCTACAATAAAAGATGGATCCTTATCTGCTACATAGTGCGGAATTTCAGGTTCCTTATTCGGGGTAGAAAGTTCTTTAAAGTTACTGAATGGTTGAAGAAGTCCGAAATGTTGATGCAAGGAACGAGTATGCTGAACGTTCATTGGATTGGATTTCCTCCCTTTGACAAGCAGTGATCTGTGGCCAGTCATGTCGAGCGCTCCAAAGAAATTCTTTCATACAAAGCACGAGCTGAAAATCGTGGAACACGGTGAAGGGTGTTCTTAGGTCTCGGTTCCGTTCTCACGAGAAGACAATCACCCAAAATTATTCAAAGAGATTTCAATGTGAATGTGTCTGAGGAATTTATAAAAGATGAGGTGTACGGTCCGCCCAGAGCTTATTTGAATTTTTACTTTTTGCTTTAGGTTGGGATGATTATACATAGCTCAATCGAAGCAAGCGAATATGCAAACAGAGACACTTTATCCAATGGGTGAAGGTATCCCATTGGATAGAGTGTCCCCCGAATCCTCACGGCAAGAGGGAGTGCTTCCGCGGTGACTGCCGTATCTTTTTACCGGGAATTCAAACATTTCCCTTCATAGCGCACGATCGGGTGAGGCGAGCGCGACGCGATTCTCGTGGAGAAGATACTTCACCCAGTGATGAAGCTATCGAAAGCGTATGTTCATTATTTTGTGAAAGCTGAGAAGATGGGACACAACCAAGACTCATGTTCGTACTAATTTCAGGCCTACACTAGCTTATTATAAACAAACCTATTTTGCTCTCCTTTAAAATGATGTTTTGCATTTGAAAAGGCCATGGAAATAAAAAACTCGGCTCTGAAATTGATGTCGACCTAGGGACAGAATGTCTTTAGATGTCAGCTTACAGTCAGATTTACGTGGAAGTAGAAGGCATGGACGGCCAGCGAAAGCATATTAGTTTCTTTCGGTGACTCTATAAGGCGCTAACTTTACGCGTTTGTTTGTATGTCGGTTTACGCGTTCGTCGGCAAAAAGTCATGTAGGCACGAGGAGGATTGTGAAATATCACGTGTGTCCTCGTTTGAAAATAAGCGATACCTGTTGGTTGTTCGCTGACTTTCTTCCTTTTTGGGTGGTGGATGTGGTCGGTACACGGTGGCCATGTGCAAGTTTTATTAGGCAAAATAGAAGAAGCCCTATATCAGCGGTGCAACGGGTATTTATACCTAGCTGATACGGGATGGCGAACATAATGGGATTGATAAAGGTCAAAAAGACCACAATCAATCTGAGGGGCTACCAAAGGTCAAAAGGGGGGTAGCAAACAGTGTATAGGCTACAAACGTAAAAGGGTCACGCGGAGCGAGACAACATGGGCGCATTTTAACGTGGGTGAGGAACATGTTACGAAATAGGAAGTCTGGAGAGAACTTCTTGATCTCACTAACCACTACCGATCACATGGTGTTTTTAGCGCGCGCAGCTCAACTAGCGGAACATAGTACAAGAGAAAAATTCGGATCACATGATATGCCGGAAATGCTTCACTTTCTAGGTCAGTAAGTGGATCTGGACTCTAGGCTTTGAAACCTTTCTAAGCTTGAATACTCTGAAAGGATATTGAAGAAAGGCTATGGAGGACGAGAATCAAAGTGGCTCACACATATACCTAAAGAAAAGGTGCTCTTGATAGAAATAGTACGATGATCTGGGCTCGTGGAGTGTTATTAGTTGGAACACACATGCCAGTAAGGATCCTAGCTGTTCAAAGTGGAGCCGAAGATGCGAATTCAGCTACATATTATCAGATCTAATGAAAAGCATCTTGCAGAGCTAAAGTGATAAGTGCTTCAGATAGTATCGGGTTTGTGCTATCTCACTTCTCAACAAATCGTGCATCGCGATCTTGCGGCTAGAAATTGCCTCGTCAGTGGAGAGAGCGATCTTCGGTGTTGTTTACCATCTCAGAGGCCATCGATTACAGTGAAGGTTGACAGGTGTCTTTTGTTCAAAGAACTTGAGTTTATTTTCATGCTCCAGATCTCGGATTTCGGAATGTCTCGGCGACTGTATGGTCAAGCTGACTACTACAGAATGCACAATCATTCTCTCTTGCCCGTCCGTTGGCTGCCTCCCGAAGCAATCAATGACTGCAAGTTCAGCAGCAGCAGTGATGTCTGGTAAGTTCGGAAATCAGGACTGTCCCAACATTTGATGTATGCCCACACCAATTTGAGTTCAAACCTCTTGCTTTGTGAAATTACAGACACTCTTAAACTGTTTTTGAAGGGCACTGGGAGTCACGATGTGGGAAGTCTTCAGCTATGGAGAAGTTCCATTTGCGGAACTCAACAACTTCGAGATGGTTTCGTGTGCTATGGCGGGTATGTAGTAAACATTTGTTATGTTTAATACTGCTTTGCCGAACAGTTCAGTTATGGCTGAACTGCTATACTGATCAAGGTTTCGACCGAATCGTCATCTCCAAAACCTGAAAATAGTTCGAAGCTCCTGATCTGTGATTTACCCGACCAAGCGTTCAACGCGCTAGGCTATTTGCAACGAGTAACGAGTCTCGAGAATTAAAACACAGAAAAGTTCCCAGCGAAAAGACCAACCTTCAGCGGCTCCACCAGCGTTTCGTCCCACTCTATGTGAACAACAAGGGATCAATGAGACCTTGGTGATCGTAAGATAAGAACTGTGCTGGTGATCTCTAAGCCCACAGAAGGGAATGAACGGCAAGAGTTCACTTGTTATGGCCAATCAACTCAAAGACGTCTTGTGCTGTACTTATATTCGGCATATCAAGGCAAACTATGCTGTAAGTAAGCTCAAATTTATAGTGTAAAGAAACGTCAGTAAAAGGCTAGAATGAAAAAGCTTGTTAGGTATGATACATTTTCCCTGATCGTATACATTTTGTAGCAAAGCTGAAAGAAATGGAAGCGTTGTAGCCGTTGTGGCGATAAAAACAAGACAACCATTCCCTTGAACATGACCCTGAAAACTGCAAGGCCGTTCATAAAATTAAAAGTTTTAAGTGGTCCATCTTGTAATAAAATATAATTCTATTTGTGTTTTGCGCACAGTGTGAGTTTTTAATAAGACTAGTTAGTAAATCATGTCTCAACGTGACCTGACTTGTCAGAAATCGATCGACACTCTCCTACTGTTACCGCAGCCGGCCTAAACCCCAACTAAATGGTTGATTAAAATGTTTTCATGTTGAGTCCGTCAATGGCGCAGTGGAAGTGCATTTGTCTCTTGTTTGCACCTGACCTGGATTCTACATGGCCTCGGATATTTAGTCGAACACATCGCTTGCAAATGCTGAAACAGCAGTGCTGTCAAGCAATGTGTGCCTCTCTGGCCGGTGTTTACTGTCATGCCCCATAGTTTCCGTCAAATGGGAAGGGAATACATGTGAAACAACATATGCCCGGTGAAAACACAACGCAACATATACACAGGGAAACGGTATTTATCATTGCGTGGTCGTTTCATTCTGCCAGCTGCATACCACTATGTGTCAACGGGCGTACTCTTGAATGGACAATAGATATAGATGGTGAGGGGTCAATAAGCTCAACGTTCGATTAGGAGGCCATTCATCCTTCTATTATCAGGGTATCATATCACATAATGGAAGTCTTTGAGTAAATGCAGAGCAATTCGTTCCCGAGCAAGTGCACATCTGAAATGAACTAGCGAATTCTTCTAAAGTTGATCATTGAAACCACTGTCTTTAGCTGGATTTTTTTGAATTCTATAATTTCGATATCAAAATAACCATGATTTCATGTGTCCATATTCCAAATGTCTTAAAAAAAAACAGAATGATGTTTTCTATTGAAGTGGGGAGTTTAAGGTTATGTTATATGTATCTGCAGAAAGCACCTCAGGTGCTGAATACTTACTCCCCTTCCTTCATGAAAATGATGCTGCAATACTGAAGAAATCGAAAATTCATCGCATGGCAGGATTCCGCACAAGCAATCATGCGGTGGTCATACGAAATACGTGGCTGAAGGAAATAACAAGTGTCTAGAAATTCGGCATCTTGCTTTGCACCGCTGCTTTCAGCTGAATAGGTTTAAATTATGTCATGAAGGGTATCAAAATGATCAGGATTCTATGCTCTCCTCAATTATAGCACGACTTAATCCTTTTAAAAATTGGAAACGAGGTTTTTAATCGAAGTAGAGGGTTTGCGATGCTGTCATATCCGCAAGTAACACCCTAGGTGCTGAGAGACTCAACTTTCGTTTTTCCCGGAAAGGAAGGCAAAAAATTTGAGAAAAACTCAGAGGTCATTATATATTTGGGTTCCTCACGAGAAAAGCTTTCCATTGGTATTACTACCATTTTGACTGGAACACTTTAGCTGAAGTTATGGGGAAGCAACGACGAAATCTGCAATGCTGCTAGTAATTCTGGTTAACCGACGGTTTGCGACGGATTAATCTTCAATGACCGCTCGCTTCAGCTATTCTGTGCTCTGGAATTGACGGTTATTCCCATAACCTGTCTGACTATTATGCCCCAGATTTTTTCCATCAGGACTGCAGGCTGACCATGGCGGGACGCTTATGTTTTGGCATTGCAGCCTCTCATTCGTCGCACGGCTTACTTAAATGGAGGCGTTGTCTGTTGAAAGACATAGTTGAGGTGACGGCGACGGCTTAGAAATGGTACTAGATGATGCTATAAGACGTTCTGGTGATCCTTAGAGTCCATTCTGCAGCTCACGAAGGCATGATCAAACACGACAAAAACGACCTAATGCAGAATGCATTCCACACCATAAGACTTCCTTCTCCGAAATAGCGAAGTGGACGGAACATTCGTGCGGTTCGGACTGCGTGCGGCAAATTGCGCGGCGGAATTCGTGATGAGTCGAACGACCCTGACCCATGTTACTGGAGCACAAACTTGGAGTAGGTAGATTTGTAGGATCACCTGAACATATCCAGCTATTCTACTTCATTTTTGTGCCCCAATAGTTGGCGCCAGTGTCGTTTGAACCACCGTGTAGTAAGCCTCGCGCGGTCCGAATCGCACGAATGTAACCACACCCAAATTGCGACGGCTGGAGTAGACTGATTCCTTCCTCGAGTCGCGCCAGTAGTACTTGTTTCCATCAGGACCGTCCAAGTTGAACTTCTTTTTATCCAGAAGACGACCTGAATGGAAATTATTCAGCTATATGATGAGATTTTGGCGCAGACCTACCTTTGCCCAATCTCTTCCTAGGTTCTTCTATGCAAATTTGAGTCGAGCCTTTCTGTGGCGATCGGTGATTCATGGCGCCCTCTTCATTGCTTGCCTGGTGATGTCCTCGCATCTTCTGACTGCTCTCCAGACTAGTTTTCGACAAAAAGAGGTTCAATGCCGATTGGATCTGGTTCGAGAAGTACGTACTGCTGAAAACAGTCCTCAGAGTCTTCCGCTCGTCACGGGCAGTAACCTTGCATGGGCGTACACAGCTGGTTTTACATCTAGGGTCATCAGAGCTCTCTAGAAACCTTCGGATAGAGCGAAGAGATCTCCCTAATCGCCTGGAGATGGCTCGCTTACTGAGCCCAGCTTCATGAAAAGCCCGAATTTGACCCTTTTCATCAAAGGAAAGCGGACGACCGCGAGCCATGTTGACGGTCAGGTTTAAAGATGCATTTTCTACACATGCTCGCCTTTATAAGAATCTTAAAGAACCAAATTTCTTCTCCTATATGCGTAATTGTTCGCTTTCTCAGGGTGACCTTATAATTATAAAAAAACGGTGCGATAACCGAGAAACTGTTCTAAAAAGTTCAGAAAAATGCAGCTGTTGCTCAAAAACGAATACCAGGGTTTTTTCTACGCGTCTGTATGATCGTTTTTGCGAATGTCTCAGTACCACGCGTCATGGATCGCATGAATAAATAAATAATAAATAAATAGATAACAAATAAACAGATTTGTGGTGGGGGGGTCCGTTCACGATGCTGGAAAATTCTCTAACGATTGCATCTTCTGAAAGTGCAAAATTTGAGGATGACACTACACTATGAATTGCACTGTATGTTCCGTCCCTCGAAATTGATGGGTGCCCGACATGTGAAATAAGCAAACTGTTGGGAATCAGTGTGAACACTTAAAGGCACAGTTCACGATAAATTTGGGTAGTCCAGATTATGATGAAAAATGATTGACAAGATTGAAAATAGTGCGATGAAGGTGGGGAAACTGCGTGAATCGGTGTTTTTTCAATCTGAAAAGAAGGCTTCGAAAAACCGTTAAACAGGGGGCTGGACGAGAATGAGTTCAGAAAAATAAGGAAGAGTGGGGCGTTTGGACGAGCTATACAATGTGTCTCACTGCGTACGTGTGGGTCCTGGTGCGAATAAAAAACAATGGTAAGCGAAAATTCATTCAATGATAAGCATAAGTAAACAAAAAAACCCTAGTAACAGCAAAAGTAGCTCACCTTGTTCAGCCTCCAGGAGTAGGAAATTAAATAAGGGATCGCGGCAACAAGGTGAATAGCAGAAGAAAAAAGAATAAGAGAAAAAGTATCGTGAACTGTGCCTTGAAGAGGATCTTATCACGTACACAACAACACATGTTGTTGAAAAAAATTGTTAAAAAATAGGCGAAATTTTTCCTAGAATTCCAGTGTCAAAATGCCGTTGAAATATTCAGGCACCATAAGACCATATGATTGCTCTATTCTATGCATGAATCCGTTTCTGAAATCGTTCCTCTGTGAATGTAATGTAGCTGTGTAACTGTGTTTCTATGTTTGCGTCACTTTTTCGTAGGCTGAGAGGTAGCCCATGTCATTCCTACTACGTTCTGGGGTCATGCACTGATCATAACAATCAACAATGTGAAATACATTGAACAAAATCATTAACGAATCTGCATTCCAGGAATACGTCCGCCCCGACCGAAGTGTTGCCCAATGGTCATGTACGAGCTTATGCAACGATGTTGGGCAGTTGATCCTGATGAACGAATTCGGGCAGAAGAAGTGTTACTCGATCCTGCTCTAGCCCCTAGGCTCACAGATTTTATAAGTGCCTTCCCCACTTAGAACCTTTCTAGATTTTCATTTCATTTACTTTGTCGACAGGTTAACAATCTCACATTTTCTCGTAAGCTTGTGTCTCTCAGGTTTTCACGTTACTACATGGTTATCTGCAATTAGCCTTGCTTCGCAGTGATCAAGAAGCAGGTATCGCTTCAAATGTCCGGGCGAATCTATGCCGGTTTGCGTCAACATTCCATTTATCCGGGAACCTTCCTCTTGCTTGTTGTTGGCAAAGGCAAGCATCAATGGATAAATAGGAGTGCTGCCAGATTGTGTCGCTCACATGTTCATTTCCCCGTCAATCTGACAACTTGCTTATACATTTATCTCACCTTCGTTACGTCCTAAAAGGATTATGGGTTGTTGAAATGTATAGTTGTATATTTTGCGTGACTCGTGAGTTCTAATTACAAATTGATACTTTCCCGGATGTCCATCATTTAATAGATCCATAGATGTTCTGATAATGATAATAATATGATGATTCACTTTCTTTGGCCAGGTCATTGTAGCCACAAAATCAGATCTTTGTCTCGAAATTCAGTGACAGAGAGGGCAACGGCTGAGGAGAAGAAATCGTTCGAGAATTCGCCAACCTGCTTTCCAAAGTCAATATTGTTGACATCCAACGCATTCAGAAAATCCAGCCCCCATCTGAACTGGACAGATGAGCGGTAAATGTGGCATACGCCCAAGAGACTGGGAAACGCGAAGAGGCTGTGGTTCCCAATAATATGCACTCAAAACTGAACTGCTTTGGAAAGTAATATGTCGTGGAATCCTGAACACTTGAATCGTTCGTGCCTATAATTGCAATGCCTACCTAGGTGTTGGGAAGCCTGGCTAGTGGCCTAATCAACGTGGAGAGGCGTTTCGTTCCGATCATCGCTTTATTCGATAAACAACAGCAAAAACTCCATGATAACAGTTATTTGGGTATGACACACGTAACACACGGTCTGCTCTTTCTGAGAACGTATGAGGAGAGCCTGCTCTCAGAACAAACTCCCCCACAGAAATGCGGACTGTGCATGCCAACCACCATCCAATCAAATAACTTCTGGGCTTGCTTTGCGCATTTTACGCAAACTCAGCTAGTGGCTATGTGCCACTACATTCACTGACTATCATGAAGTAGATGGGTAACTCCGTGACCCCATTGTGTTAAGGCTATGCGATCTATAGTGGAAAACGAGTAGTCGTGAGCGCACAGCATGGAATGGGCTTGAAGTTAGAACCATCTTGGTGCACAAAAGGGACACCAGCATGCGTTTTCCAGCTCTCGCCCGATACCTCCTTCATCGAAGTCCTCACCTCTTTTCTAATTTGCCCTCAATCGCATTTGTCGTACTGTTCCTATAGGAGCACAAGGAGTGAGCTAGTTTTCATAGGTTCCCCGTTGATCATGTTCAAGAGTTTTTCATGGGTATTTTCGACGCTCTTGATACTCCACTTTGTTGGAGATTTATTTTTATGCTCAAAAGTGTCACGGTTCCCGGAACCTGTCGAGAGTGGCAATTTCATTAATATTTATTCCAGATTATGACGAAAGATTAAAGGTAAGATTCAAAATAGTGCAATGAAGACGACGAAACTGCGCGAATCGGTGTTTCCAAAATGAAAAAAGGTCTCGAAAAATCGTTTAAAAGGGGGCTGGAGAGAATGAGACCAGAAAATGAAGAAGAGTGGGGCGTTCGGACGAGCTGTGCAATGTGTGTCATTGCGTACGTGTGGGTCCTGGTGCGAATAACTGAATGCGGTAAGCAAAAGTTCATTCACTCACAAGCATAAGTCAACAAAAACCCTAGTTAAAAAACCCATAACTTGTTTAGGGTCCTTACTAGAAAAAGTACAGCGGTTCTATTACGTGCTTTCAAGACCTATATCGGGCCCATTTTGGAATGCGGCACGCCTGTTTTTAACTCGTACAAAGCCAAATCGATTCCAGCTCTCGAGCGGGTTCAGAACTCCTTTACTCGAAAATTGATGATTAGAGCCCTCAGGTTTATATACGACGGTACACCTACTAGTAAAGAAAGGAGTAAAAATTTTCAGCTGCACACTCTTTCGCATAGACGGAGAAAGTTTGATCTCAATCTGTTTCATAAAATTCTTTATGGTCATGGCGGTCTCAAGCCTGGTCAGTTTTGTAGCGCCCCACGGTTACCAGAGGTGCTCCCATTAAACGGGCTATCACGCGAGCTAAGCACAACCTACGTTTTCATTTCATCACAGCAAGAGCCGGCAGGGACTATTTCAAACTTGCTAGATCTAGAACCTTTCCCTTAAGTATACAAGCTTTCAAAAACTCAATCGATCGTCACTTGGTTCCGTAGAGTACCCAATCTTTTGCCTTCTTTTGAGACCTATGAATTAGTTTTTTTTCATTTCATCTTTGTTTATTTTTCTTTCTTTGCAGTTAGCTTCCTTGATTGTCCTGTTTTCCTAGGTCTGTTGGTATCACGGTGCTAATTTGATTATCTTCACATGATTTAGCTCATGTAATAAATATATGTAGTAACATCAAAAAGAGCCCACCTTTTTTAGCCTCTCGTGGTAGAAATGATCAGGTTAGCAAAAAAGTCTTGCGACAAAAAACTTGAAGCTTGAAAATCTGTATCAACAGTGTGAACACAGTAGCAATGGTGATAAACTTGTAGGACATTCCTCGATCAAACAACACATTAGTAAATGATGGCAGGCGTGTGGGCTTTCGCAGCATTATGGTCAAGAGTCAAGAAATGGACAACACCCAAATCGTACCATCACCTTCTATTATACTAAGCACGCCAAGGGAAAAACGCAGGTGTGGCGGCTCAAATTATCAGCAACCTCTTCAATGCTAGCACTGCTCACCGATCAACGGTCATCGATCCGTTGGATCGCTTCACTGCAAGAGATACTGGCCTTCGGAATAACACAAGCATCGTCCCTTAATTGAATGGAGGTTGAAGGAGTCCATCCACTAAGAGTTGCTAAACGCAGACTAGTTCGACACAGCCAGCTCGAAAATTCGCTTTAGACACACTACAAAAATTAACCCATCTTGCTTGGTTCCAGGTTCCTCATCAGTCGTACTCCCAGAGTGTTGCCCACCATGTGCTCCGCCTTCTTGAGCATCCCGTTGTGGAAAAGGAATTCGTAACTGAATGTGATCTGCAACCCGCAGCTAATTATTTCTTTGAGTCACAGCTTCCCCACTCCTGAAGAGATGGCATCAATGATTGGCTCATAGGATAATAGAAGGTTGTTGACTTTTTTGGTAAATATATTTCCAAAAATTGATTGATATGGAGATTTTAATTATGATTTAAAAAAGGTCTCCATTTTGTCGTAGTACTATTTTGCCAACCTAACAAGTAAGACATCGCAGCAGCAAAAACAATATTTGAGATTAAAGGAATAGGGGGGAAAATAGCCTCATTACTCGTCGATCAGCTGATTGTATGAGGGTCCTCTAGCGATTGCTATCTGTATCGACCCGACAGTCGTCTGATGTGACATCGACCGAGGAGAGAAAAGTCCGGGAGATCCGGTAACTGGGCCTCACTATGCACTACCTGTTGAGTTTTGGGACTCGACAGCTTCCGTTTTGTTACCCTAGGGGGCCACTGGGTATTCCTGGGGGGAGAACTCGGGAACCGTTTTTATCGTAATTTTGCATTTAAGTAACATCATTCTGTCGTGTCCCAACGGGATCGATGTCGGAATTGAGCGCTATTCTTGAGTAATAAATTCTTTCAAGAAACTGTTCCCTTCTGCTATCGTGGTTATAGTAAGAGAAGTGCGAGCCATGTTGCGACTTCGATTCAAATACGCTGCGGTGCACAATAGATCGTACCCCATGGAAAAACAAGTTTTAGAGAGAGGCCAAAGTTTTTATTGCTTCTGCCAACAATATATGATTAGAATGGGGAAAAGATTAGTTTTCGTGGTAACTATTTGACTACACAATCTCTTTCAAGTTCCAAGCAATAGTTTTACACATTTTAAGCCGGTGCATATTAGATTGGACGATATGCGTAGCCAACCAAAAAAAATAACACCTGAAATCCGACAATCCGTTTTCTAATGCAGGTTTATCTAATAATGAGTGCAGCCTCCCTTCTTTCGAATAAGCTCGAAGATTCGATCAGGCATCGAATCGCAGAGCTTCTTCAGAAGAGCAGGCGACAGACTCTTCCACTCCATAGTTATGGCTCTTCTCAACAATTCAACATTGTCGTAAACTTTACCATTTGCATAGATCTTACGCACTAATACACCCCAGATATTTTCGATGGGGTTTAGGTCCGGGCTGCATGCCGGCCACGACAATAACGAGATGTTATTGGACTGCAAGTAGGATAGAGTACTCCGCGCAGCGTGAATCGAAGCATTGTCTTGCATAAAAACGTAGTTTTTGTGGTGTTCTTCTGGATGAATGGCACCAACGTTTTCCCAAGAATTGACTGGTAGTCCTGGCTTGTCATTTTACAAGACGTAAATTGAATACCAACGGTGCCGTCGCTACAAAACGCTCCCCAAACCATTAACGAGAAGCCGCCGAAGTTCCTTCGGGACATAAGTCGTGGTTCTTTCCGCAGATCGCGCCAATACGAGTGGTTTCCATCTGGCCCGTCTCCGTTAAATTTTTTCTCATCAGAAAAAATAACCTGAAAAAAGGCGAGGATAGAAAACTCAAATTTCTCGTAAAGCCAAGGAGGTTCCAAAAACGGACCTTTGTCCAATCTCTGTTCATCTCATTCCTAGCGAAGAGGAGCCGTTTCTCTCGATGACTCTGTGTTAGCCGTGGTGCTGACTTCATCTTCTGAGAAGCTATGTGGTCCGATGACTTCAGGACGCGAGCAACAGTCCATTTTGAAACCGAAATCCCACAATCTGCAGCTAGCTCCCTCGCGGTTCTCGTAGAGTTTGATGCCATATGGATCAACCGACGCTTGTCGCGTTCAGAAATAGTTGGTTTTCGTCCTGGCTTCTTCTTCGGTACATTTGTTGATTGCTTCTTTACGACACTCGCAACTGTGCTCTTAGGAATGTTGAGCTCTCTAGAAATTTGAAGATAACTTTTTCCAAGGCGACGTAATGCGTCAATTCGAATCCGGTCTTCGTTCGTAAGTCGCGTATACCTGCGCATGCTTAAAAAACAAACATGTAAGCATGCGCGAATTCCAGATACAGGGAAGAAAAAATCGAATAAATCAATTACCTCAAGTCGTCCAATCTATTGTGCACCACCAAATAATCAATACTACCCCGTCAGAATTTTTCAAATGCACTGTCATCTATCTATTATCGCGCCAAAATTATTTGGCCTCTTCTACACATAACATATCTGCGGCAGGAGCATTAGGAGTTTCGGCTCCTCTCAAAAATTAGGTTTTTTATAGGGTGCGATCTATTGTGCACCGCAGTGTATTATGGTATCTAAACTTCGAAGACAATATTCTACGGAGTCGCTTTCTTTGTAAAACTGCTTGAGATTTCTTCGCGACGCCTGCCATTCTATCGAGCTTGAATTCGTCTAGGTAGACGTCATGGGTGTGTGAAGTCATACAACATGCACTTGGAAGGCTCAGCCATCGATCTCCTCTCCGTTGAACCGTAATTGTTTTGCTGTCGTTTTGTGTACTTTCCGAAGCTCTTTGCTCTTTACTTTTAGTGGCGAGCTTCCGGCATATAATGCCTTCGTCAGAACTTAATTATTTACAATACATTGCTGCATACAATCAGCCACTATCAGTTACAATACAAAACACATCGAATCATACAAAGTCAACCAGAAATGTTGGGGGAAAAGGGAAAATGGGCCTGCCAGCGGGGAACTCAAAGGGAAAATGGACGCCGCTCTTGTCCTGAGGCGACTGAGTGTTAACACTCAATCAGTCTCAGTAGGTCACGCATCTCCTCTTTCGCACTGATTTCCGGCTTAATGCGATATAAAATATCTAACCTCAAATATCTCTGGCCAAAACCCTCACTCAAAGGATGGAGCGCTTTCCTTCTCATGCCTGAGTGTACGGTGCCTGGAGAAACTGCTCTTTGGATAAACAGAGGGATTGGCCAACGCTCTTCTATGTTCATCCAGCGAACCTTCAGTGGTCTCGCGGTCTCCCTCACGTACTTTTCTCCACATCTCCACATTGAATCAAATGGACGGTGCCTTGAAGTTCACAGATCTTCTCAGGAGTGCAGTATCGACGCGACTATTCGCGGTGCCGTTTTTCATAGATTCGGGACGATGTTAGGTGATCATTCAGTGTAGGGGGAGGTCGGAAAACAAGTCGAATGAGAAGCTGAGAGTTCTTGACGACGCGGCTTACCTCACGTGCCATTTTGTCTTTGACAAAAGGCACAATGAGGCTAACACCATCAGCCGTCCTGTGCGGGGCCCCGAGCCTTGTACGCCCTCATAGTATCCGTTGCTTCCAAAGATACTTTCGTTTTTGGCATCAACATCTTAATCCCTTCGCGTCGCAAGCTTCTCCTTCGTTTTCAAAAGATTCCGCGCGACGTTTGTCTTCATAGAAGCAGGGTGTGCGCTTCTAGAATGCAACAAGATGTTCGACGAGGCACTTTTTCTATACCATAGGCGTTCCTTATGACCTTCACTTATTCGTGTCCTCGCATTGAGGAATGGAAGGAGTCCACCCCTCCCCGAAACTTCCCTGGTTAAGGTTATGTTAGCATAGTGAGAGTCTCTTCAATGTTTCCACAAGGTCTTCTTCTGTTGTTCCGATAATGAACACGTCATCATTATAACGCTTGTAGAACAAAATTTCCCTGGGTAATGAAGACTTTTCGATGATGTGGTCCAAGAAGATGACTGCTAATACAGGTGCTATGCGTTACCCATGGCAAGGCCTCGTTTTTGCTTGTAAAACCTATTTTCAAAGCAAAAGATGTTGCATTCCAGGGCTGCTTCGATGAGATCCTTAACTTCGCTGAGGGAAAATCCCATCATCGTGATATGGTCTTTGTTATCCTAGATGAGAGATAGGACAGCTTGCACTGCTCCTTCGTTATTCACCTCCTTGTTTAAGGATACTACATCGAAGCTCGCATAGAAGGCTCCCGTCGGTACTGGACATTGGTGAAGCGCCAAAATAAATTCTTCCACACACACAATGTGTGCTCCCACGCAACGCAAAAGTGGCGAGAAAAATCGAACTAAGAGCCAGCTTAACCCGCCTGCTGGTCCACCACAAGACGCGATAATCGGTCTCGTCTTGTTCTCAGTCCATGGGAGGGTCACTGTGTTTGTGTTCGCCGGAATTTTGTGCGTCTTCACCAAGTTTTTTTACAATCGGCGTATAAGTCTGAAGATTTCATGAATAATATAGGCCGTTACCTAGCTTTGCGCAAGCTTTGCGGCACTCGACAAAGATCGTGTTGCTCTCTGCTATTCGTCATATCCCATCGACATTTGTTTATGGGTTCAAAATGAGCATAGCACGTCAGGCTGAAGGTGAGAACTGCAAATCGCGCAGAGAGCTACGCAATGGGCTACTTAATGTGCGCAGTATCTTAAATATAAGGTTTCGTAGTGCAGGAACCCGGTAAAGACCGTGCTAGCAGCTTTTTAAAGAAGCGAAGAGCCTGACAGGTTGCTCGTCTTGGTGATTGCTTCCACGTTTCGGGTGACGAATTGATCTTCTCCTGATGTTGAGGAAGCCACTGAGAAGGGCTCAAAAAGGATTCAGCGATTTTTTGAATAAGGCACTCGGTAAGAGTGTGAGTGTGAATGACGCGAGTCGCAAGGAATCGTGGCGATTGGATTATACGTGCTATAGAAGGATGACACTACTAATCTTGTTGGGAGTACTCGAAGTCTTCGAAATATTATCCTTTCAGCAGCTTCAGAGCTTCTCATGTATTTCTGCGTTCAAACGATCATTCTCATTTATTCACTATTGGTGGTTTTACTGATCCACCACAACTGGTAAACACTTACTTTTATCATCTATTCTTAAGTTTTTTATAAAGACGTTGTGTCAAAGGCACAGTTCACTGTAATCAGCTGTTGCTGGCACGCTCAAACCTCGGTACCGAAGAGGCTGTTCAGAAGGATAAGGACTAAAATGGCGATCTGTACACCACGTGCACGAACGCTTGCATCATAAGCGTGAAAATTTGATGGTGGTGAAAACCCGGAAGATTTAATACGGCGTCATCGGACTGACCGAAACGAGAAGGCATCGCGCGTTGCACACCATTTTTAAAGATGGAGAAGAACTGTTCATCGGAACATGCGACAATAGAGGCGTCGGCGGTGTAGGTGTTCCAGTCAATACGCACTTGGCCAGATGGAACGATTCGAACGGGAGCTTGACTACTAGAATTGGACGTTTGCGACCAAGATGTGGCTCAGCTACAGTTTTCGCTGCCCATGCATCAACATCGAGGTAAGAAGAAAATAGCTGCAAGCGTTTTGCATGGATCTGGAGAGGTAAGAAACCATGCTTCCTTCAAAGACACCGCTAGTGATTTCAACGTCGAAAGGGCCCCAGAAGAACGGCTGAAGAGTCCCACATCGAAACTAATGGAGCGGAAAAGAATGAACAGGCTAAAATACTGCTCACGTCATTTGTGTCCGCACACATCATTCATTGTAATTCGCAGTTCCAGAAGCCCTCTCATTTGCGATGACCTCAAAAGTCACTTATGATAAAATAAATCACACCATCTTCAGTCGGAAATTTTGCCAGATTGACGTCGCTGCTGTTCCGAAGTTCTACAGGGGACCGGACCGTCATCTCTTTCGCGCTAGATTCTGGCTCTCGGTCTGCGAAGAGTGCTACAGTTTGGAGAACGAAGCCCCAAGACCTCTATCAACTAGGATCACTTTGATGCCCTTGCGGTTTCCAGGGAGATTTCGTTATCGACAACATCGATGAAGAGTATAACCAGCTCACCGAACATCTTCGCGATAGTACCTGAAAAGCAGAGGAGGTTCGAAGAAGTGATGAAGGAAAACATGAAAGAGAGGAGAGCAGCCAGCAGTCATAGCGGAAACATTCGTAAAGCCAGTCGGATTTTCATCAACCGCAAAACCATAATAACTTCGCTTAATCGTTGTGACGGATTAATTACTGCATCTCCAAGGGCTATGAAGAAGGCCACTTGGGAAATACATCTCACAGAACTTTTTATTTTCTTTTGATTGCATATTATTATACAGTGTAAATATGGTAACAAAATAACTGTTGTGCAGAAACTGAGTTCATATTGATACCTGGAGAATTTACGTGGGTTAATTACTGTTCATCGCATCACGAAACGAACGCACCGTCTTTTGATACAACCATCTTCAGTACTGACTGCAGCTCAAACATGCTTCCGCTACTTATCGACAGCGGCACCCAGAAGTTCTTGAAAAGCTGAGTGCAGGCCTCTCTGTTCACTATACGCTATAACCACGGGCCCATTGGATTGCGGGCCAGCAAATTTCGTAATCTAAGTGGAAGCAGGTATGAACTCTCTCCTCAGCACCAGTCTTGATCTTTTTCCTTTCGTGAGCAAGCAAGTGTTCACAAATCGTATCATTGGAATAACTCTTCACCTCAAACGGCACCATGATAGGAATGTCCATAATGAAAATGTTCTGATCAATTCTTGCACATTTCTCGACAAAAATAAGCTTAACGCTCTGATGGCACAGATTCCATCTCAAACCATAAAGGAGGAAAAGTGCTCCGAAGAACGACCTGACCCTGCTCACTTTCCTCGCCACCTGTATCACCTGTAACACCCATTGTCCCGTTGATCCTCGATTTTCTCGAGCGGGCACAGTAACGTCTCCATTCGTCCCTGTCTCGAGCTAGAGTAGTCCAGTGAATCGTCCCCGCTTCAGAGACACGAGGTTCAACATCCCTTTCGTTCAAAGCTTTCCCGAAGAGGTCTAACCATCTCGTTGGCCGTCTTGAAGTTTATTTGATGTCCCGAGGTGTCCACTCAGTAACCGCTCTGGTCCAACGGTCACCACCATACCGCATAACATGTCCGGCCCACCCGATCTTCGATTTCTTGGCGTAATCAACGGCGTTCCTGATCTTGTTCGATGACGGGGCTCGGAACTCCGGATTCCCTTCTGTCCTTGCGTGTATTGGGGAATTCCGAGCATCGCCTTTTCCAAAATGCGTTGTGTAACGCTGACAGCATGCTCATCCTGCTTTCGTAGAGTTCAAGTCTCCGGAGCACTTGTCAAAGCAGGAAGGGCAGCAGAGTCGAAAAGGTGAGGGCGGAGCCGGATGTTCATTGTCTTCTTCACTACTCCCTAGGTAATGAGTAGGAACACCGTGGTTGCCCAGGGCTTCAGTTACCGCTTCGGTTTCGACGGTATTGAAGGCATTTTCCGATCATTAAACGTAGGACATAACGCCATTTTGTCCTCTCTCTACTTCAATGAGTCTTGTAAGAGTGCGGATATGACTGAACCCTGTCCGAAACTTTGCTTGCTCGCATGGCGTCCTTCATCTTATATTCTGCCAATCCTATTTGGGATGGCGCGTGCGAAAAGCTTGTAGATTGCAGACAGCAGGCAGATTGGGTGATAATTACCAATATCGTCGTGATCTCCTTCCCTGTTCAGCATCACAGTCTTGCTGGTTTTCCACGACGTGGGCACTTTGCATTCCGACAGGTACCGCGTGAAGAGCTTAGCTAGAGTTGTGACGATAATTGGTGGAATACTCTTTGGATGTTCTGGTTTGATTCTATCGCGACCGGGCGCCGTACTCTTCATCGACGTGATGGCATGCGGAATTTTGAAAGTGAGAACCGATTGAGTTATATATTTGTCTCGCGAAAGATGGTGAGTAGGCAGGTAGACGTGGCTGTCGAAAAGATCCGATCAAAAGTCGTGGATGACCTTCTCCACTGCGCTCTTTTATTTATTTATTTATTTATTTATTTATTTATGCGTAGTGAACGCGCTACACCATGACAGTAATAAGCTGGAGAGGTTGACCTATTAAGGTGATTTAAGAATTAAGAATCAACAAAGAAACAACAAAGGAAAGTTGCAAATAGAAATCCAATAATGAGTAAATCATGACTAAACGACGCCTGAAAAAAAGAAAAAAGAATGAGTCTATGCTGAGTAGGTCGAGAAGATGAAATAGAGTGCCACAAAAGTCGCAAATTTGCCAATCAGGCGGACCGGTGACTGCTTCAAAACAGTGTAGCACTTAGAGGTAAGCGGGAGACCTTTGCTGCATTGAAGTAACGTGGTGAAACGATTCGACTCAACTCAAGAAGTATACGCAATGAGTCATGCCGCTAACACCAGACACTTCTGAAGCCAGAAGCTACCCATAGCACCAACCTGCATCAGTCGGCAATGATGCCCGCTCGCCACATGCGGGGTCATAGGTACTTGCCGTAACTTCGAAACACGGGTATACCGACCACCCTCGTGGAAACGGCAAGCAAGGCGGATGTAGGGGTAGACCACTAGTAGACGTGAAAGGAAATAAGCCGCATACTCAGCTCTCGTAAGCTTATGACAGACAAAAAACCAAAGGTGGTAATCAGCACGAAGGTTGCCCAAAAAATCTGGTAAGCAAGGCGAGCCGCTCGACCGACAAATTCATGATCAACAGAATTACATCAAGATACATCAGAGATACCAAGTAATTCCAAGAGGTTGACTTTTTGAATCGCTGATTTGAATAGCTTTGAGCTGTTCAATGCCAGAAAATGCGGTGGGAGAGACTCCAGCCATTTAGTTGTGCGAATGATGAAGCAGTTCGCTCTCAACGTGCGATGCCACTTGCCCATTCTATGATTGAAGGTGTGAAACGGTCCTCTACGTCCATGCGTTGGTCGAAAAGTCCAATATCTGGATGGCTTTATGCGTAGCTCACACTTGAGAGTCTTAAAAGCCAAAATCAAATCAGACTGCACTCGTCTATAGAACAAGCTCTTAAGATTCAGCCTCTTAAGCCTAGATTGGTATGGCGGCAGTGCTTGTGGATAATTATTGTCGGGGAAAGCCCTGTAAAACAAAATTCTCGTAAATACTTTCTGAACGTTCTCAATTTTTTGGACATCCCTGACCAAAGAGGGGCTCCACACTGAGCTGCAATACTCAACTACAGGGAGAATATAGGTCTTATAGAGCTTTATCTACAAAGCAACTATGGATGTTACGGAACAAAATATGCATTACCTTTAGAGCTTTACGTGAGACAGCGTCAATATGTAGAGCCCATTTCATATCTCTAGAAAGATTAACACCTAAATCATTAACATGATGATGTCGCTGTATGGGGGTGCTGTCCGGGAAGTGTATTTCTAGGGAAGAGGATCCTATTGAAAATAAATGGGTCTTCGTGGGATTGATCTTCAACCCCCAATGATTGCACCATTGAAGCATGTTGTTGACAGAAGAATTCAGGAGTCTTTCAGCATGATCCTGTTCTCTGTCTTCATATGCAAACGAGACTTTAATGTCATCAGCGTATGCTGCAACATTAAGTCTGCTGTCGCATTTAACGCAATTAAGAAGATCGCTGGTACAAATAAGAAATAGGAGAGGTGAGAGAGTTCCGCCTTGAGGGACTCCCGATGGACAATCTCTCACAGTAGAAATGTAGTCAGAGAACCGCACACTCATTTTCCAGTCAGTAAGGTACGAGCTAAACCATCTCAAGACATCACCTCGAACACCGACGCTCTCAAGCCTGGCCAAAAGGCTAGTTCGGCACACTGTGTCAAAAGCTTTGCTTAAATCAAAATAGACCACATCGACCTTTTTACCGAGATTGAGAGCCTTTATCCACTTATGTGTGCAATCGATCAGTTGGGTGCATGTAGAAGCACCTGGTAGGAAACCAAACTGTTCGAGGGGAATGAATTGTAATTTAATCACCCAATCCAGCAGATTCTCATTTACGATTTTTTCCATCACTTTAAGTGGTGTGGGGAGAATACTTATATGCCTAAAATTGATTAAGAGTTGGATTCGCTTTTCTTGGGAATGGGCGTCACTATTGCATGCTTCCAAATGTAAGGAACCTGACCCAAAATTAGAGAAATATTGAATATGTGAGCAAGAGGATTGGCCAACTCATTTGCAAACTGTTTGAAGAAGAATTGCGGTATCCCATCGGAGGTCATTGAAAAAGAAGGTTTCAGAGAAAGAAGGTGCTTAAGCACCATTCGTTGGGTGATTACAGGTAGTTGGAAACACTTGTCGGTAACAGAGGTAACTGCCACATGCCGTTCTGTGGGGCGCACAAAAACGCTTTCAAAATAGTCAGCCAAGGCTTCACCTTTCTCTTTATTTGTTGAGTACTTTTCACCGCTTACTCCTTCGAGAACATGCTTCACTGGTACATGATTGAGGAATTTCTTCACATGAGCAGCAAGACATTTCACATTACCGATGAGTGCCAGCTTTTTTACTCTATATGCTAAGAAGCGCTTCAAATGGTAATCTAATTTCTTGCTAATTTCTTGCTGAAACAGCGGACTTAGCAGGGTTGATCATTTGGAAAAACAACCTTTCACGGTGTTGAATCAAATTTAGTATATGGACCGGGTACCTCAATGTATGCCTTATATTTTCTTTCCAAGGAACGAAGCGATCGATTAGGCTATAGATAATATTGCAATAGCGATCATATATATCGTCAATGCTCTGGTAGTGGTCAAAAACCATCAGCCAGTCGATGCGAGACAGGCAGTGAGCGATTGTTTCTATATCTGCATGTCGGAAATCCCTAAAGAGGGCTGGACGATCTTCTCTAGTGATTTCGGGCATGGCAAAGCCAACGATGGCGTGATCCGAAGAGGAGAGGGGAGGCATGGCGCAAACGCGGGGGATACTGTCCTTTGCAGAGAGTACAACATCGAGTGTCCTATTTTCACGCGTAGGAAAATCCACAAATTGCCAGAAAGATGAGAATCAAAAAGCGATAAGAATTTGCATGCAGACTGCGAAAGTCCTAACCGGTGGTGCCAATCGATATTGAGATCCAGGTCGCCTAAAACGGTAGTGGAGATGGGTGCCGATGCCAGGTCTGAAATTATTGATAGCAGGAGATCTTCTTGGCTGGTTGTTGAGCCAGGCGGACGGTATACAAGTAAGAAACGATGCTTACAGCCAGACGGCAGAAAAACATCAAAACAAATCAAATCGGCAGCCAAACTCTTACAGCTAAAAGAGACTTTCTCGAATACCAGCAAATCATGGATGAACACGCACACGCCTCCTCCCCTTCGGGACAATCGATCTTTTCTTAGGATACTATAGGGCAGATCGGAACGAATTTCGGAATCAGAAATCTTGCAGTTCAGCCATGATTCAGTGACAAAAACCATGAGTGGTTTTTTTGTGTTCAGAAAATAATGCAAATGAGGAATTTTGTTAGCTAGGCTCCTAGCGTTCAGCAGCGCTCAAGTAGGTGTCAACGAGTGGTTGACAGGGGAAGCATAGGAAAAACCGAGCTAGAGGTGGAAGAACTATTTTTGATAGAAGGAATATCAGACACTTTTGTGAGCACGCCTCTGTACACGACATAAATACGCTTACCATGATATTCGTTTTGATTCTTCTCCCGAGCCTGCCTACGCAGGTCCTTTTCCTTTGCGCGCTCTTCTCTAGTCATTGATTTTTTGATGAAGACGCCCTTGTACTGTGGAACCATACGCAGACTCCTCGCTTTCGACAGGAGTCCGGCGAGATGAAAATAGACACTTCACAAGTCTAGGTTTCCCCTCGACTTTTTTCCCCATTCTGTGAATCTCGACAGGACGGGTTCCAACGTCAAGGGTGTCAAGTATACCACGAACATGGGCCTCTAAATGCTCCTGACGCAAAGAAGCCGAAAGATTTTCCTCTGGTTCAGGAACACCGTAAAGAATGACAGATCGCTGACGCTTGTCAGCTTCAACGATCTCATTAGAGAGAAGCGGCAACTTACCTAGAAACTGTTCCAACAAGGGTATGGCTTCCGGCGCTTTTTCAGCGAGAATATCATGAACCCTTTCCAGTAGCTGAATACAGTCGTCAGGGATAAGTGGCGAATTAGAGGCTTTAGTGGCCAAGGGCGGCGCGACTCTCCTCTTTTTTGGAAGATTTTGAGCCGCCGGGGACAGCATCGATCAGAACCGACCGCACGCTACGGTCGCACAATGACAATGAATATTTCCAACCTCTGGGGATTTGCCATAATTGCTGCTCTTCTCTTTTCCCGATCTTTCTTTATCACTTCCCTGCATAGCTTCGCAGATTCGTGTCTGTTGATGATTGCCTGCAGCTCGCACGATTCCACGAGAGTTTTTGAAGAGAGTCGTCTCTGGCCAGTTGTAAACTCCCTGCTTTCCTAGCACTATCATGAGATGTTCGACGAGCCGATTCTATTCTGCATCGATGGTGTCGGTAACAGAATCTTCCCATAACGGCTTACCTTCGGTCGGTGGTTCGACTACCCCACGCGAACACAGTGCATATAATATTTAGTCAGTGACGACACGGCGCAGCGATACAGGAGCTGCGCAGACGATAGGAGGTGTCGAAGTCGAAAACCAGCATGGCGCATGCCAACGGATTCGAAGGCACGTTGGCACTCCTTACTATGTATAACCTATGTATAGCCGAAGTTATACCTAGTTTTGAAAAGTATCTTGTATTTCCTGTATTTGTATGCACGCCCCGCCCATCGTGGGCGGAGCTTTGCTAAGGCTACGAATGCTCAGCATGTATCAGGTCTTTGTCACTCTCTTTTTTGTTTTTCTGACCTCCGCGCCTTTGCTGAATCGAGTTATGCATTCATCTGATATATAGCGCCCATTCTAAGGATGCTCCGCCCGCAGCAGGCGAGTCTCCTTCGTCTGGTTTGTTGACCCCATTCTCACCTTTGTCTATTTTTTCGCGGTGTCTGGACCTTTTCGAAGCTAGAATAAGGCGTTTGGCTATTCGCACCGCCTATGCCGGCACTTGCCCCGCCTCCTGTTTGCAGAGCTTTGCAGAGCTCATATGTGCTCTGTTGATCCTATCTCAGGCTCCACCCATCTCGAAATTGCCCCGACCTCTGAAGGTGCTTTTCAGGTGGCATTGAACTTCTCTTTGAACGTACAAACATACAAACAAACAAACATACACACATACAAACAAACCAAACAAACAACATACATACATACATACATACATACATTACATACATACATACATACATACATACATACATACATTACATACATAACATACATACATACAATACATACATACATACATACTACATACTACATACACAACTTACATACATACATACATACATACATACATACATACATACATACATACATACATACATACATACATACATACATACATACATACATACATACATACATACATACATACATACATACATACATACATACATACATACATACATACATTACATACATACATACATACATACATACATACATACATACATTACATACATACATACATACATACATACATACATCATACATACATACATACATACATACATACATACATACATACATACATACATACATATACATACATACATTACATACATACATACATACATACATACATACATACATACATACATACATACATACATAATTACATTACATACATACATACATACATACATACATACATACATACATACATACATACATACATACATACATACATACATACATTACATAATACATACATACATACAATACATACATACATACATACATACATACATACATACATACATACATACATACATACATACATACATACATACATACATACACGGGTGCCCAAAAAAAAAGAGACAATTTCACTGCTCGGCTTGTACCACCAATGTAATCAAACCTTATTAAACTCCGACTGAATATTACCACCCCAAAATCAAGAACACATTGTGCTCGATCATGGAATTCTTTAATGGCCTTCCGCACGGACGAAATCGAAAGTTTTTGCCACGCGAATTTGATGTCGTCTGAGGTCGACGTCGGCTCGTCTTCCACGACGTCGCAGACCATTGCGGAGTTGTCGGGGCTACAGGAAGTCAGCAGTGTTCCAAATCCTAGGCGACGATGCCCAGGAATCTGTCCGTGAGCGACTCGATTGAGAAAGTTGCGTATCTGCTTGTTGCCGACCGATATCCCCTAAGTCGTCTTGAGCATGTCCGCAATGGCAGACGGCTTCATATTTTGATGCCGATATAGGAACCACACGAGTTCCTGCTTCCTCTCATCAAGCAACATTCCTAGCACAATTTACTCAAACACATTCTTCTGCTGCTTCAATTGGTGCGACGTATTCCGCTCTGGATTAGGCCCCATGCATAGTGTCTCTTTTTTTTTGGGCACCCCTGTACATACATACATACATACATACATACATACATACATACATACATACATACATACATACATACATACATACATACATACATACATACATACATACATACATACATACATACATACATACATACATACATACATACATACATACATACATACATACATACATACATACATACATACATACATACATACATACATACATACATACATACATACATACATACATACATACATACATACATGCATACATACATACATACATACATACATACATACATACATACATACATACATACATACATACATACATACATACATACATACATACATACATACATACATACATACATACATACATACATACATACATACATACATACACACAAACAGACACACCAAACTTGTGGATTAATTATATATAGTAAGGATTGTGCAGCGCTTCTACCACTTCTTGTCTCACTGAGTTGGTAGTGCATCACGCGCATTTCTTCCAGCGGGAGATGATCTGAGTCCTCATTGTCTATGTGCTCGGGAGCTGTTAGAGTCAAGCGAATGTGCCTTTGTAAAAAGTCGATAGGGCGAACAGAACTCAGTTCTTTCTGTGTTGATCCCTTGTAAGTCAGGGGTCTCGAGCTGAGACAAGCATCAACTTTAGTGGTTATAGTTTGAATATCGTCAAATAACCGTCCTTCCGTGCCTCGGATAGCTTTATAGATCGAGTGTTTTATGGACTTGGTTAAACCTGGTAAAACCCACTCCGCCATGGTGCATAGGGGGCGATGTGATTTCATTGGATCTGTATGTTAGTCACTGAGCGGAGGATGTTCACATTGAATTGATCACCTCGACTCACCAAGATGTTGGCGCTTAGTAGGAAAGTAGGCTCATTGTGACAAGTAATAGTTTCTGGAAGGCCTCTACGCGCAATAAATCTTCTGAGAGCGTTGACAAATTCACTAGTGGACATTCCTCTCACATTTTCGACGTGCAGTAGACTTGTCACAGTACACGTAAGTATGCAGCCTTACAACTTATAGTCCTATCCCTTTTCTCTACACGATGGGAGGCCAAAAAAATCGAGTCCTGTTCGCTGGAAAGGACGATTTCGGAAAACGCGGCGATGAGGTAGATCCGTTGTATTGTACGCAGTGCTTTGTCGATCTCTGTGAAAGGGACTGTGCGCGCCCGGTATGATCCCAGTGCTAAAGCTGTATTTTGCGCAACGAATATAGGGCTTTCGGCACCATCGCTCAGTGCAGCCTGACCTAATCTACCTCCCGAGCGTCATATATTATTTTTGTCTTGGTGGAGCTGCAAAGCATTCTCCACGGACTTTCGATATTCTTTTTTCACATTGATAAGTTGCTGATTGCGAAACGAAGCAAACTTTGCTGCTCGTACTCGCAGATGCTTCACTGTCGAAATCAGCAAGTATGAGCGTATCACTAACAAGGAAGGTCGTCTTTCGGGGTGCGGGACGCTTTTTGAAAATGGTTTTTCGCATGGTAGAGGGGCATGAGCACTGAGTACAAATCTATGGTCCATTTCCGCTGAATGGCCTTCTGAATGCTGAAAAAGGAGTGAAAGGGATTTTGTCAAAAATTGCCGTTTTGACCCAGTCGTTTGTTTCATTCTTGGCGTCGACTGTCCGCAAGTAGAAGGCGTCAGTGCAGGCGACATCGAAAATAACGTGAACGGTAGCCAAAAAAGGGAACCACGTGATGAAGCACGTTGAAGAATGCGGGGAGGTTTCATATGTACTCTCCACGGTTAAGCTGCTAGCAGCGACGGATGGTGTGGTGAATAGCGATGTGGACTTCGAGTTGGGGCGGCTAGGCTGGGCTAGTGGTTCGGACCCATAGGGTTTTTGCATTTTATGCTACCGCCTCCAGATTGGTTCCATATTGCGCCAGGGTCAAAGCAAGTGCCTGGCTGGCCATGGTCGTGACCAGGACCACCCATAACCTCTACAGGTCGTTAGAAATTGATGTGTAAAGCACTATCAATGGAGGGCTTCCAGGTTTCATACTCCCAGGAGCTCCCCTTCCCCCCTCCCAACTTCCTCACGTAGTTTTTTCAGCTGTTTTTGCATCCTTCACATCGAGAGTTCATTTAGTTGGTAAAATGTTAGTATGATATCGTTTTGGTAGTCAAAACTCGATATTATATCATCTGGTCTTCAGACATTGTATGGACATTGCACAGTCCATACAATTCTTTGAATGATTTGGACAGTAATGGTTTGATTGTTGTTTTATTTCGACCGAATTCCTTCGAAACTGATGAAAGGCGCATCTAATTTCGATGAATTCCCCATTTCTTACCCTAGCGTTGACTTCGCGCCGTTGAAGGGTTTTTGTCCACTGTTCTCGTTGGTCATCACGATCAGTATCTTCTGCAGTCACCTTGACTCCAGGAATGTCCCTCTTGATCGTGTCCCGACAGCCCTCCATAACAGGACGCGGAGTTAGGGGATCGTATGTTGGGAACGGGTATCGCCCAAACATTTCATCTGGTCATTAATCTAGTAATCTGGCACTTGGATGACTCCCTTCAGAGTGACAGCTTTCTATATCAAGCCCAATGCTCATGGATCCTTCAGCAAGAAGGCGCGCTCAGAGAGAATGTGATTCGTTTTCCCACAGAAGTGCGCGGTTGACGCCCACACGACGCCAGGGAATCGGGAGCTACAATATGTATATTAGAATCCTGTTATCTTTGCATTGACAAACGAGATTGAGGACAGCTTTCATCGAACAGGAACCATATTTTAGGGTTTTGACCCCCATTACAACACTTATACAGTGTGATATAAAAAGACCCCTCTATACTCCAGGGAGTGTGAGGCCTGGAAGCTCCTTCATTTATAGTGCTTCACACATCAAATTCTAACGACCTGTAGAGGTTATGGGTGGTCCTGGTCACGTCCATGAATGTGAGGAAGGGGGAGCTCCCGGTAGTGTGAAGCTTGTCCACTGCTGCACCGGGGCGCACAAAAATGGTGGACCACTCTACCAGCTGTCATTAGTGATTTGATCCTTGGCAAGCCCTCTAGTTTCTGCATCCGAGAGGTTCCTTAAGGAGTTAAAATAGTCGGAAACAACGGTTGTTGCACTATCATCCAGCTGGCGACAATTCGGTGTATTTTGCGTAGCTTATTTTCTACTAGTAGTCCCCGATTTGTGGGACGGGTTGAAGAGCTAAGTACTATTTGTGAGTCAGAGAAAGTGTAGATGACAGTGAGGCGCTCGAACTCGTGCACTTTAAGCGCTTGGGCAGCTGAGAAGGCAAGGTACGTCGCTACAGTAGATGCATTTATTTCCAACATTGGCATGGTGTTCTTTGCTTTTATCGATGGCAGCTTACTTTTCGTTATCATCAGCGAAGAATTATACCCGGAAAAGATGGATGCGCAAGCGGCAATCGTAACTTCACTTGCGTCCGCAGAAACCGCAAGGCTCTGTTCCGACAATTCAGTAGAATAGCGTCTTAGAAGAAATCTTTGGAAACCATTGATGTTATCGAGAATTTCGATGCCAGAGAATTTCGGCTGGCAACCTCCACTGGCAACTTTGTCTCCCAATCGAATCCCTTCCTTCAAAGGTCTGGCTCAAATTCTTTCGCAGGCAAGCCATCCCATAGGATCGTATATGGATGCTATTTGGTGCGCAACGCTGCGCTTCGTGATAGTACCATCTATACTCGAAGAGCACCGAACTTCTAAGCAATCCGTCTCTGAGTTCCAAGGGTCTCCGTGCTCCTTCTGCACCAATGACTTTTCATATGCGTCCTGAGGTAATTTTTGACGCAGACTCTCGTCATTGGACAAGAATTCCCTCACGTTTATACCCATCTCTTCAATGATCTTTCGCGCTTCTAAGGACTTTGTATCCTCAGAAGGTGTTACAGCCGAGAGAATAAGGTTGTATACATACAAATTTCCTCTTTCCTCTTTCGCAAGTTCCTCATTTCCACAGCGCTTTTGCAAATGGTGCTTAATAGTTGCCCCAAGCATGTATGGAGACACATGTAGTCTAAATGTTGAGTAAATCAGAACGTTGTCACATTTTGTATGCCAAACGACTCATTTATATCGCAAGCCTCTAGGATTCGCGTCGCATCCCTGTCAGCTTCATGTAAGCGCACTTGCAAGAAAGCTTTTTCAACTACAGAGATGATCACTCAATTGGGAGTCCTAGAGCGCAGCAAGATGGTGTACAATTCTGGAATGATGAGGGGTCGTCTATGAATAACCTCGTTCAAAGAAGGACTATCCTCAAAATGCGCTGATGCGTCGAATATAATAGAATGCACAGTTTTGTAGTCTCCTTATGTGGCGTGATCAATGTCTGATGACGTATATGGTGGACGATAGCGCCATAAGTAAGGGTAGGGTTCTCGACTTCTTCCATAACCCCATTTCTCGCTGCACCCGGAACCTCTTATCTTAATCATGTAGTAGTTCTGGAGTCTATGCAGTGTCTCCAGGACTGTCTTCAGGCGCTCAAGCGCTATTGTTTGTTGGCAATAAAGATGATTTTCCTCATAAGGGAAACGGTTATAATCGTCCTCGCGCTTCTCGATCGTCTCTTGGAAAAACTTGGCGACCTTCGCATTTATGGAACCTCTTTCTGCATTTATTGTTCCTGTAAATTCGCACACTCCAGCTGAACCTACGGTCCGATATTTCTCCCATCGTTTCAACTCATCGTCAAAATCAGGGAAGGAGTTGACTAACAATAAGACTGCTTCAACTCTATCAGTCCTGTCCATTTGCTCTTCTTCTTGTGGCGCTCTCATTTGTTAATCAGTGAGCAAGTATCCCGATTTAGATGAACCAAGCAGCAGTCCGGAAGATAAGGTGTGGCGGGGATGACGAACATCTAGAAAATTTCACGATTGGTCGCAGCCTAGAAGGATATGCGGCTTCAAGAGCTCTCGCATTTATTTCCTGACAAGGGAATCTTGTGCCGACCAATGTATTCTAAATCTACAGGGCTCAGCTGCGCATTTTTACTTTTTGCAGTTAGGACTGGCGTGGTAAGAAGGCGCATCAGTGTTCATCAACTTCATGGTCCAACAGTCCAACACGGTCTCTGCAGATGTGGTTTGCCTCGGAGTTTCTGTACCAGAGGTGTACATTACGAATTTCTTTCGCGCCATGTACACAAGCCCAACTTCAGCAGCTAGTCCTTGACTACTCCAGTCAGTAAGAAAACATTATTCCCTAGGTTTGGACTCTTTTTGTTCTATTTGCCGAAAACTATCTCTCCTCCCATGGCAGAAAGAACCATCGTCGGGTCTTCTCTTTTTCGCATATTACTATTGCTTTGTCTGCGCAATGCGTGGTTTCAATCAAACGCGATTGCGCAGATTTCCCTTTTTCTGGGGAGACGGGCGTTAGGAACGATTTTGGGTAAGCGATTTGCCGCACGCGGCTGTCGCGGACCACTCATTCGCCGTTATTACAGTTCTAGCGTTCTTCATACAGCTCAATCGATATGCGATCATTATTTTATGCATAATTCTACTATGAGTACTTTTGTTCTTGTATTTCTTACCTACTGCTGCATCCTGCTACATTCCTTCGCGCGCGACACCCCTCTCACCGCGACGCGACCATTTCGTTCCTAATGCACCACACCCCTTTTTCTGTGGTAGTAGCCGCTGATTTGCTCGAAAAGTTTGTGGCACAGTAGGGCTAGTTGGTTGCGTTGTCGCATGTGCTCTTTTATCCCGTGGTGGTTAAACCGCTGCACCTCTAGTTGTTTTACAGCGTTGCGGGCAAAGCGTATGGTGGTGTTTTTTCCCATCACACGTTTTGCCCCATCTTATGGACACTCTTTGACGAAGTGTCCTACAATAGCACAGTTTAGGCATCTGTCATGCTCACGGATACTGTGCCTCCTTCTTCCAGTGAATTGAATTTCTTGCGAAGCACCGATTTATGGTTTTCACAAGCACAAAAAATGCACACCCGGCACACCACCATACAAACTGCATCTTTTTGTAGTTCTTTCGAATTGCATCAAATACCTCATTTTCACATGCATGTCATAGCGTTGTAGAAGTGGACTCGTTTTTCTTGCAAGAATACATCCTATCACAAAATAACATTCATTGTGATCTTTTAGTCGCTCACTAGAGTAGACACCACTAATATGTTTTTGAGTTGTATGTGCATACCAGTCGGGCCGCCCAGCTAACGCCGGGCTTCCCTCCTTCTAATGGGTTCGCCCGGCTACGCCGGGTGCTCACCATGATGCGCAAATAACACTCCGGTTTCTCCTTTTTCTTTGAAAGTTCTACACCCTCATATTAGCTTCGAACTAAGAGCGATTTTTTTTTCTGTAAGCCATCTTCGCTGTGTCCGAATGGAACATCGCATAATATCACGAAGGCGCTTATTCAAAGAATAAAAAAAGTATTAAGAGACTTCATCGCGGCTGAGTCTACTATGTTAGCTACCACCAATGTTCCCAGCCAACTCCTTGTGCCTTCAAGCTTCAACGGTCTGGGTCCGAACTAACAGTATTTATTCACGCCCAGTCCTTTGGGGCGGAGTTTGGTCTTGCAACCTATCATCAGTGTTCCTATCCTGCCTCCTGTATTCCTACTAAGTTTGACCGCTCTAGGTCCATTTTGACATATCTCTGTAAGCCCTGCACCCTTGAGGAGTTATGATTTTCCGCTCAAACCCCCCCCCCCCCATTGTGCGCAGAGTCCGGTCCTGCCACCCTCCATAAGTGTTTCCGCCCTGCCGCCTGTATTCCTACCAAATTTGAACGCTCTAGGTCCAAGTTCGAGTTTTCACACAAACTCCGCCCCTTGTAGGCGGAGTCCGGTCCTGCCACCCACCATAAGTGTTTCCACCCTGCCGTCTGTATTCCTACCAAATTTGAACGCTCTAGGTCCAAGTTTAAGTTTTTCACACAAACCCCGCCCCTCGTGGGCGGAGTCCGGTCCTGCCACCCACCATAAGTGTTTCCGCCATGCCGCCTGTATTCCTACCAAATTTGAACGCTATAGGTCCAAGTTTGAGTTTTCACACAAACCCCGCCCCTTGTAGGCGGAGTCCGGTCCTACCACCCACCATTAGTGTTCCCATCCTGCCCCCCTTACATCTACCAAATTTGAACTCTGTAGGTCGACGGAAACCGGAGTTATGAATTTGCGCTCAAACATTTATTTCGCACAAACCCCGCCCCCTGTGGGCGGAGTCCGGCCCCACCACCCACCATTAGTGTTCCCATCCTGCCCCCCTTACACCTACCAAATTTGAACTCTGTAGGTCGACGGGAACCGGAGTTATGAATTGGCGGCCCAAAATTTCTATCGCGCACGCCCCGCCCCCTTTGGGCGGAGTCCGGCCCCACCACCCACCATTAGTGTTCCTATCCTGCCCCTGTAATTCTACCAAATTTGAACTCTATAGGTCCATGGGGACTGCAGTTATGAATTTCCGGTCAAACACACAACTACACACACACACAAACACACACACACACAAACACACAGACAAACCAACAGACACACTTAGCGCGTTATATATAGTAGGATAGGAAAATGAATGTTCCTCTTGCTAAGGCGCAGATAAACCTTGCTGGGCGTGGCTAATTCTCGAGCTAATTTCTCACCAAAATGGACTTATGCAGGATTTTATCGAGACTAATAAGATATTGTTAAGGATGATCAAAAAGAGCGGTTCATTCTGACGTGTTACAACATGAAACTCTATTGTGACGGTACAATGAAGATTCATTATGAGACTAATACGAGTGAAATGTTTAACAAATCGACCGTGGAGTATAGGATTGCACAGGTGTTGTTTGCGGACAAGCATGTTGGACTTCTATACTAGAATGCTCCTTCGAGAAAATTGGTGCAGCTTTTCTATAGAATACTGTTGTTCTTGTGCGGTGACGCAACTCTTTTGAAATAAACACTTGCCGAAGACTTGGTGAAGCCTTCACGAGATCACTGAATATACATATGTATGTCGAACATTCGCATACAAAAGAGTATGTCATCTAAATCCGTGTATAATCGGGAAGTATTTGTTCTGGAGAATCAAATAGCCATCTTATACAGCCTGGTGTTGAAATAAAAGGGGTCAATTTAAGTAGTAAATGCCGCGCATATAGCATACGCGTGCCAGTGTTTGGAGCGCCACTCAGAAAAGATAGCAGAACAATAATTACACCGGCCCCAGCAATAAATGGGGGGGGGGGGGCAGCCTTCGCCCAAATTTATGATTCCCCAGAAAGCGACGTATCTTTTCTATTACATCTTACTGTCGCACGATAAGATTTTTTCACAAAGGTTGGTCGCTATTTTCTCGTATCGAAGCCATTCATACATTATCTCTCCGAGATTTCTAAGCAAGTGAATGTTTTAATTCTGCTTGAGTGATCGACAACTGCCTACTATATCGTCCTCAGGGTGTGGATAAGGAGCCAAGACGAAGTTTAAGCGTACGAGCTGCCAAGAAGTCTCATCAAAAACTCAAGAATGTACGTTTGCATTGGGTAACGAAAAAGATTTGGAAATGTGTTGTGCTTGTTCCATCGCACCGTTGAGAAAACACATTAGCACATCACTGATCCGATAGATCATCTATTTGTGCCGCCTAAGTATCCATTAAGATATGTTTCTTGTCTATTTCTGTGTTGCCCAACATCGATGACATTTATTGAAAACTACTGTAAACACAAATATGCCAAAAATGCAAATAATGCACTGGTCATTTACAGGCTCAGGACACCTGCCTAAGTCGGGAAACGAACACATACATATGTACGTAGCTCTTGTGTTCATAAGTATATCATTGACGTCTTTCACTTTCCTACGTCGCCAAGCCGATCCAACGTACCGAAATTCTTCAGAATGTGATTTACCACTTCTGCATTGTTGCGCTTCGAGATCTTAAATTTTGCGTTTTCACCCCAGTCATTTTTATTTTATGTATCACTTAAGCTTTTTAATAGCATTCCTGCAGAAGATAGCACCACGTAGAACCATGTAACTTATGATCTGATCCTTCCGTGCTGTTTTTCGAGTTCAGCCTGTACAATTAATCATTGTAAGCCTCACCAATCCATCATGGAGCTTTCGATAAAGACTAAGTAGCGTGCGGCTGTAAGGTTTATCTTGATAGGAATTATACCCTGATGGAGTCGTTTCCTAAAACATCTGGTCATCAAATTGTAAGTCTGAAATTTCAGCTCAATTTGCTCACCATTCTCCTTTGCTGATTAGCAGACGATATCGCCGAAACGGCGAAAAGAACAGTAAACAGAGCTCGAGAAATCATCTGCAACACATAATTAACAGCTCACATAGGAGTGAACACTAGCTGAGCGTGTCCCCCCTCGCTTGTTGTATGCCATTTGAATTATGTAGATAAGGCTTATCTTACAATTAGTGAATAGAATTAGAATAGGGCAAGATAAGTCAACAAAAATCCTCCACGATGCTTCTTATTGAAATGTGCTCGGTCGCAGTGTACACATGCATGAGTCCAGCGATAGTTTCACTTCTCAGCTAAACATCGACATTTTCCATAATCCTTTCTATCAACGACGTTCCGGCGTTTTCGTCTTCTTCGGGGCGAGGCCACTCAGGAAACATTTCGTCCAAACTTCATTTCGACCTTTAGAGGGAAGTTCAACGGGTTCGAGGCAAAAGTAAAACTAACCTAGCCTTTGAACAATCAACTTGTGCGGCCCTCCAATCACCCCAAGCTGGAGCAAATGTGGTTTGACGAGGGTGAAGATGGCACAGCTTGCTTGAGGGACCCCCCAAGGTTCATCACGTAGATGAAGTCAAGGTTCATTGAAAGTCAAGCCTGGGCACAGCTTCGGGATATGTCTATCACTATATGGAACAATACATTACATCTCTTGCCTTTCATCCCTCTATGCGAGCTTTGACAGTAGAGACTGATACGTGTCATGTCACGATACTATTAAAGAGTCGTGGTTGAGCGGGCTGTCTCAATCGCTCTATAGTTCTCTTAAGCTGAGCAACCGTTCGGTGTGGGTGGAATTGACGTAAGTGACTTATTGGAATTTCTACTTAGTTTTAAGTTCAGCGGTCTGAATTGCAACTAATTAAGAACTGGTCTACGTCAAGCGTGATAAGTAACACCCGAAGTTTGGATACGCTTTCAGGCCTTTAAAAACGACGATCTTGTCGAAATGTCAAGCGAATAAACATTCCACCTCTAAAAAAACCCGTGTGGCACAGAAGCATTAAATAATATTAATACATTACAATACACTAGGGAATAAAGGAAAGTGTGGGAAATACTGATTGTGAGTAAATGACTTTAGAGGTTACAATAAGCTAAGCACTAAGGCACTAAGCTGTGACAGAGAAATCATTTACTCTCCCACAACCGAATCTACCTGAGTTTGTAGAGGATGAAATCGGTAAGGGCATAAGGTTGTAATGGAACTAGAATAAATAAAACGGGGTGAACACCAGTAGAGAAGGGCGACAACGAAGCTAATAAAATGGAATTGAGCTACTCAGCACACTAATGAACAGGGAAGTGCTCTCCGCGAATAAAATCGACTTATTCATATTAAGAGTTGATAAATATGATCGGAAGACCACCCCCTATCTGAATGTCACCCAGCACGGAACATCACTTCTTAATCGACATTTCAACCGTCTCTCAAAACATATGGCGAAAGTATGAGTACCTTGGGCGCATACGGTTTTCCACACACCATCTCCAGATTATATGCATCTCTATCAGTAATTTGTTGCTACCGGCCGTCTAGAATTGAGAAAAGCAGTTACGCCGTGTCTGGGCCTTTCAGTGTATGCCTTTAGTGAGATTAGGCAAGCCCACAGCGTGCAAGAGAAGCTCTTAAAGAGGGATATAACTCCCGTTCTCCTTCAAAAACACTTATTCACAAGGAACTGCATTGACCAAGCTCAGACGCGGTCCAGTGGGAAGGATATTTGTGACCAGATAGTGTTTTTTGTACCCTGTAGTGACAAAAAAAACGGGGTGGCAATTCCAATTTCATCTAAAAAATACACTTTGTCTATATTTTCCACATACAGCCTTACTGAGCCAGAAGAGTCATCCAAAGTAGGGGGATGCACAAAAGCGATCGACCGTTCTGTCTCGACGAACAATAAGCGATAACAACGGAACCTATCGCAGAGCAGCTAATCCCATCTATGTAGGCGTCGCTCGTTGAGGTAAGGTCGGGACGCCCATCAGAAAATGTGGAAATTAGGAGAATATTGTGTTGTTCATCTACTACTTCCTCCACGAAAGAGGAACCATAGAGGAATGAATGAGATAAGTCATTCGTTATCAGTGTCGTAAATACTCTTCCGTATATTCAATCCTCACATAATTTACTTTCGAAATCATTAGGTACATATGTTGGCGAAAAATTCGAAAATACGTTGAAGCTTTTGTATCTCTCTATTTTATAGCTCTAGCGCAAACCAAAAAATATCTTACAAGTTGAAACAGAGTGTGCCGAACCAATATATATATAATACATGTAAAACTGAAGGAACTGAAATCGCCGAAGAAAATGGACCTTTGTCTGAGACGGATGATGAATTCTATTTAGATGACGAGAAGAGTACAGAGACTAGGGTGGAGCTTCGAAACACATCTCAGTAACGAACACTTCTACACTTCCAATACTTGTTCTTCTTAGAGAAATATTCGAACATGTTGCGGTCGAACGAAAAAGTAGTTCTAACTTCTAGTTCTTTCAGGTCTGACAAGCGTTGCTAGCTATAGCATTCATGAAATAGGGGGGAGTCAAAAGAAGGTGACACTGTTGTTCAGGCTAACAAAATTTAGCCACCGAGATGTTCGATATATTGCGAATGTATTTGCGATATATTTGCCCAGTCTAATGGAACGACGAATATCCTAAAGACACAGCTCACGATGAAGATGGTTCCTGAGACATTCTGCTAGAATGAATATGTGATTAGCTCGTAGACAAGTGATGCTGTCAGATCGGAAAACCGCCTAGTTAGGGCGTGACCCATCTGCGGTAGTCATTTGACCAAAGAAAATAGTTTTTTGTCAGGAGAACACTACACATAACTTAACTTCACATGTATCGGTTACCTTTGTATATATTCATAAGAGATCTGTCCTTGCCCCCCCCCCCCTCAAACTGTCTGATTAATGAAACTGTTTCCTTTGAAGATCATGTTATATAAATCTATTTGTTTTAGCGTTATTCATGATGAGTCGGTTCCTATGTTTCAACTCTAGACGTTGTCAGATTTTTTCATCCAGTTCCTACATATTATCGTGATATCGTAGCTTTGTAGTGATGTTTTTGAGGTTTTCACGGGAGATATGTTATTCATATGAACAATACTGCTTAATTGAATGCAGCCATTTTCAAAATTTCCTAGAACGACTTGAATAGGTATGGGAATTGTTAAAAATGTGTTCGATGAAAGATCATTTGTCGGAAAGCTGCATTCAATGCACATGATCATTTACTTTTAAAAAACTCGTAAATATGGATCCACCCTAGATTATCCTGTTTGATGATTTATTTCTTTACAAGGCTACAACTTTGTTACAAATAATTTCTCATGCGCTTGGCTTAGGCTTAGGCTTAGGCTTAGGCCTTAGGCTTAGGCTTAGGCTTGGCCTTAGGCTTAAGGCTTAGGCTTAGGCTTAGGCTTAGGCTTAGGCTTAGGCTTAGGCTTAGGCTTAGGCTTAGGCTTAGGCTTAGGCTTAGGCTTAGGCTTAGGCTTAGGCTTAGGCTTAGGCTTAGGCTTAGGCTTAGGCTTAGGCTTAGGCTTAGGCTTAGGCTTAGGCTTAGGCTTAGGCTTAGGCCTTAGGCTTAGGCTTAGGCTTAGGCTTAGGCTTAGGCTTGGCCGGCTTAGGCCTTAGGCTTAGGCTTAGGCTTAGGCCTTTAGGCTTAGGCCTTAGGCTTAGGCTTAGGCTTAGGGCTTAGGCTTAGGCTTAGGCCTTAGGCTTAGGCTTAGGCCTTAGGCTTAGGCTTAGGCTTAGGCTTAGGCTTAAGGCTTAGGCTTTAGGCTGTAGGCCTTAGGGCTTAAGGCTTAGGCTTAGGCTTAGGCTTAGGCTTAGGCTTAGGCTTAGGCTTAGGCTTAGGCTTAGGCTTAGGCTTAGGCTTAGGCTTAGGCTTAGGCTTAGGGCTTACGGCTTAGGCTTAGGCTTAGGGCTTAGGCTTAGGCTTAGGCCTTAGGCCTTAGGCTTAGGCTTAGGCTTCGGCTTAGGCTTTAGGCTTAGGCTTAGGCTTAGGCTTAGGCTTAGGCTTAAGGCTTAGGCTTAGGCTTAGGCTTTAGGCTTTAGGCTTAGGCTTAGGGCCTTAGGCCTTTAGGCTTAGGCTTAGGCGTTAGGCTTAGGCTTAGGCTTAGGCCTTAGGCTTAGGCTTAGGCTTAGGCTTAGGGCTTAGGCCTTCAGCTTAGGCCTTAGGCTTAGGCTTAGGCTTAGGCCTTAGGCTTAGGCTTAGGCTTAGGCTTAGGCTTAGGCTTAAGGCTTAGGCTTAGGCCTTAGGCTTAGGCCTTAGGCTTAGGCTTTAGGCCTTTAGGCTTAGGCTTAGGCTTAGGCTTAGGCTTAGGCTTAGGCTTAGGCTTAGGCTTAGGCTTAGGCTTAGGCTTAGGCTTAGGCTTAGGCTTAGGCTTAGGCTTAGGCTTAGGCTTAGGCTTAGGCTTAGGCTTAGGCTTAGGCTTAGGCTTAGGCTTAGGCTTAGGCTTAGGCTTAGGCTTAGGCTTAGGCTTAGGCTTAGGCTTAGGCTTAGGCTTAGGCTTAGGCTTAGGCTTAGGCTTAGGCTTAGGCTTAGGCTTAGGCTTAGGCTTAGGCTTAGGCTTAGGCTTAGGCTTAGGCTTAGGCTTAGGCTTAGGCTTAGGCTTAGGCTTAGGCTTAGGCTTAGGCTTAGGCTTAGGCTTAGGCTTAGGCTTAGGCTTAGGCTTAGGCTTAGGCTTAGGCTTAGGCTTAGGCTTAGGCTTAGGCTTAGGCTTAGGCTTAGGCTTAGGCTTAGGCTTAGGCTTAGGCTTAGGCTTAGGCTTAGGCTTAGGCTTAGGCTTAGGCTTAGGCTTAGGCTTAGGCTTAGGCTTAGGCTTAGGCTTAGGCTTAGGCTTAGGCTTAGGCTTAGGCTTAGGCTTAGGCTTAGGCTTAGGCTTAGGCTTAGGCTTAGGCTTAGGCTTAGGCTTAGGCTTAGGCTTAGGCTTAGGCTTAGGCTTAGGCTTAGGCTTAGGCTTAGGCTTAGGCTTAGGCTTAGGCTTAGGCTTAGGCTTAGGCTTAGGCTTAGGCTTAGGCTTAGGCTTAGGCTTAGGCTTAGGCTTAGGCTTAGGCTTAGGCTTAGGCTTAGGCTTAGGCTTAGGCTTAGGCTTAGGCTTAGGCTTAGGCTTAGGCTTAGGCTTAGGCTTAGGCTTAGGCTTAGGCTTAGGCTTAGGCTTAGGCTTAGGCTTAGGCTTAGGCTTAGGCTTAGGCTTAGGCTTAGGCTTAGGCTTAGGCTTAGGCTTAGGCTTAGGCTTAGGCTTAGGCTTAGGCTTAGGCTTAGGCTTAGGCTTAGGCTTAGGCTTAGGCTTAGGCTTAGGCTTAGGCTTAGGCTTAGGCTTAGGCTTAGGCTTAGGCTTAGGCTTAGGCTTAGGCTTAGGCTTAGGCTTAGGCTTAGGCTTAGGCTTAGGCTTAGGCTTAGGCTTAGGCTTAGGCTTAGGCTTAGGCTTAGGCTTAGGCTTAGGCTTAGGCTTAGGCTTAGGCTTAGGCTTAGGCTTAGGCTTAGGCTTAGGCTTAGGCTTAGGCTTAGGCTTAGGCTTAGGCTTAGGCTTAGGCTTAGGCTTAGGCTTAGGCTTAGGCTTAGGCTTAGGCTTAGGCTTAGGCTTAGGCTTAGGCTTAGGCTTAGGCTTAGGCTTAGGCTTAGGCTTAGGCTTAGGCTTAGGCTTAGGCTTAGCTTAGGCGCTTAGGCTTTAGCTTAGGCTTAGGCTTAGGCTTAGGCTTAGGCTTAGGCTTAGGCTTAGGCTTAGGCTTAGGCTTAGGCTTAGGCTTAGGCTTAGGCTTAGGCTTAGGCTTAGGCTTAGGCTTAGGCTTACGCTTAGGCTTAGGCTTAGGCTTAGGCTTAGGGCTTAGGCCTTAGGCTTAGGCTT
>LS997566.1:48762372-48868368 GCA_000469685.2 Haemonchus contortus | reverse complement strand
CCTAAGCCTAAGCCTAAGCCTAAGCCTAAGCCTAAGCCTAAGCCTAAGCCTAAGCCTAAGCCTAAGCCTAAGCCTAAGCCTAAGCCTAAGCCTAAGCCTAAGCCTAAGCCTAAGCCTAAGCCTAAGCCTAAGCCTAAGCCTAAGCCTAAGCCTAAGCCTAAGCCTAAGCCTAAGCCTAAGCCTAAGCCTAAGCCTAAGCCTAAGCCTAAGCCTAAGCCTAAGCCTAAGCCTAAGCCTAAGCCTAAGCCTAAGCCTAAGCCTAAGCCTAAGCCTAAGCCTAAGCCTAAGCCTAAGCCTAAGCCTAAGCCTAAGCCTAAGCCTAAGCCTAAGCCTAAGCCTAAGCCTAAGCCTAAGCCTAAGCCTAAGCCTAAGCCTAAGCCTAAGCCTAAGCCTAAGCCTAAGCCTAAGCCTAAGCCTAAGCCTAAGCCTAAGCCTAAGCCTAAGCCTAAGCCTAAGCCTAAGCCTAAGCCTAAGCCTAAGCCTAAGCCTAAGCCTAAGCCTAAGCCTAAGCCTAAGCCTAAGCCTAAGCCTAAGCCTAAGCCTAAGCCTAAGCCTAAGCCTAAGCCTAAGCCTAAGCCTAAGCCTAAGCCTAAGCCTAAGCCTAAGCCTAAGCCTAAGCCTAAGCCTAAGCCTAAGCCTAAGCCTAAGCCTAAGCCTAAGCCTAAGCCTAAGCCTAAGCCTAAGCCTAAGCCTAAGCCTAAGCCTAAGCCTAAGCCTAAGCCTAAGCCTAAGCCTAAGCCTAAGCCTAAGCCTAAGCCTAAGCCTAAGCCTAAGCCTAAGCCTAAGCCTAAGCCTAAGCCTAAGCCTAAGCCTAAGCCTAAGCCTAAGCCTAAGCCTAAGCCTAAGCCTAAGCCTAAGCCTAAGCCTAAGCCTAAGCCTAAGCCTAAGCCTAAGCCTAAGCCTAAGCCTAAGCCTAAGCCTAAGCCTAAGCCTAAGCCTAAGCCTAAGCCTAAGCCTAAGCCTAAGCCTAAGCCTAAGCCTAAGCCTAAGCCTAAGCCTAAGCCTAAGCCTAAGCCTAAGCCTAAGCCTAAGCCTAAGCCTAAGCCTAAGCCTAAGCCTAAGCCTAAGCCTAAGCCTAAGCCTAAGCCTAAGCCTAAGCCTAAGCCTAAGCCTAAGCCTAAGCCTAAGCCTAAGCCTAAGCCTAAGCCTAAGCCTAAGCCTAAGCCTAAGCCTAAGCCTAAGCCTAAGCCTAAGCCTAAGCCTAAGCCTAAGCCTAAGCCTAAGCCTAAGCCTAAGCCTAAGCCTAAGCCTAAGCCTAAGCCTAAGCCTAAGCCTAAGCCTAAGCCTAAGCCTAAGCCTAAGCCTAAGCCTAAGCCTAAGCCTAAGCCTAAGCCTAAGCCTAAGCCTAAGCCTAAGCCTAAGCCTAAGCCTAAGCCTAAGCCTAAGCCTAAGCCTAAGCCTAAGCCTAAGCCTAAGCCTAAGCCTAAGCCTAAGCCTAAGCCTAAGCCTAAGCCTAAGCCTAAGCCTAAGCCTAAGCCTAAGCCTAAGCCTAAGCCTAAGCCTAAGCCTAAGCCTAAGCCTAAGCCTAAGCCTAAGCCTAAGCCTAAGCCTAAGCCTAAGCCTAAGCCTAAGCCTAAGCCTAAGCCTAAGCCTAAGCCTAAGCCTAAGCCTAAGCCTAAGCCTAAGCCTAAGCCTAAGCCTAAGCCTAAGCCTAAGCCTAAGCCTAAGCCTAAGCCTAAGCCTAAGCCTAAGCCTAAGCCTAAGCCTAAGCCTAAGCCTAAGCCTAAGCCTAAGCCTAAGCCTAAGCCTAAGCCTAAGCCTAAGCCTAAGCCTAAGCCTAAGCCTAAGCCTAAGCCTAAGCCTAAGCCTAAGCCTAAGCCTAAGCCTAAGCCTAAGCCTAAGCCTAAGCCTAAGCCTAAGCCTAAGCCTAAGCCTAAGCCTAAGCCTAAGCCTAAGCCTAAGCCTAAGCCTAAGCCTAAGCCTAAGCCTAAGCCTAAGCCTAAGCCTAAGCCTAAGCCTAAGCCTAAGCCTAAGCCTAAGCCTAAGCCTAAGCCTAAGCCTAAGCCTAAGCCTAAGCCTAAGCCTAAGCCTAAGCCTAAGCCTAAGCCTAAGCCTAAGCCTAAGCCTAAGCCTAAGCCTAAGCCTAAGCCTAAGCCTAAGCCTAAGCCTAAGCCTAAGCCTAAGCCTAAGCCTAAGCCTTAAGCCTAAGCCTAAGCCTAAGCCTAAGCCTAAGCCTAAGCCTAAGCCTAAGCCTAAGCCTAAGCCTAGCCTAAGCCTAAGCCTAAGCCTAAGCCTAAGCCTAAGCCTAAGCCTAAGCCTAAGCCTAAGCCTAAGCCTAAGCCTAAGCCTAAGCCTAAGCCTAAGCCTAAGCCTAAGCCTAAAGCCTAAGCCTAAGCCTAAGCCTAAGCCTAAGCCTAAGCCTAAGCCTAAGCCTAAGCCTAAGCCTAAGCCTAAGCCTAAGCCTAAGCCTAAGCCTAAGCCTAAGCCTAAGCCTAAGCCTAAGCCTAAGCCTAAGCCTAAGCCTAAGCCTAAGCCTAAGCCTAAGCCTAAGCCTAAGCCTAAGCCTAAGCCTAAGCCTAAGCCTAAGCCTAAGCCTAAGCCTAAGCCTAAGCCTAAGCCTAAGCCTAAGCCTAAGCCTAAGCCTAAGCCTAAGCCTAAGCCTAAGCCTAAGCCTAAGCCTAAGCCTAAGCCTAAGCCTAAGCCTAAACCTAAGCCATGGCCTAAACCTAAGCCTAAGCCTAAGCCTAAGCCCTAAGCCTAAGCCTAAGCCTAAGCCTAAACCTAAGCCATGGCCTAAACCTAAGCCTAAGCCTAAGCCTAAGCCTAAGCCTAAGCCTAAGCCTAAACCTAAGCCATGGCCTAAACCTAAGCCTAAGCCTAAACCTAAGCCTAAGCCTAAACCTAAGCCATGGCCTAAACCTAAGCCTAAGCCTAAGCCTAAGCCTAAGCCTAAGCCTAAGCCTAAGCCTAAGCCTAAGCCTAAACCTAAGCCATGGCCTAAACCTAAGCCTAAGCCTAAACCTAAGCCTAAGCCTAAGCCTAAGCCTAAGCCTAAGCCTAAGCCTAAGCCTAAGCCTAAGCCTAAGCCTAAGCCATGGCCTAAGCCTAAGCCTAAGCCTAAGCCTAAGCCTAAGCCTAAGCCTAAGCCTAAGCCTAAGCCTAAGCCTAAGCCTAAGCCTAAGCCTAAGCCTAAACCTAAGCCTAAGCCTAAACCTAAGCCTAAGCCTAAGCCTAAGCCTAAGCCTAAGCCATGGCCTAAACCTAAGCCATGGCCTAAACCTAAGCCTAAGCCTAAGCCATGGCCTAAGCCATGGCCTAAACCTAAGCCATGGCCTAAACCTAAGCCTAAGCCTAAGCCATGGCCTAAACCTAAGCCATGGCCTAAACCTAAGCCTAAGCCTAAGCCTAAGCCAGGGCCTAAACCTAAGCCTAAGCCTAAGCCTAAGCCTAAGCCTAAGCCTAAGCCTAAGCCTAAGCCTAAGCCTAAGCCTAAGCCTAAGCCTAAGCCTAAGCCTAAGCCTAAGCCTAAGCCTAAGCCTAAGCCTAAGCCTAAGCCTAAGCCTAAGCCATGGCCTAAACCTAAGCCATGGCCTAAACCTAAGCCTAAGCCTAAGCCATGGCCTAAACCTAAGCCATGGCCTAAACCTAAGCCTAAGCCTAAGCCTAAGCCAGGGCCTAAACCTAAGCCAGGGCCTTTTTATTTTTACCGCCCCTTTTTACTTAACTCGCCGACAACAGCCCCAGCCTCCGACGAGACACTATGCTGTCGCGCGAGACGCCAGACGCCCCACAGTCGCCGACGCCACCGCGAGGCAATACGCGTTCCCTCGGAGACGCAGACAGCTCAGCAATCGATGGCCGGCCAGCCGGCTGTTGCCCCCATGGCGCGAGGTGATGAAAGGATGAAGAAAAAGGACAGGAGAAAGAGCTGGAGGAGGGGCAGGAGAGTGCAGGAAAAGGTAAGAGGCTCTGTAAGAGACCGAGGACCCTATAAGGTGGCGCAGACGAGCAAGGAGCTCTGAAAAAACCCGGCCATGGTTGAACTCTAGCAAGACGGACACTGGAAAAAGAGCGAGGGCCACTACAGGAGAAAAACGGAAACAGAATGGAGTCTGAGCCCCGAGGCCTAGAATCTCTGAAGCCCTGAAGGCTCAAACCCGAAGCCTTGAAACCCTGGAACCCCGAAGCTTAAGCTTCGAAGCCTAACTATTCGACAGGAACTGTTATTCAGCTAGGCTCAGACTAAGGCTTACCAAAAACCACCTAATTCTTCGAACAATAAAAACAAGAAACCAATCAATATGAAAAACAACAAACGCAAACAATAGAAAAAAACAAAAAACAAGTGAAACTTGTAGAGATAAGAACTTAAACAACATAATCAGACAAACCCTACATGTGAGCGGCTGCGTCGCGTTTTAGCACTATAGCACGTTATTTTGGGGTGTCTAGGCACTGCGGGAAGACCTTGATGACAGGGGAGTTCCTCTTTCGAAACTCTGCTTATTGGAGGTTACGTGGCGCGTTCAAACACGTTATTTTAAGTTCATTACCAGTTGTAATAAGTAATTTTCTACGATCAATAGGCTGTTAAACTATAGTTCAGTAATGTATGTCTCTTTTCCTGCATGCTTCCTTGTTCTTCTTGGTTTGTGTTTCTTCTGAGACAACCGCTGAATAATTACCTTCTTTGATAGAATGCTGAACCCTGAATTAGGGGTATGCCAACTTCTATACAATTGATTTATCAAATCGAAAGAGGCTACGGATGTCGATGTTCAAGCCAAAGAAAGCTTTGAAGAACATGCATACGTTGTGTGTAATCGCTACAGAAAAGCTGATTAGCCGAGGAGTGAAACAAAGGCAAGGCATGAGGGCGCGCGGCGATCTTAACTAGGTGTGGAATCTCCATGATCTTTGCGCTGCCCGCACATCGATATGCGGCATGTCAACGTTATTGAATGAAGAGAATAACAGCAGTAAAAAACCAAAGCTCCAATAGAAAAAATTAATTTCTAAGCTGTTTATCAGCAGAAAACTTCCCATTATAATTGGCTAAGAGTGTTGATTTGGTGCAAAATGAAAAAAAGAGTAAAGTCGCCGTTTATAGCTCTATAGAATTTCCACTTTGTTTCGCATTTCACATTTCACCTGTGCACAAAAACAAAGTTCTAACCAGCATTATTAAAACTTCTCCAATTCGTACTTTTTCTCTGCTGAGATGCTGAAGCTTTACCTTCTTATTGTTGTCATTCTCTTCGATTTTTAACCTTTTTACTCACTCGATAAAGATATGCAGACAGCACGGTGAAAATGTAGTCCTCACACTTGATTAGGATCTCCTTGCACCGAGGTGCGAAATGTACTCAACTGCACAGACTCAACCCTCTATCAGCGAAGGTAGTTACTCAGCAGTTGTCTCAGAAGGAACATGAACCAGGAAGATGCAACAGAAATAGAAACACCGGACCAAACAGTGTTCAGTAGTCATTAGGGGGGATAACTACCCACAGGGGTCTTGGGAGGAGCATGAAAACATGCAGGAAAAGAAACATATATTACAAAACTATAGTTTAACAGCCCATTGATCATAGAAAATTACTTCTTACAACTGGTAATCAAATTAAAATAACGAGTTTGAACGCGCTACGCTGTCACCAATAATCAGAGTTATGAAAGAGGAACTCTCCTGACATCAAGGCCTTCCCGCAGTGCCTAGACACCCCAAAATAACGTGCTATAGTGCTGAACCGCGACGCAACCGCCCACACGTAGGGTTTGTCTGATTATGTTGTTTAAGTTCTTCTCTAGTAGAGGAAGGGGCACTCGGTTCCACGCGCTTGTCTGCGCACTCTCTTTAAGACAGTATCTCAATAACCGGTTATTCTCCCATTTTAAGCATTCGGACGACGTCAGCTTTCCCTCTACCACCCCTGTGGTGTTCCATTTCAGGCCTAGGTTGGAACTCCATCCTCTTGACTCAAGATCGTTGTGAGCACCTTACACAATAACAAAGCCTGACACATTGAGAGCAAAGGCATCAGCACTAGCGTGCGCAAGTCGATGCAAAAAATGACTAGTCGGAAAAGGAACATTTCTATTTGTCCTTTTCCCCATTACAAGTTTCGTCGAATGGAGCTCGACGAGAAAGAAGAGAAAGAAAAAACCCAGTCCGGAGAGGTATTAGCATAGAACAACAATTAGATCTCAGCTTCAGTAAAGAGAGAATTGGCTAGTCACCTCAACATTCCTGACGAAAAGCTTTCTGCAGCCACATGGAAGTATGAATCTCGTTCTCTCGTCTGATCCGAAACGATTGTTGGCATAGAGCGGAGAGAGCATTCCTAGGACGAACGCGGTTGTCAGAATCCTTTATCTTACGCCAGATGGGCTTCAATAGGTGATACCTAAAAGACTGAGTATGAAAACAAAACATAGCAGTTTGTGCTGACAAAATGATGATGCTGATACTAATACAGACTTTGAAAATGATAACATAATTGCTTGACCGCAACAAACGTTTAGACTCATGTCTCCTGAACTTCGTAACCTTATTCTTTACAATTTTCACCTTAGTACCGGAAACGATCACCATTCGTACCCTGGAAATGCCAGAAAATTAATATCTGGAACAGAACACTCCTACAGAATTTTCCAGTGAAGTACCACGTGGAAACGAGATGCGAATAAAGCATATGTCCCAACGTAATAAAAAATGGGTTGTACTACTATTATCAAGTAGACTGAGATGAAACAAGGATTAGCTATATGAGACAACTCAGCTCCTGAGAAAAAAATAATAACATTCTGCGCCATTGGTAGACTAGTGAAGCAAATAAGGCAAAAGTTCTCAATATGCAAAAAACTTGTAAACTTGAAGGATTATCCGTATCTACCGAACTATTTCAACAATGAACCTCTTTGTGGATTGCTTTACCATTTTAAAAGTGATAGTATAGGTAAGCAAAATCTTACACAAATTCCTTGGTGCTATGTGGGTTAGGGGGGGGGGGCCACGCGGCGCGGCACCCTGCGCTCTCTCCAGCGAGATAGTAGTGGGCGTGAGTCTGGGAAGGAATTTGGAGGTGGTATTGATGTGTTTCGTGATTCAGAACAAACTTTCTCTCGGCGCATGTCAATTAGCTTGCATATTATGGATAGTCTCCTTCTGAGCCGATAACCCGTTTTTTAAGAAGGGGAGGGGCTCCGGGTGGGTGAGATGGTTATCTTGTGCAAAAAGCTTAGATGAGATAAAAGTTGAACGTCCAATTGGCTTACCCACCCCGGAGCCCCCCCCCCTTTTCTGAAATTAGGTAAAAATACATAGTTATAACATAAAAAAGCTATCAAACGCCCCTAAGCACCATTACGGGCTCGCTTACCCTTCCTTGTCTACTATCTCGCCGGAGAGGGCGCAGACATGAAAAGGCGCCGCGCCGCCGCGTGCCCCCCCCCCCCCAACCCACTTAGCACCAATTCCTTGACATTGAGGTAAAACTAGACACATTACCAGTAAAACCAGCACACTTATACATGTCAAGGTGCTAAGGGAGTTGGGGGGGGGGGGGGGGGGGGCATGCGGCGGTGCGGCGCCTTTTTATGTCTGCGCCCTCTACGGCGAGATAGTGGGCAAGGAAGGGTAGGCGAGCCCGTAATGGTGTTTAGGAACATTTCATAGCTCTTTTATGGTATAACTGCGTATTTTTCACCTAATTTTAGTAAGGGGAGGGGCTCCGGGGTGGGTGAGCCAATTGGACGTTCAGCTTTTATCTCTTCTCAGCTTTTTGCACGAGATAACCATCTCACCCACCCCGGAGCCCCTCCCCTTCCTAAAAATAGGGTTTTATCGGCTCAGAAGAAGAGTATCCACAATATACAAGCATATATCATGTGCCGAGATGTAATTTGTTTTGAATCACGAGACACTTCAGTACAACTACACGATCCCTTCCCAGACTCAGCTCCAGTACTACTATCTCGCCGTAGAGGGCGCAGACATGAAAAGGCGCCGCGCCGCCGCGTGGCCCCTCCCAACTCACTTAGCACCCATGTCAATGCCCACCATAAAGACAGCTACTCGTGAAATCACTCCAAAGAAAATTATATTGGTAAGGTTCATGATAAATAGCTTCTTGACGGACTCAAACTTTACCGACACACAACCACAGGATACATAAAATAAACCTACGGCAAACTCACAGAATGAACAACCTTATGATGAAACCTCACCCGTTGGTATCTTCAAAAAAATTTAAAGCGAACCCACAAGTAAAGTTGTTCTGTATAAGCTGAAACTGAACATAAAGTTTGACTTGTTTTGTTCTTTCGGCTCTTATAGTCATGCATGCCAGCTCACGGATAAAGAAGAAAACTTCCAGTGATCACAAAGTCTTCGGGGTTGGGCTCCTTCCAGTTAATCAACTACTGGTATCCCCTGTTGATAAATTATTTAGTTGTTAACAATATGAACGATCCCCGCATCTCGCGAAATGAATGTGCTTAACTGATCTCAATCCTGAATCCCTGAACCATGTATGTAACAGTGCACCAACTCGCTCTCCAAAACCTCCGCGATATAACACTGCCGCTTCACAAGAAATAATTTTATAATAAGTGAGCAGCCTTCGGCTCTCTCACAGGCTCATTCAACTTCACGATGTTGTTGGCTGTTGACATGGCTCCTCTGGACGCTGGAACTTGTGATGGTGTGGTGCATTGGCAAGGGACGCTCTATCACACACAAGGTCTAGAGATCGAATCCCGGATCCATGCTAGCATAGGCCAACCGAAGCGCCATCCCTCCGCCATGGGTTAATTGGAATCAGACCCATCAGGGAGTTCAAAAGCACAGATTCGAAATTTCGAGCACTATATCAATACGACACGCAACCAAACGGAAAACGGACCAAAGGAAAATAAACTTACGCGCTCAAAAAAAAGGGGAAAGAACATCAAGATCAAAAGATTAACCAATTTTGGGCCCGAAAATACATAAAGAATCCCGTTTCTCTTCTGAAGCTCTGATGGCTGAGTATTCGACCTATAACGTTGCGCTGTAAGTTCGAGTGGAGCAAGCAAACTCACAGAATGAACAACCTTATGATGAAACCTCACCCCCGGTTGCTTCAAAAGAATCTAAAGCAAACCCACATGTAAAATTGTTACGTAAAAGCTGAATCTTAATATAACGTTTGAATTGTTTTTATCTTTCCGCTCTCCTAGTTATGCGTGCCAGTTCAAATATAGAGAAGAAAACTTCCAGTTATCACGGAGTCTACGGGACTGGGCCCTTCCTTTAAATCAACAACTGATATCTTTTGTTGATAAATTATTTCGAAAGTTGATAACGATATGAAAGATTCCTCGCGAAAATGAATGGGCTTAACTGGCCCCAGTCCTGAATTCCTAAACGATGCATGTAACTGTGCACCACATCGCTCTCCACCACGTTCACCAAATAACACTTTGCCGCTTCACAAGAAAAGTAACCATGAAGGAACTACTTCAAATTGACAGCTGCTAAAGTTTTTCGAGGAGTCGTGCAACCCTGCTCGCACACGCGAGCTTCCTTCAGATCTTTGATTTTATTGACAAATGTCAGGCTTATGGATCTCGTATCAGCAGCTCTATTTCATCAGTCTTGAAGGGAGCAGTTCCTTTTTTCTATCAACAGCCATTTTACACTTGAAGAGGTGCTTTCGAGAAGTCTAATCCACTGCTTCAGCTAATAATTCCCTCAAACGTACCCGGGTGGCTGCCCTTTACGAAGTAGTGGTTGCCATATCATGCGTGAAATGCGACGCTCGGAGTGATGTTCCGCCTAACCGCAAGGCAACACTCTTCTTTACGCTTTGTAACATTTGCGGCTTACATTTCTTCTTGCACATCCACCTTCTCAGTCCCCTCATCCTATCCTCCTCAGCACTCTGACGCTGTTCTCGAATCGAATATCCGTAAGATATTCACTCTAGTCTTGCTATGTTCAGTATAATTTCAGTTCTAAGAATTGATTCTGAATGCCTCGACACGGCTGAAATGTTTTTCTCGTCTGCCCGACATGTTGCCTGCTTGCCACTTTCTCTCTGTCCCCTCTTCCTAACCTCTTTAGATGTTTTCTTTTGCTTTCTAGTTGAACCTTGATGGTGTTAGAAAATGTAGAAGCTACTCAATCAAAAACGGTTTTTCTCCAAAACATACCGCATAAAATATAACATCAAACATATTGGGTCGGGCGATTCCACGAAACATAGGGTGTTTTTCTGAACGCATCTGATCATCTTTATAAATGTGCCAGTGCGCAGTGAGCTCAACGGACTTGCCTGTTACAACTATTTGTTAACTGTGTTTGTGTGGAATTGTCTGTTCCGATTTGACTGAAGATGTAAGCTATTCACCTGCCATGCTAATCTGATGAAACCTGACTCGGTCTCTCGTTGTCATGGCATTTACTGTATTTTGAGTACAATGGGGGTGTAGGTGACGTAGTTGCAAGTGACGCATAATCTCGCACGCATGGTCACGGGTTCGAATTCCAGCTCGATACCAGCCCGCCCAATCAAGCCTTTCATACCTCCGGTGGCGGTTGATTGGAAAATATTCGTCGGAGGATAAAAGGACTGACTTCTACATCGGCTCGCCACTGCCAGCCATTGTGAAGGCCACACACGCAATCATTACGCCACTACGATTCTGAATGGAAATCGAGTACAGGGGTGCATCCCTCAGACGGGATTGAAAGAAGTCACGGGAGACTTTATCGTTTTAGACGTAAGCACACTGAGGTACGCTAAAAATTCCAGCATTAACTTCTGCTTTTTTTCAGAATCCCATCCTTTAACTGCTTCACTCAATGTTACAGATCTTTCTTCTCTCAAATTTACATGCAATTTATTAACCCTCTGTCATCCTCGTAAACTTTGCTTTTTGTACTTTTTCACATACCTCGGCGATCGTCAGCTGCTCACCCATCGATAGTTCCCGAAGGTAAAAATAAATTATTAAACGAGCGAAGTTAGATGTGGTATTGGTTACCATCTGCCAGCAAACTTTATGATATTATAACTTGATCTCTAAAAGCTTTGCCAATGCTTAAATGGACAAGCTGTTTGATGTTCTCACTTGGTTGTCTGACATTATGTAATTGAAAGTTATTTGTAGTTAGCGTGTAAATCAAGGAGGAAAGTGTGCTTGCCACTGTGTCTTGCCTTTGAAACCTGCCAATTTCGACTCCGATTCACAACTGCAAGTACGATAACATGCGTAATGAGGCGGAAACCTCAAATGGAGCATGCAACTATCGTCGGTTTAGTCAGTATAGTTGCTTCGGAAGAGGATTAAGAGGCCAGCCATCACAAATTTATCGTAAGATAGAGGAAAGGGAACAAGAAGAGGAACTATAGGAGTAAGCTGTGTTTGGAACCAGGTATTCTGCTTTATGAATGACATAACAGTATCAAAATCAGTATGATCCCCGATACCTAAGCTTTTTTCTTCATTTTGTAATACTAACAGTCTGTCTTTGGGAAAAACATACTTCAGGAAGGACTCTGCGTAAGGGACTCAAACTTTGGTTTTGACTCTTCATAGTCAGAAATATACAACGATACTTTCACTTAAGACTAATCAGGTCGTTCCTTCTGATTCGTTCTTCGCGAAATTGCCTGATTGAATGATTTGTATGATGAAGGGATGCAAAAGACTGTTGAGTCCATACTTCCTTTCACAATTTGGTTAGCGGAGGGGAATGTGTATGAAAACTGCCCACACCTCACGACTCGAAGGTTTGGAACTTTTTTCTAGCCCCGTTTAGATGTTCGGTTTATTCAAACGTAACCAATTTCGGTAGTGGAGGTAGTGTTGTGGTAAGTCATACACGCACCTTCAGCTCCCGGCTTGGTATTCACCTAGGCCAATCTAGCCTTCCATCCCTCCGGGGTCATTTAATTGCCGCCAGATTCCTCTGCTGGGAGGATAAAAGCACTGACTTCTACATCAGCTGGCCACTGATAGACATTGTATAGGCACCATACGATTCGTCACACCTTTACGATTCTGAATGGAAATCAAGAAGGAAAGTGTGTTTGGAAAGGTTGCGGGAAGGCATCTCTCAGCCGGGATTGATCAGCGCTCAGAGGTTACCTACCTCTTATGGCCGAGTTGTGATAAGAAACTCACAGGGTACTCCTTCATTGAAACAAAAAATACTTTTCTAAACACAAAGTTTGACGCAAGAGTGACAGAGCAGTGCAAGTGGTATTCAATATGTTCGAATAATAATTATAATAGAATTCACGATCTGTTTTTCTTCATCTTGAGAGAGATGGCCCATCAAAGTTTTATTTGGAAGCAACCAAAGCCTTGAATGATATTCACAAATGTTGTCAATGGTAGTAAACACTATCAGCGGAACTCCTTTTTTTAGATACATATTTCATTTGTTGAGAATCACAGATTATTGGCGGTCGGTTAAGTTTCGTCGTATGTGCTATCGGAACAAGGGGGAATGATCCTCTATTGAGTCACAAACCTGGCTAGGCAGCGGTCGTAACCTTATAGCAGAAAAATAAACCGAATTTTCATCTTCTCATGGTGTAGTGCTTTTGGTTGGTCCCCATCATTGCACTTGCTCGCCTTGTTAATGAGACATATTACAGCGCCAAAGTTGGATCTTAAATACCGAAGGGGTTAGGATTCAATTGATAAATGGCACACACACATCCTCATCATCATCCACATCAAACACAAACATACAGACCAGCGCTTTAGACATAGTAGGATCATTTCCGATTCAGCACGTAATATGGTAGAAGTGTGAGAATGATTCTAAGTAGTTGACTCGTTGAGCATTCGTAGTTGCAGCAATTTGTAGTGGTTCTATGCAGTAGCATTCAGAGTCAAAAGTTACAGTTACATTGTGCAAAAGTCTTAGACGTTATGCCATTCGGTCAATAAAATTATATTTATGAACACCCTCAATGTTTTAGTCCAGAATCGGACCGATCGTGTTCTTATGTTTGAAAAAATAGGTTTTCTTCTAACCCTAAGCTCTAGCTTTACTGCTTCAGGACGTTATGTGATGTCGATCTACTACCTTACTGTCCTTGTGGTATACCTTCAAGCGTGCTACATTTCAATTTCTCTTCCTCACCACCTAAGAATCATCTTGAAATGCTTTTGGCTACTGCATGATTTTTTGGCCGGGTCTAGGCTGGCCCTTCAAAGTTCCCATACAAGCATGACACTAACGTTTTTGACTGGAAGCAAAAGCTCTACATACTTGGGCAAAAATCGATCTGCAATGTCTGCAAATGCTGAGAGTCTATGCTTTGAAGACGTAGGGCATTTCGATAAAGAATTATAAAAAAGCATCTCAAAGTCTATGTGGGATATTTAACAATTCATCATTGAAGTTCTTGTAGGTTGTTTTTCTCTCAAAACGGGCCATAAGAGCCGCACGTTATGGACCAGCATTTGCTGGTCCATGATGTGCGTTCCCCACAGAACAAATTTCTTAGCAAGAGCAGCAGCTGCACAGTGATGGCTGCGGAACAGCTGCTTTCTGTCAGTCGTCACTCGCGATTTTCGTGTTCTAGAGTTTTTTCTCACGTACTTTAGCGAATAGACAGTTTTACACAGCTGAGATGAGCATAGCTATGGAACCCATGACTATTATTCCGGGTGAAACCAATGGTTACCAGTGGTTACCATTCACATACATCTTCTGACCTTACGACCTAGAAATTGACACGAATATACTTCGTTGTCAAATTGGCAGAGGACAATGTTAACTATAGCAAATATGTACGTTCTTTCTACTACTTATGAGGGAAGCGCTCTGGAGTGTCCACTGCGTGCATCCCAAGTTGCAACGGAGTAGGTGAAGTACATATATGCTGCAAATTAGGTTTAATTTTTTGTGTAATAAGTAGGATCAAAAACAAAAGCTATTGCAACGGCCCTACTATGATCCTATTTGAATCTGAGTGTATATACTTTGAATTGTGTATCTTACCGAAACATGCACGCATGCCATCAGAAGCATCTGTCCCTCCTTTCTGGGTACAGCATCGCATTATGAAGTTTTGGATTTAGTACCAAAAGTAAAACTGAAAACTGAATCGAGACATCACATGCTTCATTTCCTCGCATACAATTTCTTGAAGTGCGTTCTCTGGATGTACAGCACTCAACTTTTCGGAATCTTTGCGAATGCTTCTGTGGGTTACACAATGTTTTGCTAGGATAGCCGATGGGCAGAGCAGTCCTCAAGTTGTTTCAAGTCCTGTACCAATTTATCGACCTGGAGGGATGGAAGACTTGGTTGATCTTGGCAAACATCGAACAAGGACAAAGAATGCGATAAGGAGGGATAGCGTCGTCTTTTGGTGCTGCATCGCGTCTTCTTCAACAAAAGTGCAGTTACACATCGCATCTACTTTGCTATATAAATTGGTCATAGCATTCGATTCGAAATAAAAGGTGAATCAGAGGTTGGCAAAAGTCATTAAACAAGTACAGTTTGATTTACTACTTTCAAGTAAAAATATTTAGATGTAGGCATCGGCGAATGTCGATGTAGTAACTTAAGCTAAATTTTTTTCGCGAATTGATTTGCCGTGCAGCTCTTTATGAATACATTTTCTTACTGTCTTAGTTTTGCATTTTCGTATCAGGTAGCAGCTGCAGCCATTGCAGACAGGTACGAATGTATGATGAAGTGTGGGAAACCTGCGAATCTCAATCATATTAAAGTTGGTCTAGGCCTGTTATCCGAGTCACTATTACCGTGGTTATTAGCCGAGTAAGCAAGTGCAGCTATCTTGTTGGCAACGAAACCATATTTACTATCCCGTTTCATATAACTCATCGAAGCTCGTTCAAGCCAGCCGTGATCCACTCATAGCCTTTTTTCACATCAGATAACAGCTGCAAACCGTTGTAAACAGTTATGGAAGTATGATGAAGTATGTAAAGCCGTCACCCATATGTTGTATCACAGATGGCTTGAATCTGTCACCCATGTGTTACCGTTGAGTGGTTATTCCATTAACCTGCATTTAAAAAATGATTCTTGTACGTTCGTTTCAAGTCTCCATTACTCTCATTGGAAACCTCTCACTTATCTATCATGAACCATTTATTTTCTGCAAAATCCTATCCATCTATTGAGCTTATCTGCTGCCTATCTTGGATCTGATTTTTTTTGCCCACATATTGGTCACATCGCTAGATAAAGGTGAAGAAACGACCGATGCTTTTCAGATAATGTCATGAGAGCGTCTGAAAAAATTCTGCTGGGGTTCCACTCCAAGAAATATGTTAAAGCATTTCTTATGAGTTAAAATCGCACTCTTATTGATATTCCTAGAATTAGAATTTTGGAGGAGCCATCAAGCCCTCTATGTGCAAGAGATCATCTACCCGGGCAGTGGAAATTCTCCCCGATAGCGGCATTCTCCCTTGCGGCATGCGGCAAATGTCACTGCAATTACCGTACCCAACTCGCCTCCCCGCCAATCGATAGGACGCAAAATTTTCGTAGATTGCCTTTCTTCTTCACTAGATTTGGTCGTTTTTTTTTATTCTTTTTCGTTTTTATGTTTATTAGACCTGATTGATTAGAATGACTCCTCCTATATTAGCGACGATCAAGACCGCATTGGAATTGAAGAGAGCGGCCAGTAAATTCGAATAATTAAAGGACTTCCTACCTCACAAATTGCGCGCTCCAAACTTCCATCGCAATCCTGCGGTACGCGGCGGGTGCGGCGTGCGCGACGCCGCTTTCGGGGAGAAGATTCCGGACTCCATCTACCCGAACGGTATCGTGATCGCTGCACCCGATCGCACGCTCTGAAAAGGAAGATTTGGATTTTCCGGGTAGGATTGCTTTGAATGCGACGAAACGACTGCAGTATGCCGTGGGAACAGCCGCCCTCTCACTAAAGTACTTTTTACTTTTACTCTGGTTGAATACTCAACCTGGAAAACTGTTTGAATACTCAGTCTCTTTGCGAGGTCTGCTTGCTTGCTGTTTAAAGATAGGATGGCTCTGAAGATACTTTAGTAGAAGTTTTCCAGTAAGTTCATCTCTTTCGAGTGGTATCAGTAGATGGTTTCGAGTTGGAACAATCTGTAAGCACGACGTCACGACACTATAAAAATATCATGTTCAAATAGCACCGTTGAATGTGCGCAGTAGCGACCCTCTATAAAAGAAAGCTCGAAAAACAATAGATTCAAGACGTGTGAACGGTGAAACCGTGATTAAGGAGATGCATTCGTTTTCGCGACCTTCTCTGCGCTCTCGCAGTAGTATAATGCTCTTCTCGCCAATTCCTTCATTTCAACTTTTTCCAACAACAATGCAACACATAAGACCAGCATCCCACTCACCTCGGTACTTTTTCCCTCCTTAGCCAAGAGCCCAAAACTCTATTCTCCCGACTCAAACCCATTTCCAAGCATCATTAAAGCCAAGCGCCTTATCCTTCTCTTCGCTTTGTCATTAACATTGAAGACACAGAGCACAGCCATATAGTTCCTTTCAACCAAAGTTTCCATTTCGTTATTCCGTTCATAATGTCCACGGGTTTTTTTCGATGTCTAGAACAATTTTTCCAATGTTTCAATTTGAATAAGTTCACAATCGCCTATCTACCAGGGAGCCTCATCGAACTCTAACGAACCCCACCTGATGTTTCTTAGTGTGAGGGCATAGATGGACAGAAATTGGACACGTTTTGAGCAGTTTTTGAGCCTTGTCCTCTCCGAATGGTTTTTCGGCAGCATTCTAAACCAATTTCAGTCATTGTTCTTTCTCATTGAGAATTCTTCAATTTGTTCAAAGAGTTGATTATGGAATTGAAAACTTTAAATATATGTGGCCAGTTATGCAAGGAACTAATCCTTCATTCCGGCATATTTCAGCTTTTTCGTTATTCCAATGTTCGCAGGTGTCGGCGTTTCTTGTGAGGGGCTCTTGTGGCGGGGTACGCGTTCGCGTTGATCCTTCGTCGCCCACTCTCTATAGGCTGCCGATAGAAGGGTGATGACAGAAGCTGGAACACCTGTCCCAAGTTATTCTACTTTCATTTCCTCACTGCCTCAGATTCCGTTATGTCTTTTCGGTTCGTAAACTCCAACTTCAACTTTCAACTTCATTTGAAGAATCAACACCAATATTTTCTTCTGATGCGATTTGCCTCCGCTCCTGAAAAGGAATTTTTTCCAGAGTGGTTCCCTCGTCGTGGTTTTTTGTGAATAGCTGAGATAAAGAATGTTCAAGTTTTCAATGAGAGGTTAAGGCACCTTTAGACTTTCGTGATGAACTTTCCACCTTCAGTACTTGGAGCTTTTACAAGAGGACAGAACTTTGTTCAAGCCCACAACACCATCGTAACCACTAGCGCTTTTCTTCCATTCTGCATGTACTCGAGAACACGTTTGCATTCTGCAACATGTTTTGGGGTGTGGTATTTTGTATCCGAACGGCTTGCCGCGTTGTCATGCCCGATCACCCGCAGTCACGCGCTGTGAAGGGGAATATTTGAGCTCCCAATGGAAGGTGGCATAACTGCCGTAAACCACTGCCGCTAAGGGATTTATGTGCAGAATCCGCTATCCTATGCTTTACTTGTAAAACGCTAAGTGTACTTCTCTCTTTTGCGTATTCTTCTCTGGAAACTGAAACGCCTCTCCCTACTGCTTTCCTTACGTTTCGTCGTTGTTTTTCCACCAGGTGCCTAGAGTTCACTATACATGGCTACTTAGACGTAGCTGTGCGTCGCCTTCTGATTAGTGTTATACTCCAGTGCGTTCAAAATTCCTCAGAAAGCTTCCTCCCCTGCTACCTTCTAAAACACTTTTCATTTCAAATAAAAAAATTTACTGGTTTCCGCGATCTATAAAAACGAACATAAGAGGATAGAGAAATGTTTTGATAGGTGAGTGGCAAACCGATGCTTTGTCCGTTTGGCCAGATGGCTTATTTAGCCCGTCGGGTGTCAGACTATACAAAGGAATGTTATACTCTGGTTAGTGGACTAGTATAAATTTGTTAAGGAGAGTGTGCTGAATGCCTAGCTGAAATACTGTGATGCCACCGAAGGCAGATCCTAAAACCAAGCCAAATGACCCGCGAAGCAAATCAGCTGACAGTCGTTGGAATGTTGTCGGCAAAAACTTGACAAGTGCAGTCTCAAAAAGTCTGCCGACTATGAACAGAAAGGTAATTGAGTGGTTTTATATCTTCAGGTATCACGGTAATTTTAAGGCAACAGTATTCACGAAACGTAATGCATAATATGATTAGGTTGGTAAACCTTTTTATAGGTTAGAGTGACAGCTGAACATGCTTGATTTATTCAAATGTTAGAATAACGCTTCCCAAAGCGGCACTGTTTATTTTGAAAATTCCTATTTGTTGTGACGCACGACTGAGATGAAAGCTTATGAAAGCTAATACATAATATGTTCAAGTTGATAACCCTTTTTTAGTCGAGTAGATTTTTCTCATCAGCAGTAAGGTGGTTTTCATTACGGGCAAATCAATTCTTCTTTTCTCACCGAAAATATTCAGTGAAGTCTCTTTGAATTAGTGACTGAATTTAGAGTAAGGCATGGAGCTGGGATTATTATCAGGGTTATGGGACAATTACGATAAGAGAAATAGAGAAATTCGCATTCTACAGTGCTTACTGCTCACACGACCACGTAAGAGTAAATAACAGTGCTAGAATTAGAGAAACTTCAGGGGGCAGTTAACGGTTCCGTCACGAAGAGTAATGCTCCCTCCAACACTACAACCGTAAACACTGAAAAGAAGAAGCGACGACGGAAAAAGAGACCTGAAGAGGTTAGCTGATTGGTGCTGGTGATTGGGTTTGATTACACGTGCCACGAAATGCCCGTAATTGCAGCAATTCGTGCAGCCCGAGCCACCGAAGCCCCGAATCGTTATTACCAAAGAGGATAAACGTAACAAGACTCTCTGGAGGCATATCATCTGGCTGATTGTTCTATTCGCCTATTCGCTTTTAGGAGGCCTCATTTTCAGCGCCATCGAAGGTAGGCTCATGTGAAAAGATGTTGCAGAAAATTTCTTTTACCTTCTAACGGATTATGAACACCAGATCACAGCTGCCGTGTGTTCATAACCTCCGAACTGAAAGGAATCTGTCGCTTTTTGTTTTCTGCCGTCATGCCAGTAGAGTTGATGTATTGGCAAGCGGCATACTGCAATGGTCTATGCATGATCCGGGAAGCCGATCTCTTATCGCTCCCGATACCCGCTTGGGAAAACTGAACCGCAAATCCCTCCGGGTTCCGTTAATTGGTACCTGAACCGTCTTAGAAATTGACTTGTACTGTGCCTTGTATAACAGCTGACCTCCGTAAGTCATTGTATGGGGGACGGATCTCGAAATATGTGGTGTTGGTAAACGCAAAAGACTTTATCCTTTAGACTTTCATATGCCACTACCTTATTATTCACGAAATCAAAAATTTCGCAGGTGGCTACGACCGGTCATTCCTAGTCGTGGAGTACGAGAAGAACATGGATATTTTCAAAAGGCGTCGTCACTATCAAGAGCAATTGTTTAGAAGGTGTTCTTATAAAAAAACTTTCTGAAGTGGTATTGTGTAAAAATGGCATTACCGAATGCCTATCGTCACAATATAGCCCTTTACTTTCAAATCTTTCTTCTGATAAGTCCGTAGTTAGCCGGCATGCTCCAGAAATGCTCGCTTAAGGAGGTCCATTGAGCGTTTCAAAGCTGAAGATATCTGGCGATGGGGTGAGCCAACATCTTGGTATTCCATTGAATTCTCAAAGGATGCGCGGGTAAATGCATGTGTTCTGATGTGGCATGAAATGCCACAGTTCACTGTTCTTCTAGCGAGACCTTGATAGCACAATTTTCATTTGATATACATTCCGATCGTAGCTGTGATGGAACGATGTCTCCTACTTTGACTAGATCCAAATCTGAGTTTTCGGTAATAATTTCATCAAAATCGTCACAAATAGAACTGCTACTTTATGGTGCAGATTTCGAGACATTGACTCTGATAAATCAATCAGCAACAATCGTCGAGGTGCGACTCTTGAGAACTACAAGCTGCAGCTGGCGCGACATGCTCTCGCGTGGTAAGATAGACCGCTTCAACAATTTCATATGAAAACTTTACTGTGTTTGAATCTGACTCTTTGTGAAGGTATGAAAGCAAGCTGGGCGTCATTGTCGAAGAGCCAATGATGATGGAGAGCAAGTGGACGTTATGGGGAGGCGTCTATTATGCAGCAAGTCTCTACACTACCATAGGTATAACTAATGCCTACATTAAGATCACACGAAAACGCAGAAGTCACGAAATGAAGTCGCTTTCCAATCAATTTCTTTGTGGAGTACTGTTCGGACCATAGCGTGTTTCAAAATTATGGGTGCCAAAATTAAGAAATTTCAAGGCAAAAATGGCTGATTAGTCTTCATTCGCTATTGAATAGTTGCACACGTAGGTAGGTTTTCTTGCAATATGCATAGTTGCGGAATAAGACTCTCATCACCTCTCAGATGGTAAAGGTTCATTCGATGCCACTTGCAATCATTATCATGGAAGAGGCGGGCGCATCACAAAAAATTTGTAATCCAATCAATGATCGTACAAGAGACTATTAGACGATACAGAAAGCAGAATTAATCCTGGGCAAACCTGGAAAGGGTGTAAGGACCAGTATTACCAGAGATAAGTCTATTGAAATAGCCGATTTGGTAGTCGACTAGAATCCTGGATGACCCATAAGAAGGATGGTAGCCCTCTCGTACACCGAAATGCGATTTCATCTCTGACCTCAGCAAGCATGAACGTGTCAAAAAATTCAGAAGATTGCTAACTTACTCAAATTGAATGGCGCATTCTTTCATCGTTTTCTCTAACGAGAAAGTTTTCACGGTAACGCCAGTCTCCAAGAAATAAAACTGTTATATAAAAGGTGTTATGAAAACTGCAAACTTGTGTGTAGTGTGAGAGGCACGGGCGTGGTAAAACACCGTTAGTTCCATCGGTAACGGTGTGAGAATTGAAAAGAGCGTACACTTAGGATGCATACTGATAAACCTACTGAAACATTGATCGGGCCCCGCTTTCTAAAACAGCCCATGTTTCTTCCAGCAGGTCGGTATTTCACCACACCGAGGCATGCTCGAGGGAAAATGGTGCAGACGTCCGCGTTTGAATTCCTTGAAAGCAAGATTCAACAAGGGCTGGGTGGGAGGAAATGGAGGAGTGCATGTGAGCAACATGCGAGAGTTCGAGAATAATCATCGGGCCTCTATCCCTAAGGGGCGGCATTTGGAATATGATTGTGGCTTGTTATTGTGCTTAGCGTAAGCAAACGTGCGTATGGATTCCATTGCTATTCTCAGTTTAGAAGCTTAGAATACAGTGCAATGTATAGGTCCCCATAATTTCGAGACTTCCTGTATATACATACGTGCTTGGAGAGTTCATTCTCGGTTATACATAGTTCAGCCTACAACTGCGCTTTTTACTTATAAACATCACCATTCTTGAGTGCTGTAACGATTGACACGCGCAACAATGCAATAGGTTTTTCTTCCTTTAAAATCATTGAAGACATGGAGGAAGGAAAGGTAGAATAGAAGCCAGGCAAGAAGCAAAATTGAAACTCTTTTTTCTGCTTGTCCTAGAGTTACAGCGTTCTCCATGATTCTATGTACAGGGTGTCCCAAAATTATTTGCGCCAAAGTTCAGTAATTTTTAAGGTAGAAATAATCTATCAAATTCACATTACCTGTTATTAATTAGTTGCATAAGAAGGTTTCCTTGCAATATGCATGGTTACTGATGTGGAACTCCCAATATCTTTCAGATGGAGGAGGCTCATTCAATGCCACTTGCAATCATTAACGCGCGAGAAGTGGAAGGGCGTTATGAAATTCTTTGGGATTTTTCTAATAATCGTATAGGAGGCTATTAAACGATATAGAAAAGAAGATTGAATCAGAGACAAACCAGGAACGATAGAAAGGTAGGATGCTTCTGAAGATAGGACTATTAAAATGGTCCGTATGCCAATCGGTCGGGATCCTGGGTGACCCATCAAAAGGAAGTCAACGGGCACAGCTTATCCGAGTTATCGCGATGGAAGAATGTCATGCAGAAGCTTCACTGCCGTTCCTATCGTATGCAGAAATTTCGCTTCAATTCCGATCTCAACATATACTGCAGGGCCAAAAATGCAGAAAGTCGAAAGTGGTGACACGCATTCCTTCGTCGTTTTCTCTGGTCCAGAATTTTTTTACGATAAAGCCATTCCTCAACAACCAAAACGTTCGCGTTCCGGAAAGAAACGCCTAGCGTGTAATATCTCACAAAATGGTTTCCATCAGAATAGTAAAATGATGTTTTTCGAGGAAATCACTCGCAAAGGTAAGCCGCTCGTGGTTTCTTCGGTGCAGGCGTGAAAATTGACCAAGACCAGTACTCAAACGGCGTACTAATGGAAGTAAATAAAACATTGATCCGACTACGTTTTCTGAAACACCTCATAGTCCTTCCAGCAGGACGCTACTCCAGCCCACAGAGCAAAGTTTGCCCGCGAGTGGTGCCGACGACAGCTGCCCGACTTCATTGGTGAAGAGGAATGGTCATCCTATTTTCCAGAGCTTGACTCACGTGACCCCACGACTGGTCCCTATTTAGAAGAGGACCTGTCGAGTTTGCAGTCCCAGTTTGGAGTCCCAGAATGCAAAAGCTGGAGAACGGTTGGGAACAAATGGAGAAGGACACCTGCGTGCCACATGCGATCAAGTCGAAAGCAAACTCTGACTTCTATTCGCGCTCATGGGGGATATTTTGAAATGCGACTTTAGCATATTGTAGCACATAGTGTTAGCTAGCGTGCACAGAAATTCCATCGTCTTTCGCAGTTGAGAAGTTTTAAATATATTGCTATAAATCGGCGCAAATAATTTTGGGACACCCTGTACTTTCAATGGATCGAAGGGCAAAGGCTTCGACACAGATAAGGTTAACGAAAAGGGTGTTTGAACGAAACCTTAGTCTCTGATGAGCAACATGTGTTAGCCACTGACGTATATTAGCTGACTGCACTTACAGTGAACGTGCTGCGCTTTGAGATCTACAGATTTCCTCCACATGACCGTCAAACACATTCTTTAGGAGTTCACGATAGGTGTCAATTTCTACGTCCTTACTGCCCCTACCTTTATGAACCGCTTCTTGTCCATGCAAAGCCCAATATAGTGTTCTCAAGTACCAAAGCTCTTCGTTTTAATCTTTTCGAGCTGCTCTCCTCTCTTCAAATCATTAAACATGGATGTCTGTTACTACTATATTTTTTTAGGACCCTTAGATCACACACTAGGCCTCAACAGGATTACACAATGTGCTTTCATGATAATTTAGACGAGTGGGCGAATGTTGCAAAGGATTTTCTCCGAAGCTACCCAATTATGCTATAAGTTTGCCAGCAAAACAAAACTGAAAGTTCGTTGTCTATCAATATTAGAGACAGAGAGAGCGATTGCGATTGCCTAAGCAAGTGGCGAGATTGACTTACTTCGTAGGGTTTTGAATTGTTAGTGAGAATAAGTACATCCGATTTCAATTCGGAAATTTCCCGGACGAAGATTACTGTATTTTTTTCTCTAATTGATTTACAATGACATTTGCGAACAAAAAGTGGTTGAATCAGTTAGGTCAGCGATATCTACGCTGTATTATCTACGCTGTATGTGATGGAAAGTTACTTTTTCACGTACTAAATTCTTGAGGTTATTCATTTATTTGTTTATTTATTTATGTATTTATTTATTCATTTATTCAATTATTTATCTATTATTTTCTATTTACTGTGCACAGGATGCGCCACCGACACCGGGACAAAACTATAGCAATAATACCATAATAGAACACGAGGTTCACGCAGAAAACAAAGCTCATGGGTTGCCATAAATAAAAGTCGAAACGAGAGAAAGACTAAAATAAGGAGCAGAGAAGAATGGAAAAAAGTTTCACAACGGACAGGAACCTATCGTATCGGGGATAGGCAACCGGCGCGCAGTTCAAAGTAGAGAGTCCACAGTGCAAGTAGTTTGAAAAGTAGAACAAGATGGTATATCGCTACAATAAGCATCACACAGTGGCAGAGAGAAAAGTTAGGACGATATCTGGCAGCCAACTAGTGGACAATAAGTGGGAATAATAAATATACGTAACTTGTGTTATATCTGTTTGTTTTGAATATATATCTGTGTGTGTGTGTTGTGTGTGTGTGTGTGTTGTGTTGTGTGTGTGTGTGTGTATGTGTGTGTGTATGTGTGTGTGTGTTGTGTGTGTGTGTGTGTGTGTGTGTGTGTGTGTGTGTGTGTGTGTGTGTGTGTGTGTGTGTGTGTGTGTGTGTGTGTGTGTGTGTGTGTGTGTGTGTGTGTGTGTGTGTGTGTGTGTGTGTGTGTGTGTGTGTGTGTGTGTGTGTGTGGTGTGTGTGTGTGTGTGTGTGTGTGTGTGTGTGTGTGTGTGTGTGTGTGTGTGTGTGTGTGTGTGTGTGTGTGTGTGTGTGTGTGTGTGTGTGTGTGTGTGTGTGTGTGGTGTGTGTGTGTGTGTGTGTGTGTGTGTGTGTGTGTGTGTGTGTGTGTGTGTGTTGTGTGTGTGGTGTGTGTGTGTGTGTGTGTGTGTGTGTGTGTGTGTGTGTGTGTGTGTGTGTGTGTGTGTGTGTGTGTGTGTGTGTGTGTGTGTGTGTGTGTGTGTGTGTGTGTGTGTGTGTGTGTGTGTGTGTGTGTGTGTGTGTGTGTGTGTGTGTGTGTGTGTGTGTGTGTGTGTGTGTGTGTGTGTGTGTGTGTGTGTGTGTGTGTGTGTGTGTGTGTGTGTGTGTGTGTGTGTGTGTGTGTGTGTGTGTGTGTGTGTGTGTGTGTGTGTGTGTGTGTGTGTGTGTGTGTGTGTGTGTGTGTGTGTGTGTGTGTGTGTGTGTGTGTGTGTGTGTGTGTGTGTGTGTGTGTGTGTGTGTGTGTGTGTGTGTGTGTGTGTGTGTGTGTGTGTGTGTGTGTGAAATTTGGTAGGGGTATAGGCGTCAGATTGAAAATACTGGTGATAGCTAGCAGAACTGAACATCTCCCAGAGGGACAGTGTCTGAAGTGGATCGCGCCAGCGGGCGGCGTAGGAAGGTTGAAGGCAGATCGTGCGTGAAGTGGGCGTAATCTGATTGTGAGTAAAAATACACAGTCAATTAGGAATGAGTGGAGAATATATTAAGCTACTTCAGCACAGGACTCGAGCACAACCTTGTTCATGACAGATGGACGAAGTGTGTTAGTATGTGTTTGTTTCGCTGGTGGACAGTAGCTCCTGTTTTCTTTTACCGGAGCTTCCAAATTTAGCAAGACGCACGCGACTGGAGTACTTTAGCACGAGAAGGAGGAGAGCCAGACGTTCGCCGGGCGACCCGACTGGTAATAAATATAGCAAAATGGAAGTATAAGAGTTAAGAAGAAGCGAACACTAGGAAAGCAATCAAAAGCAGTAGATGCTCAAATGTAGTCCATGCAACTCTGCAATGATGTTGGAACTAAAGGTCCGGAACCCCAACCAATAACATGAAACCAATTTTGATCAAAGTGCACTTGAAAGAGGTAGTTTTTCTCTGTAGAAGGACCAAAGATATTCTGTTGAGTCGCCCAGCCGATTTGTGAAACAAGGAATTCCTAAGGAGACTTCACAGGCACGAGAATAACATCCAGAACGATATTTGAATTTGCAACGGTATAGATTAAGATAACGCCTACGAGTTTACGACGACTTAAAACATAGGGAGGAGATGGAAGCGTCTCCTCTCTGAGAATCCTTAACGCAAGGACCAAATCCGAAAGAACAAGTCTGTAAAAAGGACTTTCCCGGTCTAGCTTTCTCAGACGAGAACTGTAAGCCAGCACTGCTCTGGGGTAACCAGAAGGGGAAAGGCCGGGAAGCATACAAATCTGTCGAAAGTCATTTTACTCGGGCTGCGTACTCGGTTACAGTATTCAGTGACCGAAAGATTAAAGGCTTCAGGCAGTGGAGAAATTGGATACGGCATCATCAATATGTATAACCCACTTTACAGGCTTAGAAATAGTAACACCAAGATCGGACGTATAAGAACTGTAACTGGACACTGGAACATTCGCTACGAATGGGGTGCCTGACCTGTTGTCTAGAGAAAGAATGTTAATAGAGAATAATAAAGGAGGGCGAGTTCTATCGAAATTACGTTAAAGATTTATGACATCTGTCCAAGTACACATGTAATCAACCACACGGTGAAGGATTTTTCATGTCTCTGCAAAATTACCATTATTCGGCCTAACAGCGCCTTTTATATGTTCGGCGAAGGCAAATCCTTAAGCGTTCGGACCAACTAGAAGAGCAGGAGGGAGTTCCAGTGGATCAATATGTACTACTAGGTGGTTCGGAAAAATTTGAATTTGTCCATTTATTCCTCTCCTAACAAAGAAGATTTTCCAAAACAGTCTTTCATTAAAAACATATCAAAAGATGCACAGCAAAGTTGCACTGTGTCTGGTGGAACAACAAAGGTTTTGTGTATTATAAAGTTCTGGATTCGAGTCAAGCAGTTACGGCGAACATCTAAAAAGGTCAACTGAACAGCGCGGATCAAGCACTGTGTCGTCAATGTGTCGAAACGACGTCGACCGCTCGTCCACATGTCGCGAAAATCACTTTGAAACAATTGAGGAATCGGGCTGGGCGGTCTTGCCTCATCCGCACTAAGACCAGACCTGGCACCATCCGATTATCATCTGTCCCGGTCGATGCAGCACTCCCTGGCCGAGAGAACGTTCGCAAACCGCGAAGAAGTCTAACTCTAAGTGTCCAACTACTTTGAGTAGCAGCTGACTGAGTTCTTCGAAAGAGAAATCCATTTTTTGCGTATACTTTGGCAACAAGTCATTTATAGCATTGAGGATTATTTTTTGAATTGATCCTGTTGAATTTCGTTTTTATAATAAAAAATTTTTTATACTCAAACTCGCATTTCTTTCCGAACAACCTGATAAAATGGAGCGCTAGCACTTGTCTGTCTTTCTGTTTGTTACGATATTCGGTAGTGACTGAAGAAACACTCGGAAATTCGAGTCAACTTTGAAATGGGTTGAGCACAGGGTGAGCGCAACAGAGCACTTGTAAATAAATCTAATATATATATATATATATAAAATTTATCATTATTCTCTAATAATGTATAATATATATATAATTTTTCAATATTCTCAATGAATAAAGGGCGCTCGTGTACTCGTGGGTACTACCAAGACTTGTAATCAACTATGTAGAGGAATCCTTAACAAAACCGAATAGCAATCGAGGGGGAAGGTTGAAGCAATAAACCGAACAAGAACACAGAATTCTATACTGCTTTACATGGAATCGGCGTAATACTTGTGCTTCTGGACTCAGGTTATGGTAACTTCTTTCCGCGTACCACATCTGGACGAATAATGTCGATGCTGTACGCGTTTTTCGGCATTCCCTTGGTATTTACAATACTTTGCGAATGGGGATTCCTCTATTTCACATGGATCGAATACGGCTGGAATTGGGTGAATGAAAAGTTCTGCCAGAAGTGAGTTTCTGAATTGAATTTCGCTGCCGAGAGTCGGGTTGTTCAGTTATCTCTTTCAGAAGTTTGCAGCGACAGGTAGAGAAGCGGTACATGAGAGAGAGGTGAGTGCAACGAAGTATCGTCGTTATCAATAATTGTTCAACTAATAGCGATCGCTCACCGGTCTCTTTGACCCACCTGAACACAAAGAAAAGAAACGAAAATTCGGAACGGCACTCGGCTCTTACAGTAATCCAACCCCATGCTAATAAGCAAATCTCCACCCGTACATATACGACGCGTCTAAAAGGGGCCTTGGGCGAGGACACGGCGCGATTGGTGTGTAGGCCAGAGGTTACTTCAAGAGACAAGTGCCCGTTCTGAATTTCTGTTTCTGTCATCTGAACGGCCAACTTGCCATCTAGCGCGTCTTGTTTTACCTACAATATACATACGTACATACATACATACATACATACATACATACATACATACATACATACATACATACATACATACATACATACATACATACATACATACATACATACATACATACATACATACATACATACATACATACATACCTACATACATACGTACGTACATACATACATACATACATACATACATACGTACATACATACATACATACATACATACATACATACATACATACATACATACATACACACATACATACATACATACATACATACATACATACATACATACATACATACATACATACATACATACATACATACATACATACATACATACATACATACATACAGAAACACCAAACTTGTGGTTTATATATAGAAGATGGTTTATATATAGAAGATAAAAAGATTAGCTAATCCAGAATTCGCCGTGTTGGTAGTGAGCTGTCGCTACACAGTATGTCGACGGTACCACTGCTGAGCGTGCATCGGACAACCAGTAACATGGTCAATACTACCGACCATCAGGTAGGGAATGAAATTTTCTCGATTTCCTTGTAAGAGATTCCAAAAAAAAATCCGAAGCAATAAATACACGTTTCACACACGCAGCATCCATTGATTTTCTTTCCCCTTCTCGCTGCTTGTTTACTTCTTTACTAAGTTTTTTGTTTCGTTTGTATTTTCATCATTATTTGTATAATTCTACCCATACTTTTATTTTACTGCACCCTTTCTGATTATCCCCAATGCGTGGTGCGTAGCACTTTTCAAACAAGTTGAAATGAAGTGAGAACTTCACATTCGATTTTCTCGCTAGCTTCTAGCTGCTAAAATGATCTGTTGTCTCCTTCTACAGAAGGATCTCTCACGCTGTTTTGAATTCCGAGAAGCAAAAGTAATCCAATACCGATTTCGGTCCGAAGGCCTGAGCCTTAACACAATGATGGAAATCCATCTCGCTACGGCTCAGGCCTTCGAACTGGACCTACTCCTGTCTGAATTACTTCTATCCTTTCGCGATCAGTCAGTTGGCATCAGTTAGTTGTCCTGATGAAATGAGAACTTCGCTCGATTTGATGAAATTTCCTACGCGGTTTTATTTGAGTATAGCACATTCATACTTCCCAGCAGTTGTAATTTGAGAGGGAGGGCTTAAAGTGTCCAAAATGTTTTGATGGCTGCCAAACTTCTATAGCCTTCCCACACTGCAGTTCATCGAGGTCAAATTGCATGTGATAAATTTTAGGAATTCCGTTAGGCTCGCTGTATCATTTCATTCAGAAGATGAGCCTCTAAGTATTTTCTCTACGAATGGATCAGAGATGGATTTAGATTTGAGCGAAGACTAGCCTTTGCCACTTGCTCTGCTTCGATTTATGTTCTATTTCAAGTAGGGTCAGGAATTGTCTTCATCAAGGAATTTATAGCCAAATTGAGCTTTTGTAGCTTCTTCATGACTGAGTCTTTCACTGAGTCTTTCACATGTGTATATATATGTATATATATATATGTATATATGAAAATGCTAAATGTAGTTTTAGATAGAGTCGAACAAGCCGCTAGGTGAACTCGACGTGGTATTGCCCGAAGAGGAGCAGGCCGAAACAGTGCCTATGAAAGCTGCACTAATATTTTTCTTTTTGTGGATTAGTCTATCTGCATTTATTGTCAGGTAAGGAGTCTGTGGAATTCAAGACATTACTTCCTAAAGTCACAATCTTCTTTACAGACTGTGGGAATACGAATGGTCATATTTCAGCGCTTTCTACTTCTTTTTCACTTCGCTGACTACTATAGGTTTTTTTTTCTAGCATTTTCAAGTGTTGTTTCACATAATAGCTGAAGCTAGCATGAACAGTGCAACGATAAGAACCAACCTAGTTACAAGTTCCGATTGTTGAATGGAACTCACGCAAACAACTGAGTCCTTCACTCGGAGGTCAGTGAGTTTCACCCGCCCCTGAAATGATTACCCAAAGTAGGTAAAAACAGCGTTCAAACAGCAGAAATTCATTTCATTCCTCGCTCACGTTCCAATGTCAAGCACACTCGAAAACACTATCTCATTCCATTCCTCCGCCTCATTGATGGAAAATGTATAAAAAAGAAATTAATCACGAAAGGTCGATAGTCATCTCACAAGGAGCAGTTCAGGCCGCCGAAAGCGTGAAAACAATCTCATCTTGGCTTCGGCACAATGATTTCTTTTTAGGACTCGGTGACGTGGTCACAAAAACTCCAAATTTCATTATCTTTAATCTAGCCCTCACATTGGTTGGATTGTCAGTCGTCGGATTGTGCTTAGCGATCGTCCAGGTCCGAGTTCGTTTCTTTCAAAATCTTTTCTAGCGAATACCATAACAAAGTTACTCAAGGCAAAAGTCCGCTTAGTCTTTGATCGACTGATCCGTTCAATCGATTCCCAGTATCGAATACGACAAATCGATCCAGATGTTGCTACAATGACGTTAATCCCAGACGAAAAAGAAGGCATTAAACGGTCTGTGCGGATCATGCCTTCTTAATAGTTCAATCTCCATGACGTCGTTGTCCACCGGATTTTTAGGTTGATTGGGGCTCAACCTCTTCAAGATCGAATTGTTTTTATTTTCATGGATGAACACAAAAAATGTATGCTGAGAGATCGATGGAAGTTACGCAGCGGAATGGTGAATCGGTAAGTATTCGAAGGCTACTGCGTTTGTATCGAAGTGCCTACCTATCGTTTGTTGTTTCTTCTAATGAACCCTATGGGTTACCTGTTTTCATGAAAGTACTCCTTCTTCCTATTAACGTGTATGGAACGTCTGCTAATCACTGTCGGTTTGATTCGCACAAAGCAGTCTCCAATCATTTATATTGTTGTGTCTTGACGGAAGGAACATGAGTGGAAGTGCCACGGTGTGACTTGTCAAGCGCAGGGGAATTCCAAATAATAGGCAATATAACTTATTCCAACATAAGGAAACTATGTGAGATTAAAGATAGGAGCGTCGGAAGCGAATCCAACAGTGGCAGTGTAGTTCCATATAAGGCCAGGACAGCAGCTCAACCAATAAACGATTCCATTATTTTCATAGGATACAAACCTAATGGAATCTTGCTCGAACAAGCTTGCATCTCCTTAGACCTTCTTCAGTTAGAGGCAGGCTTGTCTCAAATAGCCATCGAGACCTTTCCAACTTCCATAGAACATCGAGAACAAGCGAGACAAAGGTTACACGACTTTTCCAATTTTACATGAAAACCCAGTGCCTTGCCCATGGCAAAGATTTGAACGAGAACCGACTATTTACCTCCTTGTTCATAACTCGTCTTCTAATTCCAAAATATATCACTTTCAGCATCACACAGACCTATCCGTCCAGAGCAGACAAGTATGTACAAACTGGAAATCGTGTCTACGACCAGCCAGGGCAAATTGGTAGCGCTGAAGAGGATGACGAAGATTGGGATGAGGTAGAGTTGATTGGTAGAGTTGAAGTTTATTAGTACTTGCGGCGGTATTTTCTCGTGAACGCTTCACTTTCCATTCCAATGTGTTCTTGGCTACACCTTTATTTTTCCTGCTTCCTTTTTGCCTCTTACAATTAGATACCTAATCTTGATTGATTTAGATACCGTTGCCTTTTCGTATGGCCTTTTCTTTTCTAGCTCTCTTTCTTTCTTATTCACGTTTAACTTATATTAGGGCAATCCCCAACAGCATCTTGTCAAATAGATAGAAAATTCACTCCTTAAAGACACCAGAGTTCGTATTCGTACCGAAACAGCTTTTCGTAAAAGCAAGGAAATCTGGACTAATTGAAAATGGCAGCCACACCAAATGTAGGTTTCGTTTAGTTCGAATCCAACTATTCCTTCTTCCTAACCAATAGCAAATCTTCTGTAATAATTCTTCTATCTAACCAGGAGTTAAACCAACAATTAGATAGGACCATTGCGAGAAAGTCTGCAGTTGTGCAGAATTGGTTTAGTCGACCCGTGACGTATTTTTATGCCGTGTGCACACTACTAGCTATCAATTTCAACACTTACAAGAGAAAGGATCTCTGCCGTCAACAACTTGGTACTGCTTATGCACATATAAAATTGCGTTACAGTAAACACTCCCCAGCACTCAATGTATGCAGTTGTAGATTTAAGTGATGCTACCTTTAGGAAGACGAGAGCGACGAAGACGAGGATGACGTCGAATACGACGAAGCAGGCAATCGTATAGTTCCTCCAAGCACAAAACGATACATCTACACCGTATTCGACTAGTCGATCACGAACTTGGGCTGCTCGTACATCGCCCGCGATCGGATACCGTCTAAACTTATTTACAACAACCCAGCCACGTATCAAATGCTCAAATCACCACCTCAACGATCTCATGACTAATCTTTCAAACCAGCCTGACGTACTGTGCTTTACCTTTCTTCAATACAATAAATTTTTCGAAGTTTCATACCTCACAAAAACAGAGATTCGACCACTGTGTGGTTGGTAAAGGAACCGAACACGAACACAAAAACATTTTTGCTGAATGACAACCAACACAACTAGTGAAAAAAAAACTTCTGATAACAACTATAAGTCAGAATTGGAGTATCACGTGTAAGACAAGTAAAAACAGCTCAACATTATTAAAGTCTGTCAGATGAAACGAATCGCGATGCTACACTGTACCATCAGATCCACATGAGGAAAAGTCCATAGTTTCCGTTGTTCATGAAAAACTCGTATTGAACAAAAAACAAATAATTGCATGAAAGGAAAATGAGACTGAATTGGATCAAGCAACTGGTCTGGCACGTCCCAATGGGAGTGCCGGTGGCGGCATGAGTGCGCGATCTTGATCCTCCTAAAGCAAACGTATTATCGGTTAAGTGAATGGAATCTGAGAAAAGCTACTCACTCCCTAAAAAATTAGCCCAAAGTACCAAAATTTTAACACATGTTCTCAATAATTAATCCACTGCTGCTTTTTCGAGACAAAAATAAACTCATTTTGTTGAGGTCAGTTTCTTCACTAGGCTGATTGACCAACACTATAAACCACTACTCTATACGCACACATTAGAAACGTAACAAAGCATGTTGAGGGTTCCTGATTCTTGTGAAACAAGTGCTTAATGAAAAGTGGGTTGTGGAGCAAATTGTGTCTTTGAAATGTTAAATAGGAACCGATTTACCTAGTATAGTGTCGGCACGGGTCTATTCAGAGGTAAATAGGAATCAGTGTTATTACTAATTATATGCCAGTGAAACTTACCATCTAAAAAAAGTCAGAAAAGCATTCAGTCAGAGAAACAACGAGTGGAATGGTTTGAACATTAATTTTTATAACTCAAAAAAAGTAGAAATCCATGACAGAAACATGAACAATGAATAAAGCAGAAAGGCAGACCTTCTCTATTCCATTTGTTACTTCATCACACAACTCGTCATCGAGACATCTGGAAAGAAGGAAAGATTGGCATATTAACTTAAGTTATTGCTCAAGTATATCCAAAAACATCTGCCTTGTAGGGACCACTTTAAAGCTATGATCAAAAGTTGCGTGGATAGCGGGATCAAAGAGATATTCCCAAGAAGAAAAACCCCAGCTGATTGAACGAAAGTGCTCGAAAGCAAACGGCAGCAGTGCGTCTTCTTATGTGTGCAGTAAGCAGGCACACATAAAGAGACGCAAAAAATTGATACTACGCACGTGGGGCTCGCCATCCTTCTGGTCGTTACTGCACTATTAACCTCGTAGTGGGATGAATAGAGCTCTAGAGACATTAGGCTGTCGCAAAAACATTTGCAGATTGTGATAATTGCGGACCTTCTCAATGGGCTTCAGATGCCTTGGTACGGTTGCATGATGCACTCCACGTTGATTTTGAAGGTATTTATCGCGTGAAGCAAGCTTTGAGAATCAAAACTCAATCCTCTCCCCAAGCACGGTTAATATTGCAATTAGCTTCGACTGCAGAGCGGCCCGATTTGAACTCTGGAAGCATGATGACGTGGAAATCGAGCTTGTCCGTAAGAGATCCAAGACCACGCTGATACGCAAATATCCAGTGAAGAAACAAAGGAAGCTTATGTCTTGGAGCCAAACAATGGATTTTCAGAATAATATGTGATCGGCTATATGATCGCTTGCACACTTGTAGAAAACTTGGCGGGAAATGTTGCGGCATTAAATCCGGAATGATTTTTTGCGACAACTAAATATTATCTCACGTATTAGCCTTTCGCGAAAAGGAACAATAGTGATTAAGTGGGATCCACAACAAACAAATCTTTAATTCTAGGCTTTTACGCTACTTTTATCGCCTCACCCGTTTGAAGATGCACGTGGCAAGTCGCGCGGCAAAATTCGTGAATATCTGGATTACCTTGGCGTTTATCATTGATGAGCGGTTTGGAGCACATGATCAGCTATCTGATCATGATGTAGGACCTCAAATTTTGAGTAATAACAATTTTTACCTATCATGGATCTAGTGGATAACAGGAAGAAAAGAAAGGCAAAAGATAGGAGGAATGGAAGGTAGGAGAGCTTCAGGGAGATCTCATCCTCACGATCAACTGATCATACTAATCCGCTCTATTATAGACCCATGCCTCAACGGTAAACGCCAGAGCTCCAAATCGCTACGAAATTTGTCTTGTAATTTGCTGCCTGGCCTGCATCTCCAAAAAGGCGAATGTTTCGTCTGACTAGATGGCAAAAATAGGGGACTTTTGGCTCCATCTTCACAAAAAAACGAAAGTTGAGTAATCAAAAGCGTGGCCATTGTGATATAAAAACTCTAGATTCTCCCGGCTTTGAAACTAGCTTTAAACTAGCTCGTTATATCGAATAAAAAGCAAGCGATTTGAAGAACATTGAACGACACTTTTATAGGAAAGCAGCATGTTCGAGTTGAGCAGACTAGTAAATTAGTAATGCTGAGCCTTTTACGTTGTCAAAACTGTCCGGGGTAAAAAGACAAAAATGAAACTAACATCTGAGAGCTTGTGAATATGGTGGCATCTCAATAACTTTTACAGTTGCTGAAACTACCTATCTTACATATCCTTCAAGCTCCTCGACGTTACAAGTAATATAATAATGCAATGAACGCTATAGACCTTTTTCGGGACATTCATACATAGATGTAATAAGGAGAGACCAATTAATACGAAACCTACGACGAAGACTGAATCTCACCCACTTTTCAGAGCGCTTAATCTTGCGTGGTCGCCCTCGTTTCGGTTTGTCACCGTCCGTAGTGGGGTCTACCTTTCTACCATTGAGTGCTTTGCGCACTGACGATGTTGAGGAGGCGGGTGATGGTGAAATTGGTGTTATGGGTGAAGGCACAGACGGCTGCAACATATTATTTAAAACACAAAACTGATACTCCAGATTGCTTAACCCCTTGACGACAATGGCACCCTTGATAGGCGCCACTATGACTGGCGCATGGGACAGTGGCACTCACAGTTGACAGTATGACAATGACAATTCACGACCTGGAGCAATTAAAGAGTTTCCATGGAAGTCGCAAATCATGAATTGATTCTCGAGGGTTCGAATGTTATATGAACTCATCTTGCGTACTTCATTTCCAAAATTCCTATTCTACATTGATTCCGAACCCAAACTCCATTTCTAACCCTTCGTTACACATAAATATAAAATAGCATTTTGATACTCTACTATAGGTGAAATATTGCTAAATCGGTAAGTCGCTGGAAGAATATTCTCTTGGGATAATGGCACCCACTGGTGTGGCCAGTTGTGAGCGTAAGAAGGGTGTGGTCCCATGGGTGCGCCACGTCGAAATCCGCAATGTCGTCAAAGGGTTAATAAATTGAAAAGAACAATTTCTATTTGCAATAGCATAGTATAAAGAATTGCAGTGTAATTTCGGCTCAAAACAATTCCTTTATTGTCAATAATGATCTTAAATAGCTTTTTTTAAATCCAGAATATCTCTAAAAATCAAAGAAGCTATTAACTCAATTTGAATAGCTGTTCTGAGCAATCAATAGAAAAGCTTATTAATATACAGCACTAACTTACATATTGCAATGCAGGAGTGATGGACTGCGCCTGCCCAGGCATGACCATGCTAGATAAAAGCGGGGAGTAGGGAATGTTGAAAGCCGCAGATCCCGGAACAGAGATCGCATACGGTGACCCATTGGTTGATGCAGGAATCCCTGGCGCTGTAGTGCTACCAATTCCCATGGGAGAAATAGGAGTACAAGGGCTGCAGACTGGACTTGCACTCGAGCCGGGAGCCACCGTTGGAAGGCCAGCCTGCAAAAATAATATTGTGGAGAGTCATAAATTTCAACCTGTAAAACTTAAAAAAAGAAACATGAGTATATTATCAAAATCTATCTGCAGAGCAACAAATTGAAGTAGCCAGTCCACAGAAGTTTAAAATATGTACTGAACTAGACAAGAATGAAAACGGTAAACCCTAATTAAATCGGCAATCATTTCAATGAATGATCACAAGATAGCATTCGAGCTAAGCGCACACATTATGAGGTTCAGTTTCGTGTGTGATCAAGAGAGAACACTGTTCATTTTCACAAGTTCTATTACCTCTTCTTTTTAAGTCATACTTTCAAAATTATCCCTTTATCCGCTCCTTTCCTTTAATTGCGTAGTTACGGTCAAATGTGGAAGACCTTTCATGAAGATTAATTCAGTCTCCACCGCCTATTAAGAATAAGCCAGTAGTTAACAAAGGATTAAATTGCTAATTTTGTAAAGAATGAAAATGCTTAAGTATTTATCAAGCAACTTTCCTATATTATCGAAACCTAAACTGATTATTTTCTGAAAAACAATACGCTCAAATAGAGAAAACTGCAGCTCATTCTCTTGAAGCTCTATGCTTTGCCTAATGAAAGAAGTCTTGAGAAAAATGAATTACTCTGGTTTCAATCGAACCCCTTTTTGGGATATTCCTGTTAAAATCAATCGCAGTCGCGTTTTGAAAGTGTAAGTGGCTCCATACAAAGGCCTGCGGTGTTCGGCCGACGCACAAGTCAGCACTCTTACCCTGGAGTCAGATACCAATTATACGATCCCGAAAACATGGAAAACTCGGATGGCTAAAGCGAGTGTGGATTAGATTAACGAGTGAGGATTCGATTCCCGAACTTTACGGGTGGTGTTGCGCGCTACTGCACCACTTTCGCCCTTTTCGTAAAAGAAATTTGCAAAATATTATTCTTACCTGCAGTAGTTGCATCTGCTGTCGTGAGAGACTGGGATCGAACTCAGATCCCATCCGCCCAGGAACAGCCACTTCCTTGAAAATGTCTGCGAGGAAGTGAAAATGTCGATTGGCCATCATTGCCTGCTTCCTAGATAAACACAAAAACGTTAATTTAAGCTTGAAAGAACAACGTCTAAAAACCTAATCTTTCCTATATATACTTACATATGAGCTGGTGTAAGGGTGCGGGAGTTGCTCATCTGCGTAGCCTGTGCGGCCGCCTGCAGTAAAAAAATTAAGAATGAGTTGTCGAATAAGCAAAGAATTTGCGGCTGCGGAGAAGATCAAGGTTTGAGGCGAGGAAAAAATTCTTCATTGAAGAAAGGCTTTTCGATGATTTAATGATATACACCACAATTCTTCGCAAGTTTTGAAAAATAATTCATGAATTCAGAATCCTACTTAGTTTAGTTGAGGAAAGCTGTGTTAAACACATCATAGCTGATGGTGTGAAGATTCACAGTCGACAACGTCAAAAATCTATGTTACATAGATTCAAGAAGCCATTGAGAAAGTAGTTAATCAGTCGGATTGAAGGGATTGCCCACGCCCCAGATAAAACATCAGTTCCTAACACAAGAGTATCTCAAGGTTCTGCCAAGTATGACGTTGGTCGTTGCAGGCGATAGTCCATAAAGCTGAATGAAGGCTAGCACATCTCTTTAGAGCGTTACACAAGGGATCCTTGTGTTCTCATTGAGGCTTACATGAATTCTCAATTGTGGCGTATTCCTCCATTTCGGTGTACGGATCTATAGTCTTGAACCCATTTACCAGCTGGGCTATGCACGCTAACGCATGCATTTTATGTCGACGACCGCTTTTCTACGAAGGAGTCATTCAGGGGAATGTTGAATTATCTGAATAAGATAGTTGTCTCTAATTTAAACGCTGAACTGCTGCGAGCTCGATATATTTCATTTGAAGGCACGGTTCGCGATGATTCAATGGGCGGGTGTGTCGATGACGTGTCCGCCTCTCATTCGAAGCCATGTCAGACTGTCTGACGTGACATCGAATGAGAGGCGGACACGTCATCGACAAACCCGCCCATTGAACCATCGCGAACCATGCCTTTGAGCAGAGCTATTAGAGGTTGACCATAGCCTCGTCCATCTCACAATCAGTGCAGACCCTTTCCACCATAAAAACTTGACCACCCTACTTTTAACTGCTCCTAACCATTTCCTCCGCATTCTAGAAATTTTTGGAGAAATGAATTCTCAGTCCTAGCCCCGCGTTCCTGTGCCAGCTCCGCCCACCTCGAGGTCTTAGCCATATTTGTTTCAATACCTATAGCCACTTTTCCCCGTGTCCAAAACGTTTCTGGGCAGGGCTATAGACTTTTGACCTAAGTCCCGCCCACTTTAGTGACTACCCCGCCCACTTCGCGGGTTTGCCACATTTGTTCGATTACTTCTAACCGGTTTTTCTCGCGTTATAGAACGTTTCTGAACAGAGTTATCAAACTTTGATCTAATTCCCTCCCACTTCGGGGATTTGACCACATTTGTACCATAACCTCTAACCCCTTTTTCCCGCAATCTAGAACAATTTTAAAAAGTTATGAAGATATGATCTAAGCCCCGCCCACCTTAGTGCCAGCCCCATCCACTCCGAGGATTTGCCCACCTTTGTTCCATTACCTCTAGCCACTCTTTTCCCGCGTTCTAGAATGTTTCTAAGCAGAGATGAAAATTTGATCCAAGCCTCGCACACTTTAGCGCCAGCCAGGCACACTTCGAGGACTTGACCACAGTTGTTCCATCACCTCTAATTTTTTCTGGCCTCGACGCCTTCGTTGAATCGAGCTATGAGTCTGTGGAAATACTGACCAATGCGAGACCGCTCCGCCCATCGTTCGCAAGTTTCCCTTATTTTAATCGTTGACCCATCCCTGACCTTTGCACATTTTTTCCGTTGTCTGCACTGTTAGTCCCAATCAGAAGAATTTGTCCATGACCCCGCCCCATTTCGGCGCATGCCCCGCCCCTTGGGGGGGGGGGAGCTCCGCTAGGCTGACATGTGCTCTGTTGTACTTAGCCTATGCTCAACCCATTTCAAACTTGACCCGACTTCAGCAGGTGCTTCTTCAGGTATAATAATATCGAATTTCCGTACAAACATACAGACAGACGCGAGCGCTTTATGTAGTGAGGAAGGGAAAAGCGATTGAGTCAATTCAAAATGGCTTCACTGAGAAAGTTTTTATTCAGCCCTTGGCTTCATTTACAGTTTCAATCCCAGGTCAGTTATCAGAACTTTCAGAATTGATTTTCTTGTTGTGGGTGGAAGAAGATTGATTGCATAACCTTGCTTCTAAATTTGACAGGCGAAGTGTCAATTGAAATGCAAGATTCGTCTTCTCTTCATACTCCTGTTACTAGGGGGATAACTCAAAACTAGCTCAGCCATCCAGTACATAGGTTGCCTTTTTATTTCGGGATTAAAGAGAAGAATTAATTATTAGTCATTGAAATGCTTTATTGTTTTTCAAAATATTCCCTATTAAGATCTATACACTTTTGCCTCTCTGACTGAGGTACCACCAAAACATGCATTCTGAATGCATCAACCGCTTCTTCAGGTGTCGAAAAACGTTCACCTCTCATTTAATTTTTTATGTACGGGAATAAATAGAAGTCATTCGGTGCCAAGCTAGGACTATAGGGCAGATTACTCATCAAACGATGTTTTGAGTGCTCAAAAATGCAGTTGTTCGAGCCGATGTGGGAGAGCTCGCATTGTCGTAGTGAGTTTTTTTTTTTGAACGAATTTTTTTTGATAATCAAACGTTTATGCAATATTGAATGTATGCCGGTTCCACTGAAGCCTGAGGTTGTTTCAATCTCACGATAGGTCACAGGACGAGTCATGACGGGTTTCCACTGATTTTGGACGAAAGTCGTCTTAGAGTGACGAACTCGGATGAATTCAATATACCATCGATAAACACTGGTAATTTATCGCCGAAAATTGAACTAAGTTCATCCATGATGAACTTGAACTGTTGTTGAGTTAATCCACGTAGAAAGTTGCAAAATAATCGCATGAAAATGATCACGATTTAATTCCATTTTTTGGCCTAAATAAATCTTTTAGGTTAGGTTTTTCTGGGTACATACAACCTCAAAAAGGTCAAATTTACGATAGAGCTGTCAGTTGCCAGATTGCAACATTAGGGTTGCCCAATCCCGAAATATAAAGGGCAACCCTCCTACGAGAATTCTGTCAGTTTCTCACCGAATTCTTTTTCAGTTCGTGTTTTAGCTGAATTAGCAAATTGACGAGGGAATACTCCGGCCTGAAAGATCATATCATACCAGAAAATCTGTCTACATTTTACAGTTGAGAACTTGGCTGCATTTTTTCTTATAGCATTTCTTTCTTGTGCTCTCATTTTTGTTCCGTAAAATGTTCTCGACAGTGTAACCTTCCATCACAACTCTGTAGGATGTACCCTGGAGACCAACCCATGGCTCCAAGCGATCAACTCTTTCGAAGTGATGAGGCGGTCAAATTTTTTTGAAGTTATGAGTAATTGCCTTGAAGTAAGGTGAATATCACGACCAGGTTGGTCCTACGACTCCAGCAAAATGTTTGGTGGCATTAGAAATAAGAAGATGGATCAAAGGTTGAATTGAATATCGAGACCAAAAGTCTAATTTTAGCAGTCAACTTTCTGAGCGTCAGGTAACACTCCAGTAAAGTGATTAGCGTACCTGGAGGAATTTCTCAGCAAAGTGCTCCATTGCCCTTCCTATGGCGACTGGCACAGATGCTACCATACGACCGATTTCCTCATCAGATTGCATTACCTTCTTGATTCGCGTCTTAAGAACATTAGTGAAGCGGGTATCACGAAGGTAATCAAAGTAAAACTAGTATCAAAGCTCTCGATTTCGATATTTCTTTATCCTAATCCAACTATGTATGAGAAGTAATTTGCGCAGTTTCACTGAAGAGGACCTTTATTGCACTGTCTTCACGATGACATATGTTTTGGATATTGCCCCTTCGTTCAATGCTACGTTGCCGCACTTATAGAACAAGGCTTTTAACATGTCCACAATTGGTAACTTGAGCTGACAACATGCACCCCTTTCGACGTCATCGGGCCTCCAAAACCCTACACATTCAAATACAAATATTCCGCAGCTCGCAATGTAACACAACTGGTACGCTTTAACCGTCTGGTAGCTCGAGTGCATACGACCTATTCTGGTAATTGGAATGGTGTTCTAGATCCAACATTGTTCACAATATGTGACTCTCTTTAGATTTTGACAGTGACGCTAGGCAATGTGCTAGCTAAAGAAAGCTCTTCTGCAGCTCTTCATGGTCTGCATATTTTGATTGTATCAAAACTGCCATTTCATACAACTGGATATGAAGATGAGATGTCTTGGGAACTACTGCTGGCAAGAGAATGGAAATCTGTGCCGTTTAGTCCACTCCGTTCGTTAGAACCCCTATATTCTAATCTGATTTTTAGCGGCATATTTCCCTAATTCGAAAAAGGAGAAGGTTCTATCTCAGAATGTTAAGAGACTAACACTGCTTTCAAAAGCTTTGTATTCAACTTGGAGTCAATTTCAGCTCCGTGACATCGCTGTTGGATTTCAGAGGCAAAAAAACTGGAACATATTAGTTGCGAGGGAGCTTAATTCGCAATGGTAAGTAGGGAGTTGTCTACAATTCAGAATCGCCTATTGCTAGGGGAGTTTTCTAGAACTAAAGGATATGGTCAAGTCTTTAGGCGTCGACCAATCCCGTCCAAGGGATACACCCCTGTATTCAACTTCCATTACGAATCGTGGTGGCGTATCGAATGCGTTGGAGGGGCTATAAAAACACTTCTGGTGGCCAGCCGATATGTAGGTTTGCGCTTTTATCCTCATAGGCGCCCCAGTAGACGCCGTAAGGTAGAAGGTTGGGCTGCTCTAGGCAAAAATCGATCCATGATTTGCCCTTGCGTGTGTGGTAGTGCAGCACTTGCCACTACCTCATCTCCGCTCTTCTAGATTTAGGAGAAACAAATCTATAGACCTGGAAGTTCTGAAAAGCTCACCGGCTGAATTTTTGCCGTGCTAAATCGACGACGACGTATCGGACCTGCACTTGAGGAATGGATATTTATGGAGCCCCCCATAGAAACGGACGGACCTGAAAATTTGTAAATAATCATAGATTCACTAACCAAGGGCTTCCGGAAAGAGCTATCGAGAATGAAGCATTCATGCAATCATGCATGAATCTATAATGAAAACAGGCTTAAACCGAATGACGGTTCCAGGGACTAAATTCATCGTAGTTCACCTCTCTTCTGGATACGTTCTGTCATACTACAAGCTAAGGGATAGTGAATGGAACGTCAACATTCTTCAAAAAAAAAAACTCTTTCAAAATTGTGACGGTTACGAAGATAAACAACAAAATCGCATCAAACCACACTGCAGTTTGCGAAGTCAAGCATAAACACTTCCTTGTGAGCCAATACCTTGTAAATTCGAGCGCAGAGCACGTAAGTAGAGACGCCGTACTACATTTTCGCTCTCACAAGAAAACACCCCAGAAACTCGAAAGAGCTTCTTGTTGAATGATGACTTTATTATGGCTCATTTTATGTGTTTTAAACTCTATCTGTCTTATCTAGTTCGAAAGAACACATACAAACGGGGAAAGCGAGCCTGAGAGTAACCCACAACCTCTCAATAGCCTTAGCAGATTATACTTTCAAAGAAGGTGTGTAAGGAGCCATCTACGGCAAATGAAGGGCGTTATTATGTATACTCAGGGTAACACTCCGTAATTGCAACATTTTCCTCACCCTTCACACCCGCGTCATGGCCTACGGTTATTTTTAGTGCGTATTTGTAACTGTATATGTAATGGGTGGTTGGAGAGGGTGCAGTGGACTCCAGTGACCTACCGACGGGGTTCTGGCCCCTGGCCACGAGTTGACAATGCAGAATAGATTGCGTTCGAGCCGCGTGAATCGGGCGCACGATCCATCAGTGTCCAGTGTTGTCAACACGAGGCCAGAACCCCCTCCTCCTCCCCCCCCCCCCCCCCTCGCTCGGTCGGTTAAAACAATGCACGTCTGTGAAAACCTGAATGCGCCCAGACGTTTATATGACACGATTGCTGCGGTATTCAAGAGTATAGGTACACTGGTGCGTCCAGTGATGACGCGGCGAACTGCGCGGTGAAATTCGTGGCGATTTAGACGATTCTGACGTTGATCACGTAAAGCATGTACACAAAACATCGACGAGGTTGAGAGTTGAAGATGCTCGTAGGAAAGCACATCAGTTTGATCGACACAAGGGAACTATGTGAGTATATTTCCGTTGCGCAATTTACTGCGTGCATCTCCGGACGCACCAATGTTCCGTCCCTCGTTGGTCCCTTGTATTTGGTGTCGCAAATACAGGCTATTACCACGATCAGAATACGACCCAAACGAAGAAAACGACTACGGCATTGGGATTTCAACCCAAAAGATCAAAGAGATGTGTACTCATGGGGCAGAAAGGCGATAGAACGAAAAAAAACAGCGCTAGTAAAGGTGACACACGGAAGGCTGAAGGAGGATGGAGTGGATGGCAACAAAAAAAAAGACCAGAATTGTTTTGGATTGCCTTTTCAATCAAAGAGGAAGTATAAGGAAGCACCAAAAGATTTCCGTCGAAAAATTCTATCGCATGCTATTTTTATAAAAAAAGATGTCACCAGGGCGAGAACTAATCACCTCCAGGAAACTCTCCGTGCAATTTAGAAAGATCCTTTTAAGATTTTGAAAAGTTGGATAGTTCAATAAAAGGTTGTGCCAGATTTCTCAGTGCGCCGAATTAAGTTATTTAACACGTTGACGACAGCGCGGGACATATATGTCCCGCGTTTTGCAGGCCACGTGGGACAGCGCGGGACACATGTGTCCCGCGCTCACTTCGCAGCTTTTTTTTGCGCCTGCGTGATTTATTCATATGTTTTTTGTGTTTATATAATAGACCGAGCAGTAACAAAGCTATCAACAGGATGGTTCATAATATGGTCAGATATGCTTCATCTTCACACAGGTTTTCCAAGTCTCACAAAATTATGAGCTTACTTCAAACCTCGATATTTTCGTTGAGATCAATAAGCAAGTAAAAGGAAAACATTAAAAGCAAGCTATTGAATTTGAGTTTTAACAGCATTAAGGTGTTCTAGTTCTATGTCAGAAGATGGCTGAGTTGTAAAGCATCTTCCGAGTTTTCTTCTCTCCCAGCCATTTTCATGTCTCTATAAGCTGTTCACAAAGCGGAATATTTATTATATAGAACCCTTTTGTGTGTTTTTCATTTTATCAATCAAATAACTAAGTAGCGATATGTAGTTGGAGGTAGTTTCAACTCTCATGCTTCGAAATCCCGCGGTCGACGGGGCCGCAAATATTGCGTCGGTCCCACGCGGCCAAAAATGCCCAAACGCGCGTTGTCGTCAACGTGTTAAGAGGAGAGTCTAAAGAAGAATCTTTGGTGTACTGTTGGTCAGAGATTGAGGGAACGACAACTGTAGGACTAAAAACCCATGGAAAAATTTGTTATGCTCTATCAGATAGTACAAAAATAGGATTCTCTTTTTTTTGCCAAAATTTCTGGATAGCGACAAGACGCGACATCTTGGAGTACAGACCTTCTTTAACCACGGCAATTCATTCCTGGTCTTGATGCCAAGGTTGTAGGAAACACACATTTAAAGGAATTATCTCAAAACTTGGAGCGCTTCAGAATCTTCTACGAGTAATGGATTTTACGAGGACAGAACAAAGCTTGCATACTTCAGGAGTTTCGTGAGAAGCATTAAGAAAACTGGCATCTCCGGATAATCATAGTTTGGCGAAACAAAGCTGCAATATTTCAAACGTCCTAGATCAGGCTTCCCTCCTGAGGCAGAGCTCCTAGTTCAGGAATAGTCGAACGAAAAGGCCAAATTTTCTACAGATACTCACCGATTGATGAAGACCCCTGACTGCCCGTAAATTCACGATTTCGTTGTTAGCGATCTAGTCCTCCACAGTTCGCGAGAGTTCGACTAGTACATACTGATTGGTCGCAGATTCAGCATTTTGCGTTTTCTGCCTTTCGGCTTTCAATGCTTTGTCGAAAATTATGAAAACCCATGCCACCGATGAAATACCATGCCACGCACTCCTTTCGTTTTAAACATAATTTCATCTCATACTCAAACACATCTGTTTTGAGTTTGACAACCCATAATACTGAATCTCAAATTACAGAATCAACTATCAATGTAGAGCCAAGTCTACGAAATCTGTGAATGAAATATAAACTGTACTAATTGCCCACTCCATACCACGAATCACAGACCTGCATTCACGTCGAATCCGTTCTTGAAACGAATTTTGGAAGAATAGGTAGTTTCAGACAAACAGTTCTTGAGATTTCTTATTTTTACTGGCTTCGCTACTTGGCTTAGGTTTGCTTTTCTTTTCTCGGAGGAAATAGAAGCCTATCGAAAACAGGGCAGAATTCATATAGAAGCATAATAATAAGATTCATCTATCAACTACAATATCGGTTCTATGTACAGCAGCGAACATACCTGGTTGCTCTTCATGTTGACCGTGGTTGAGATCATCCATTGTCGAAGATCGAGGTCAAGATTGGAATAGAGTACGTGAAAATCGGGTTGATAAAGAGTCACAGCAGAAGAGGGAGGCGATAACAGCTAAATCACTAAAGCATCTAAAAAGAATAATGTCAGCGGTACGAAGGAAAAAAATCGATAGCACGTGACGTGTGCAAAATTGACGAGGTCCGGTGCACCAGTAGTCGGAATTAGAAGACGAATACAGACGAATAACAAATCGAATGAGAGGGGAATAACTTTGATGAAAATTATCGCTCATTCAAGCTAAATGAATAGCAACAATCACAGCAAAATTAGCCGGATATCCGATCCGGTGAACATCAACCATTGCAGCTTAACAAAAGCAACCAAATAATCAATACGGGACGCAACTACTGGTAAGCTTGCTGGGAACTACCGGAAGCCAAAGTTCTTGTAAACTGAAAACGATTCCAGGTAACAAACAAAATAATAGTTGAAGAATGGGAGAAGTCGAGCTTGAGTAGAAAACGAGTCTTCAACATGGGACGCTTCCTAGAGATTGCGAGTGAATTCGGCGCACTGGGCCAACCGTTGCGTATATATATACTTTGAAAATTGGAGATGTGCAGGTCAACGAGATACGGTAGACTGATGAGCCGCAACTATATAAGTGCCATCGATTGGTGGCGCAGTGGCTGCACGTTGTGATCGGCCGCGTTTGGGCAAGTCAGGCAGGAAATCGTCGCTGGAAATGGATTTGGATGATGCCCCCAGCCAAAGTTTTGGGGTTGCACGTTCTATAGCGAGCAAGAAGCCTCTTTCGCAGGTTTTGTTGCATCGTACGAAACGCCTTAGCTGGGTGGTTTCGATGCTCGGCAAAGCCTTAAATTATTTTCCTATAGAAGGTGGTAAGGTGTCGTAAAGTAAGTTTAATGTGAAGCTAGCTGGAGGCGGGTTTGCATTTTCCGATAGCCGCCTCCACTCAAGCAGTGGTTTCACATTTCGAGAGATGCCGGTTGCAGGTAGTTCGTACCTGTTCAATGCAGGCACAATGCCACGCAAGAGCATTACATCGGTATTCGATTGACGGGGTTCCAATTTACCTAGGATGCAGGCTAGAAGGCGGTCACGGTGACAGATGTGGTCACCATCTACTTCAGGCTCTTGTATGTACTCCTAACGTATCCTTCCGTACTTGCTCTCAAACATTCAAGCCCAGTGACATGGTCATTGATGAAGCTACTATTTATTTGCACTCCTCTTAATAGGAACGAAAAATTACGTTTAACAAGAACCTGATCATTCAAAGAGGATACCTGTCAGGGTGCCAGAGAAATAAGTAAAGAGGAGAGGGAGACTTGCAATAAGCGCTAGAGGTAGCCGTTCTCATTGATCAAGATTCGGCAAGGCTTTTGGGGGTAACGGAACTTCTCCCCTATCGCGGCATTCTCCCTTGCGGCATGCGGCAAATGCCACTGCACTTACCGTACTCCCGCCAATCGATAGGACGCGGAATTTTTCGTTGATTGCCTTGCTTTTTTATTAGATTTAATCGTTCTTTCTTCTGTTTATTTTTCGTTTTCGTGTTTATTAGACTTGATTAATTAAAAATGACCCCTCCTATATAAACGACGATCAATACCGCATTGGAATTGAAAAGAGCGGCCAGCCAATTCAAATAATTAAAGGACTCCCTACCTCACAAATTGCGCGCTCCAATCTTCCATCGCAATCCCGCGATAGGCGGCAGGTGCGGCGTCTGCGACGCCGTGTTAAGGGAGAAGTTCCCGGACCCGGCTTTTGGACAGGACTTCATCTTTTACTGCTAACCGAAAGCGAGGCTGCCTCCACCTAAACTACTCCCATGGTTTCTGTAGAACTGCTTCAGCTGACCAGCTCGTGTTTACAAAGATGGAAATGAGACGGCTATAGGTTATTCAAAAGTTCAGAGAACCGCTGATGATGGTCATTCATTTGTCTAAATTGGATTTTGTCTATGAGAGTAACTCAAAATTCTACTTCAAAGAGGGTAAAAAGGGTTGATGTGCCGCGCACATTCAAGAAACATACTCTGCTCCTAGAAGACTACGCCGACTGAATGCTATGAGAATTCATGATTTATTTTCTAGGACGATGCGATCGGGAGAAGGCTGTGAATTACCCTATTTTCACCTTATATTACACATCTGTGGGATCGCCCGGCTTACGCCGGACCTCGTTTCGTACTCCTACAAAGTATGTAGTAAGAAAACGCATTCAGGGGGAAGCATCGCTTTTTCACATAGCTGAGGGCTAGAGTACAGAGAAGGATGGTAAGTGGACATATCTGTGCTGAAACGGTTTTAGGTAGAAGAACAGTTTCACCTTTGCCTCAGGAGTGGAGAGGTGGGGGAAAGGGTATGAAACGATTACCTGTGCAAAAAGCTAAGATGGGGTTTGAGTTGAATATTCAATTGACTCTCTCCCCTACCCCCCGTGCGCTCCTCCTTCCATCTTCAAACTAAGGCAAAAAACTGTATATTTTTGGTTAAGAAAGGTTCGCGACTAAGAAAGGTTCCCGAGCACAACTATGGACTAGCCTCCTTATCTGCGATCTAGCGCTTAATGTTAACAAAGCGGAAGTCTACCAACTACATTATCACCTCCAATTTTTGTATAGACATGCATAGTATAATACAATGCCAGTACTGATCGAAATCACAGTTTTGAAGTACCCACTTCACATTATCCACTTCACTCCGCAGTGCTCAATCTATTCCATGAACCGGGTGCGCTTCGTTGCGCGTGTCCGTCAAAACTAGGTCACGCCGCAGCCGTCGCATGCGGCGGGTCAGCCCGCGATACTTGACAGACGTCGCAGCTGTAAGCGGGGCATACGATTTGCGCTCTCTCCACGGTAGTCAGCCAAAGAGAAGATAACATAGACAAATGCAAATCGTTCGCTCCACTCACACTTGGTGGTACTGTAATGTCATCTCGAGACCTCAGTGGAGTGCGCCGCGCGCGGAGTGGGCGGGGTGACCTACTTTCGACGGACACGCGCAACGGACGTTCGCCCCATGAACCTACCCACCAATTTACTGCTTCATTTACATACTCCACTGTACATATAAGAAGGAAATGTAGGATAGAGCTGGGTATTTCATATCACTATCTTTATCATAATCATAAATTTCTTCGGACGGAAGGACAGACAAACTGACAAACAGGCACACTGACACATCGACAAACTTGCACACTAAATTACTGCTTTATAAATAAAAGGGATATCTGAGTTGTCCGCAGGACCGCTTGCAATTGGTGTTGATATGTGATTGGCTGCTTTCATAGTCCGCCGGCCGTCCGGCCGGCGTGCCGGCGGACTATGACTGACGTAAAACGAATTATTTCGTATGTAAGAAATCTACGTTTGTTGCATCTTATTTCACGGTTCTGACTTGTTCTGACCGTGAAATGGAACGAACGTAGATGTCTCACATACGAACTAATTCGTTTTACGTCGGTGCGCCGGCGCGCCGGCGGACTATGAAAGCAGCCATTGAGGGAAAGGCTGATCACAAGGCCTCACAGGGAAAGCTAATCAACGCCAGGATTGATGGCTAGGGAGTCTTATGGCGTGGCACGTGTTGAAAAATTCGTTTCCCAGTTAAGGGCATCTTCAGAACCCAGGTTTTGAATGAGGTAGACGGATTTTTTTGATGTTTAACCCATTGCGGACCGCGTGCTGCACATGGTGAAGCACGCCCCTCTGCCTTTGCGCGCCCGCATTTTCTTCCGAAATCACTCTAGAATTTCAATAAAGTTCGAACAACCCATACTTTGCGACTCGCTCAAACAACCGCTCTGTGTGGCTGAGTGCTGCACACCGTAAACCACAATGCCCGCGTCGATTTTGAAGGAAATGCCGGGCACATGCGGCAGCTAGCGCAAAACACTGCGGTACGCAATGGGTTAAATTATGAAAGGCACAGCTCACGATAATTTTGAGGCACCCGTTTTTATTCGAAAAGGGGAAGTATAGATTGGGAATAGTTCATCGGTAGTGAAGGAAGCGAGAGAATTCGCCGATTTCGAAAAAATATAGATCTTCAAAAGTAGGAAAAATAGAGCTTGGACGAGATTACCATCGAAATTAATATAGAATGGGTATTCGTACAAGACTTCAGTTGTTGCAGTTGCACAAAAAGCCGACTACATCAAGCCAAAAATGTACAGAACTGCCTTTCACTGTCTCTATGGGTCACGACAAGTAGTTTGAACTTCCTACATGGGTTCCCCTGTGAACGGTGCGACCTCTACAATGCTGGTGAAACTCGTCCACGCATACACAATGGCCAATCTTTGAGCCTTCATAGCTCCCTAACTAGGCCGTTTTCCGACCTGATAGCGCCAGATATGGTATAGAAGTGGGCCTCGGATTCGTTCTAAAGGGGAATCTTAGAAACTATTTTAATCGTGAACCTTTAAATTCAAATCAATAGAAACCCCAATTCGTGGCCTAGTATGCTTTTGATCCATCACATCCATATAAATACAAAAGACTACACTGCGAGTGTACCTGAGCAGTAGAGGAGTTGAACGGAAATGAAGGAGCACTTGCTTGATGATGACTCCCATTTAACCCTTTGACGACAATGCCGATTTCATCGTGACGCGCCAATGGGACCACGTCCCCTTCCTTTCGTGCGTGAATGGCACTATCCGGAGGGAGTCATGGTCCCAGGAAGAACTCCTTTCTCTGGCTCAATAAACTTAGCAATATTTCCGCACAACAGGAGCATCAGTTCTTATTTTATCTTATATCAAACTCAGGCTTAGATTTGCACTGCGGGTTTGGAAGCAATGTAGGTTAAAATTTTGGTAATAGTGTAAGCAGAAGGAATTCGTATAACATCCAAGGAACTTGAGGATGAAGAGATCGACCCCGCGGTCACATAAGGTATTCTACGTGCTCCCTCCAGTGCTTCCAGGACACACGCAACTCTTGCCAGAGTATCTAAGCTTTTTCAGTATTACTCCATTGATTATATATGTTTGTAAAAAATAAGCCCGATGAAACATTCTGTAAAACAGTCACCTGAACCACGTTGAATGTTAATACCATGGAGTTTGTTAATAAACATGAAAATATTAAATAAGTTTCAAATGTGCAAATAAAGTAAAAAACGTGGTGGCACCCAACATTGGGTGCCATGGTCGTCATAGGATTAAGTGATCTTAGGAACTAAAGCTCGTGGGTCTAATTCTTCCGTATTTATATTTTTGCCAAAAGGGAGCCGTCGACTATGCCATTGAATGAGCACAGCTGTAGAAACTGAATTCTTTAAAACCACAGATTATCAATCAACACCGGCGGAAATAATAATTTCATGCATTGCACTACGAGAGCAAATACGAGATTGCATCTCTAGCTACATAGCTGCGCTGGCGGCTTTCATAGTCCACGATCAGTCTCGGGACTGGTCGCTAGACTGATCGCGAAACAGGTTGTTAGACTGATCGCGCGACTGGTCGCTAGAGTGATCGCGTGGCTGTTCGCGCCACCGGTCGCTCGATCGGTCGAGTAGGTCGCGCTAGCCATGGGTGCCGCCGAGAACGGTCCCGAGCAGATCGCGCGATCAGTCGAGCGACCAGTCGTACGACCGGTCGAGCGGACTATGAAAGCAGCCACTTCTGATCTCATTATGAGTAGAGTGTTCGAGTAGGCATACACAACTCACGGAGGGGGTGTAAGGAGAATCTAACTAACACGAACCTGTAGTTCTTCAAGTACAGGGGTGCCGGAAAGAAAAAGCGGTATAGGGCGCACTAAGGGGCTAGGTTCGTACCTACTGCCAGCCACACTCAAGATTTTAACAGCCTTAGGAGCTTCTATCAACCTCAAGGGACATCCATGTTGGAAAATTGAACTAGTCATGACACATGCTGATATGGAAGACAGTTTTGTTGACTTAATGAGGCCACCTGTTTACGCAGATGTAAGGGCCTGGTATCTTCTCCCCAAACGGCGTGTCGCGCTCGCCGCACTCGCATCGCGCGCTATGACGGGAAGATTCGAATTCCCGACGGAAGAATACGGCGGTCGCCCCTTAACCGCTGAATTCAGGGAGAAGTTCCGCTACCCACAAATGTAACAGCTGAAACATCGTCCGAATACCTTTCCGTCATGGTAATTTCGTAGAACTCTTTACTTTCGCTGTTATTAGGAAGCCTTCTAATTCATGAATTCTGGCGATTTCTTCTTTTTCACCGATGCACTATTCTTCACTGATGCATCCGCTTTTGAACTTAAGAACTCATCGTCTAGTCGTCGCGGACTATGCCCTTAACAATGCTCCTACATTAAAAATAACAACTGAGTTAAGGTTGAAGCTGCTAAGGCTAGAGTGCAGAGAAGGATGGGTAGCCGAATTTACTTATGCTTAGAGATTTGTTTAACCCAGATCAATATTACTTTTACCTAACTTTCAGAAAGGGAATAGCTCCGGGGCGGGTGAGGTGATCACCTCGTGAAAAGCTGAGATGAGGTAAGAATTGATCATCCAATTCGCTCACGCACCCCGAGCTCCCTCCCTTTCAAGGCTTAGGTAAAAAATCTTTCTTGTCCATAAACTTTTCCAACCACTATTATGGGCTCGCGATATCGGCTATCCCTCCTTTTCGCTCTCTAGCCCTTGGTGATTTTCAGAAAGGCGCTGTCCCATCCCCCCCCTCCACTAATTATGTTTTTACCCATTTCGCCTTCTAAACGTTCATATCCTCCCAAATCCTAACACTGGCCTCGAAGCGGCGAGGGGGCGAAACGGAAGAAATTCCGGCTAACAGTGGAGGTAATCACCGCCTCAAAATGGGCTAGCTACCCGTGGACGGTACAACAGCTTCAACACGCACATGAGGGCCCGGAGCGGCGCAGATGGAAGCACGAGCTCCAAGTGCACTGGAGCAAACGGGGTCCTGAAGGGACCTGTAGACAAAAACCGCCGCAGGATTTGGAGTGCACAGGACGAAAAGCCTTCGAGGCATGGAGATTGCTCACGAATTTGCACCTACAACTGCCGTACCACTGCCTCGAAGGCGGACCAAACTATCTTGAATGAGACCGAGACCAGCAAGAGGCTTCGCTTCGAAGTCATTGCTCTTCAGGAGACGAAAACCAAGGAAACGGCCATCAAGAAGACCAATGACGGGCAGCTCTTCGTTCTGGGGGCGAAAGTCGACGGAAAAGGCGTCAGATTCTTGGTCCATCGTCGGATCGAACACCGAGGTACTCGGCCAGCGACTGGCAATTCTCCGCCTACGCATCGACAGTTGCACCACGATCAGCATTATTAACTGCTATGCGCCAACGTCAACAGCAACCGACGGAGAAAAGGACGCCTTTTATAAGAAACTGGAGGAGGTTTTAAAGAACGAGCGATCATACGACAAGTACGTTGTCGGGGACTTCAACGCAGTTATCTCCGAGAAGAGACCGGCAACAGCACGCACTGAACCACATGGAATTGGAGAAACGAACGGAAACGGAGAGCGATTGATGGACCTTTTAGAGGCATGCAACCTATTCCACGGAAATAGCTTCTTTGTGAAAAACGAGGGTCGACGTTGGACATGGGAGAGCCCTAACGCAGCGACTCGTAGCGAAATCGACCACGTTCTCACCAACAGAAAGTGGAGTCTGCTGAACGTCAGTGTGGTAGAAGCGTTCCGCACCGGAAGCGACCATAGGCTCGTCAGAGCCAAAATCCGCCTACGAGCAAAACTGAGCAAAGACGTGATTAGTTTCGGCCTCCTCCCATACGACTACCGCGATATGACACTAGCGCCATGGAAGTGGCAGCTGTTCAGCACGCGTGGCAGGAGGCACAGGACTTGACACACGATTACGACTTGCTCGTAAATGGGCTTCTACACTGCGCAACGGCATCGGCTGTCTCAGGAAGGGTCAACTCGAGGAGCAGGATCGATGGAAATGCTCGCACCCTCCTTCAACAACGGGCTGCCGTTTAACGTAACTCTGCATCTTCACTTCTGGAACGTGCTACCATCAATAAAGCGTGCCGCATCGCTGTGAGAGAGTCGATACAGCGATACAAAGACACCCGACTGAAGGAAGCAGCAGAGGCGAGAGCGAGCCTCAAGCGATGTCGTAAGGACCTTATTGACTCTCGCTCGACCATCGCAGTTATGAGGGACGCGATGGACAGACCGCAGACATCGAGGACGAAGATCGAGGAGATTGCAGTGAGCTACTACACGAACCTCTTTCGGTCGACGGTATCGGTTTCCCGTATTCCTACGCCAACACAAGAGGTGGCTCCGAGGATAGAAGAATGGGAGGTAGAACGCGCCATACGTCAGATGAAATGGAGAAAGGCACCTGGACCGGACCGCATCTCAGCGGACTTCTTAAAATGGGCGTCCTACACCATCATCAAGCAGCTCACCAAGCGCTTCAACAAGTACCTGGACGCTCAGAGGATTCCGGACCAGTGGAAGAAGTCAAACACGGTTCTTCTGTTCAAGAAAGGGGAGCGCGATCAGATGAAAAACTACCGTCCAATTGCGCTTCTCTCGCAGCCGTACAAGCTGTTTACTAAGATCATATTATACTAAACAGACTCGAGAGGCAATTGGACGAGTACCAACCAGTCGAACAAGCCGGTTTTCGCAAGGGCTTCTGCTGCATGGACATTATCCACACTATCACGCAGCTGATAGAGCGGACCAGGGAATACAAACAACCACTCCTTCTCTGCTTTATCGACTATGCGAAGGCATTCAACAGTGTGGAGCACAACTCTGTCTGGAACGCATTGCACCATGCAGGAGTCGATCCATGCTAAATCAACCTGCTGGAACAATGTAATACAGACACGTTCACCACCATCCGCATGTTCCAACGAGAGCATCGCGTGCCGATTGAGAAAGGAGTCAGGCAGGGTGACACGATATCTCCTAAACCATTCACCACCGCACTAAACCACGCAATGCTGCAACTGGACTGGGACGATAAAGGCATCAACATCGACGGCAGGAAACTATCCAACCTGCGCTTCGCAGATGATATTGCCCTCATCAGCCAAGACCTAGAGGAGCTGCAGCAGATGGTGGAGGAGTTGGACGACGTCAGCAAAGCCATCGGCCTCACGATGAACAGGAGCAAGTCAATGGTCATGCGAAACGAATGGGCGGATGCGTCACCCATCACACTAGAAGGGACCACGTTACCCTTCACAGACTCCTATGTGTACCTCGGCCGTTTCACTTCCATGGACAACAACTTGCGAGCAGAGATTATGAGGCGCAGAAGATGCGCGTGGGCGGCAACGGAAACATAAACGAAGCGGCTCAACTCGTTCGGACAAGAAAGTACGAGCTGACCTTTTCGACTCTACGGTATTGCCAGCACTCTGTTACGCATCCGAGACGTGGGCGTAGAACAAGACGTCAACGCTAATGTTGGTTCGCGCACAAAGAGCTCTAGAGCGGACGCTGCTGAAGATCAACCGCGCAAAGCAGAGAAGTCCCAATCCCGCAGCGCAGACATGCGCTCAATGTCCGGCATCCGTGACGCCGAAGTGTACGCGTGCAACGCAAAGAAACGATGGGCAGGGCACGTGGTTAGACGCACGGACGACAGGTGGACCACTCGCATCACGTTCTGGTACCCACGTGAGATTAAACGCCCACTTGGCCGTCCTGCAACGAGATGGAGTGATTCACTGAAGAAACTTCAGGGAAACGATGGTGAACACTGGTCCCAAACCGCTCAAGATCGTCAAAAATGGATGGAAGCGTGTGCTCGCCGCTGAGGATTATCAGCCGACAACGAGCGTTCAAGTATCCAAGTAAGTAACCTCCATCTTTTCGAAACTCTCAGGAGGAACAAGCTATATACAGCCATCTCGAACTCCGCTTAGCTAATACATATATACAGCCATCTTGAAGTCCGCTTAGCTCCTCGAGATTAAAGGCACGGTTCACGATGAAAATTGCTCCCGAGTTATTGCCCTAGGAATACTCAGTGATAAGGCGATGTTTTTTTCCCATTCCTTTTTATACTTTTTGCTGCCGCAACCCCTTATTCAATTTCCTACCCCAAGAGGCTGAGAAAGGTCAGCTACTTTTACTGTTACTAGGGTTTCTCTGTTTATTTATGCTTATGAGTGAATAAATTTTGGCTTACCATTGTCTGTTACTCGCACCAGGACACACACGCGCACAGTGAAACGCACTGTTTTGCTCGTCCGGACCCCCCACTCTTTTTCATTTTTCTGGTCTCGTTCTCGTCCTGTCCCCTTTTTAACGTTTTTTTCAAAACCTTTTATAACTCTGGAAACACCGATTCGCGTACTTTCTTTGCCTTCATCGCTCTATTTTCCACATTCGCTTTTATTTGGTCATAATCTGGATAATCCACAATTATCGTACGAAAGAAATACATATCCTTACTATATATAAACTCGCCAAAGCCATAAGGACTTCTAATCACGCGTTGGAAAGAAGTTTTCTGAAAATCAGTCGACGACAACAATGGCTGCAAGGCTTGCGAACTTCAGACCTACAGGAGAGATCGCGTATGAAGGACCGGCTTCAATACATGGCACATTCGAAGCATCGCTGAGCCGGCCATCTACCCCGTCGAACTGATGACAGATGGAGTCTTCGAGTCACAAAATGGCTTCCGAGAAATAAAAGAAGACCGTCAGGACGTCCACCGGCTCGGTGGGCCGATTCGTTTTCCAAATATTTCAGAGAAAGCGGCCTACATTGGATGCAAGTCGAGAAAGATCGGGCAGTATGGAGGAGCTGTGGTCCCCGCTGAGACGACCCTCTTGCCGATGGACCATCAAAGTATCAAAGTAAGTATATAAAGCGCTCGCGTCTGTCTGTCTGTACATCTGTTTGTTCGCACGGAAATTCATAACTCCTGTCCCCGTGGACTTAGATTGTTCAAATTTGGTAGGAGCACAGGCGGCAGATGGGAACACTAATGGTAGGTGGCAGGTCCGAACTCCACACACAACGAGTGGGGTTTGCGCAAAATAAACGTCCGAGGAGAAAATAATAACTCCTGTCTCAGTAGACCTAGAGCGTCTAAATTTAGCAGAATTATTGGAGGCAGGATGAGAACATTTATAGTGAGTGGAACGACCGGACCGTGTTTATAGGGAGCGGGGTTCGCGCCAAAATTGTTATTTAGGCCCTAGGACGTTCAAACTTGGCAGGATGCGAACATTTATGAGAAATGGGAGGACCGGACTCCGCCTATAGAACACGGGGTGTGCACCAAATGAATGTCCGAGCGAAAATCCATAACTCCTGTTCCCGTGTATGCGGACAGCAATATCAATAGGAGTAGAGGGGGCAGGATGGGAACACTGACGATAGAAGAGGGCTTAGAGAACACGATCCGATCAAACACGAACACGATCACCAATCATGCCTTAGCGCTTTTATTATTTACGATCTAGCTTTGATTCTTTGATATGTTCCATTCGACAAGAAGGGTAAGTGCATTGATAGGGACCGATTATGAAATTCGGTTCACTTCTTGCTTACGACCGCTATCCAGCGAAGTGTGCGATTCAATGGAGGGTTTCCTCCCTGCTTTAATATCATTCATGGCAGAACTTATCCGACCGCTTATAATCTGGGAGCCTCTATTAATGAAATCTCCTTACAGAAAAAATCCATTGATGACAACCACCTATTTTCGCACTCTGTTTCTCCTTGAGGTATAAAGAGTCACTAGGGCTTTTTCAAGAGCTTTGCTCATAAAGATGGTGAGTACATCTGTAAGCAGCGATAGAATGAGCTCCCTTTACCTTCCTACGAAGTAAAGCTTTGTGAGCCAATCATTAAGGTAACTTCTATGTCGAGTGGTGCTATTGACTACGTAATCGCAGCGCTGCGTATCGAGATCAGTTGACTGATTAATCAATGTGACGCGCGTGTTAGCGTGCATAGCCCAATTGGTATATATATATATATACATATACAGGGGTGCCCAAAAAAAAAAGAGACACTTTCACTGCTCGGCTTGTACAACCAATGTAATCAAACTTTATTAAACTCTGACTGAATATTACCACCCGCAAAATCAAGAACATATTGTACTCGATCACGTAATTCTTCAATGGCCTTCCGCACGGACGACATCGAAAGTTTCTGCCACGCAAATTTGATGTCGTCTGAGGTCGGCGAGATCGGCTCGTCTCCCACGACATCGCAGACCATTGCGGAGTTGTCGAGGCTACAGGAAGCCAGCGGTCTTCCAGATCCTGAGCGACGATGCCCAGGAATCTGTCCGTGAGCGAATCGATTGAGAAAGTTGCGTATCTGCTTGTTGCCGACCGATATCCATAAGTCGTCTTGAGCGCGTCCGCAATGGCAGACGGCTTCATACTTTGATGCCGATATAGGAACCACACGAGTTCCTGCTTCCTTTCACCAAGCAACATTCTTAGTACAATTAACTCAATCACACTCTTCTGCTGCTTCAATCGGTGCGACGTATTCCGTCCTGGATTAGGCCCCATGCATGGTGTCTCTTTTTTTTGGGCACCCCTGTATATATATACAACTTCAACGACACGTCTGCATGTACACACGGCTTGAAGCTCCTTCACTCCCCCCCCATGTGTCAGAGCCTGGCAAGCTACACGTGGGTATCCATATTCCAAAAACAGTAGTAAAAATGGATCTTATTCTTTTGAATATGAGAGATCCCCAATACGCAGCGTTGGGTAGGATGCTCGGGAGGGGCTGCAAAAATCTCTAGCCCATAGCAGGCTTAGGAGAATGGGAGGGGCGAAAGGGGATGACTAACATTGCAATCTGTTCTTTCAATGCACGGAAGTATGCATCGAAAGCATGTGTCGAAGATTTGGTGATGCAAGCTATAATAGGAAGATTAAGCACGGCGTCATAGGACTGACCGAGACGAGAGGCAACGCCCGTTGCACGCCATTGTCGAAAGACTCTCTAGAGATTGAAATATTCCCTGGAACATGCGGCAGCAGAGGCGTCGGCGGTTTAGCTGTCCTTGTCAACACGCACTTGGCCATGAACTCGATTCGTATGAAAGCTTGACAACACGAATTGGACAGGCGATAGAGAAGGTGAGGCTCAACCTCAGCTCTAACTGAGGTTGAGCCTCATATTCTCTATCGCTCCACGAACCTTCGTCGTCTAAGCACCAACATTGAGCTAAGGAGAAGAAGAGCTGAGACCGTTTCATATGGATTATGTACCCGTCACAGAATAATTCTATGAATAAAAAAGAGACCTACTTCAACAAAACGCGGCAGGTTTAAAGTTGTATTACAGAGCATTTCTGAGCAATAGGTATCTTGTTGTGAGTACGTTCGTTGACTCGTGTGTTTTGTGTAAGAACTCAGCTCAAACTTACAAGAACCTCAAAAAATGCAGGTCGTGGTCGGCATGCGCTAAATACACACTTTCTTTTTTCCAATCAAGTACCATTAATGCGACCTTAATAGAAATGACCTACTCTTGTTTTTGGAAAGAGGAAGATTTCTTCAAATTCTAGAAAGTTCTTCTTTGGTACTTTTCAACTTCCTACAAGATTAATTTCATTTAACTGTGTACTTAATATGACCTTTAAACTCTTCAGATAAAAATCAAATGGGAGGGAGTGGCCTTCCCTCCATATGCTGTCGTATTTAACGCGTGCTTTAATGCCCTGCAGCTAAGAAGCCTTCTGAAGAGAATAGAAAAGCCATAACCATAGTTGCTAATTTTTTCACTGGCTCCTCTATACAATGAAGGGTCACGGTCAATGTTTTCTGTAGTGCATGATGGTATTATGATGAGAGCGAAATCATTATGCGAGTGGTTTGCTCGGAAGCAGAAACTAAAACTTCTATTCGATGATGCAGTGCTTATAAAATCTGATCACTCAGAAGAAAAGACGGTAAAATTAGAATCTCCCAAAGTTTTCTGACCACCCGCTGGCCTACCACCTCAACGCGGTGGGTGTGTGAACGTACAGCGTGGGAGCATGTTCGCTTTACCACTCTTGTTTAAATAAAAAAACCGGGTTTTTGTAATTTTTTAGTATTTCGTCATGTGCTCCAATGCAAAGTCTCGGTAATTTCCAGTTATGCGAGGCTTTATATTGACCAGCTTGCCGCTTCGCGTTCGAAGCTGTGGTTAGGTAGTTGTTGATGAACTGGAGGGATGGCGATCCCCTCGCTTGAGTCACCCTTATCCGCCCGCTTTGCTTGGAGCTTACATTATCCATTCATTTATATCTATGAAAAATATATATGTATATAAATTAACGGCACGTCCGCATGTCCTTACGGCTAAGAGTAGGCCCCCACGTGCTAGAGCCTGGCAAGTTACACGTGGATATTCATGCCAAAAACAGTGACAGAAATGGGCCTCATACCCCTGAACCTGAGGGAGCCCCCAATAGCGTTGGGTAGGAACGCTCGGGAAAGGCTGCCAAAATCTCAGGGCCAAAACAGGCTGCCCAAAAGGGGAAGGACTAAGATGTCGATCTGCGCTTTCAACGCACGGACGCTTGCATCGGAATGTATAGAAGACCTGATGATGCAAGCTAGGAAGATCAAGTACGACGTCATCGGACTGACCGAGACGAGAAGGCACCGCCCGCTGCACGCTGTATTTGGAACTGGAGAAGAACTGTTCCTTGGAACATGCGAAAGCAGAGGCGTCGGCGGTGTAGGTGTCCTCGTCAACACGCACTTGGCCATGAACATGGATTCGTACGAAAGCTTGACAACCCGAATCGGACGTTTGCGATTGAGAAGATGTGGCTCAACCCCAGTTTTAACACTTTTCGGTGTTTACGCACCAACACCGAGCTACGATGAAGAAGAGCTGGAAGCGTTCTATGTGGATCTGGAGAAGCTCTATAAGGAAGACCACACTTTTTTTAAGATCATCGTCGGTGATTTCAACGCCAAGATTGGCCCCAGAAGAACGGCTGAAGATCTCTACATCGGGACTCACGGAATGGAATGGAATGAGCAGGGCGAAAGGCTATTCGAGTTTATCATGTCGACCCACACTATCCATGTAGCTCGCAGTTCCAGAAGCCCTCTCATTCCCGACATGGGAGTGCCTGGTGGGCAGTTCCATAATGAAATAGATCACATCGTCGCCAATCAGAAGTTTTGCCTGACTGACGTCGCTGTTGTTCCGAAGTTCTACACGGGATCAGACCGTCGTCTCTTTCGCGCTAGATTCCGTTTTCAGTGCGTGGAGAGAGAGCTGCGAAGTTCAGGAAACGAAGTACCAAGACTGTGGTCAATTGGGATCACTTCGCTTCACTGGCGACTTTGTGGGAAGATTCCGTCAGCGACAACATCGATGAAGAATATGACCGGAATGTCGAACATCTTCACGATGCGCCAGGAGAGCTGAAAGTCTCAAAGATGTCGAGAAACGTCTCTCTTCGAAGACTCTTGAGCTGATACGCCAGCGTGGAATCGCGCGAGCCGCAGGCAATAACCAGCTAACGTCCAAATTTGCGAAGCAATGCAGAGAAGCGGTAAAGGAAGACCTGAATGACACAAGAGCAGCAGTTTTGGCTGGAGCCGCCGAGGCTGGGAAGAGCATTCGCAAAGCCCGCCGGAGCTTCGTCAATCATAAGACCAAGATAACTTCCCTTCGTCGTCCTGACGGAACTGTTAGGGCATCCCGAAGGGCAATGGAGAAGGTAATCTACGACTTCTACTCTAATCTCTTCAACAGCCACGTCTACATGCCTACCTGGAATCTTAGGCGAGACGGATCCGTCGTCCCTTCAGTTCGTTCTTCCGAAATTCGATATTCCATCACGTCTATGAGGAATGGTACAGCACCCGGTTCCGACAGATCAGAGCAGAACATCTAAAGAGCCTTCCGCCAGTCATTATCAGAACACTGGCCCGGTTTTCACGCGGCCTCGGGACGTCAAGCGAACACCAGAACGGCCGCCAACGAGATGGTCAGACTTCTTCCCGAAAACTCTGAACGAAAGGAATGTCTTGCCTCGTGTCCCTCGAGCGAGTGCGATTCACTGGACTACTCCGGCTCGCGACAAGGACGAATGGAGACGTCCTGGCGCCCGCTCGAGGAAATCACCGATCAACGGGAGTACGGTGATACAGGTGAAAGCTTTCTGACATTCCTTCCACTTAGCTCACCTGATCACTGACTGCACCACTTACGACAGTAGGCAGTAGAAACTAACATATAAAGTAGAAAAATATCCATTTCGATCATGCAGTTTTAACCCTGTTTGTTTTGAGCCATTTGGTCAAGTATCGTTCAAACCGTACTGGGCGGAGGTGGGGTAGGGGCATGTGGCGCACCATCTCACACGCACGGTCAGGGGTTCATCCCGGATCGATGCTAGGTCAACCATGGCTCCCATCCTTCCGGGGTCGGTGAACTGGTACCAGACTCGTCTTGAAGGATAAAAGTACTGACTTGTACATCGGCTGACCACCGCAAGTCATTGTATGGGCCACATACGCACTCACTACGCCACTACGATCCTGAATGAAAGTCGAGTGCGGGGGCAAACTCCTCAGACGGGGTTGATTAACGCCAAAAACTTTATCCCTTAACTTTTTTATCGTTTAAACTACTTGTTCATTTCATTAATAGGAAACTGAGCAAACTAGGAAGTAGGAGTTCGGAGACATACCGCCGTCAGCTGGCAAATGTACTAAGATGAATTGTTCCAAACGTACAGCTCGCTGTCGGTGCTTTATCATTACGCAAAAAGCCATTCGAATTTGATTTTCACCTGAGCGAGAGACGACTCCTCAGTGAAATACATGAGGTGAAGAAAAACACCTTCATGATAGTGTAAATTCGTTCACTTTTTTACTCATTGGTATTCAGAAACTAATATATCTAAAAATGCTACCATACATGTATAAAGCGCTAAGTGTTTGGTATATGTGCATGTGTGTGTTGCGTGTGGGGGTTTATATATATGTATATATATGTATATATATATACACATGCATATATATATGTATATATATATATGTGTGTGGTGTGTGTGTATGTGTGTGTGTGTTTGTGTGTGTGTGTGTGTCCAACTGGACATTCATAACCTCCATAACCCCTATTCCCGTGGACTAGAACGCTCGAATTTGCGCTAGGCGCTCGTAACGCCGGTCGGCGGACTATGAAAGCAGCCTATAAGTAGGTCACCTACATGCCCTCACCCTTGCTAGCATGCGCCTTTGTGACATTTCACAATCTCATCGTGCCTACATGACTGGCTGCTTTCAAAGTCTGCCGGCCGGGAGACGGCTCTTGCCCTTTGTTTACAACTGAATCTTGATCGATACTTCAAGCCGAGTAGTCCCCCGGCCGGCGCGCGCGCCCTCGTGGCCGGCCGGCGGACTATGAAAGCAGCCACTTTTGCCGTCAGACGCACAAACCGACATACAAACGGACACGCAAAGTTAGCGCTCTATTCATAGAGAGACATAGGAAGTAAATGTTTGATATGTGGGGAGAAATCGTGATCATGTATGACAGCGTCTCCTCTCGTAATTGTCCTGCTTTCATCTTGTGCTGTAATTTGATAGGTTGGTACATAATTATTGCGTATTTTTTCAACAAGTTTTATTCAGCAAAGCGGTAAAAATATTCAACAAGACAAGTTCAAATAATTACTTCAAAGCGTAGTCATAACCCAAATCGGGCACTGCTTCTCATTTGATATAAATTCGATTGCTTCCACAAGCGAAGATCAAAACTTATTCATAGGTGCGATCCATGTTTTTGAATCGTCCACCGAGTCATCCACTTCGTCATAAGTTTTGTTCCCTAGCCAGCTTTCAACGAGCGATTCAATGATCGTCCGTAGGAGCTTCTGTCGATGAGTATGAAGGTGCAGATCCTATTCTTACTGACGATTGTTTCGAGTCAGGTTGGTTGAGATTGCGAAATGCCTTAAACCTTGGTAGTGGTAGAGCATAATGTGGCGGATATGAAGATCATTTCCTGGTAGCATTTCTGTAAATGAGAGCGATCACTCCCAAAAATCCACATTCAAACATTAAATTGAATCAAGAAAAAAAGGGCAGAAAGAACTTCGCCAATAATCATGCATCAACCCAATATAAAGAAAAGTACGTGAAATGGAAACACAGAGTTTTACTCAACATGGCAAGCTTTTGAGGCAAAGTTCCTCTACATTAGAGAAAAATAAATAATTCGAATCAGGTGGTAATTTCGGCAAAACGTGATTAACATATGATCTAATTAACATGAATAGAAGTCGAACGAAAACCAGTACATTCAAAGAAGTAGATTGAGGGTGAAAATACAGTCGGAATTTAGTTGTAATGAATAGCTTGATCAAAAGACTGTTTATGCGAGGGAAATTTTGTTGCATTATGCATGTTTCCAATTCCACATATCGATGAAGCTTGCCAAACTTATCAGAGTTATAGCATCTGCTCTTTTCCTACACATGGATGCGAGGCAGTGGTCTCAGTGAGCGGATAAGCAAACTGAAACCTTGACACTTTCTGCATAAATACATGTCTTTTTTACATTTATCGGTTTCAGCCGTTGATTTGATCAATTTCAGGTGACAAAGGCCGGGTGAAGGTCGGCAAATTCAAATTCGCCATGCTCACGCCGAGCGGTGAGTTCTTGTTAGCTCTCGAATAGCGGTCATCGTGTTCATCAGTACCGAGCTGCGCACATCCCCCCTTTCCGGAACTCGCAGTCTATTAGGTGAGCGCGGGACATTGCTCGAATTCTCCCGCTCATACTTGTGAAAGCTCAATGTGATCACTGCCTCTTAAAAAAACTGAAAGACCATATAACACAGAACGACATCCTTTCCAACGATTAGACGCTATCACCACACTTGGGATAGCAATCACCAACATCCGGCAATGAGAGGTACGTAAGATGGCTTGCCGCAGAAGGATAGGTCTTACCCGAGTACCGCTCGAATCCCCTCAGTTCCTCTCTAGAAGAATGGGATATATTGTAAGATTGATTTTTAGTGTGGAAAAACAACAAAATCAGATGCAAATTTACTTGATTACAGAGATGTTAACGTGCTTCCTTGGAATCCAGTCCCAACCATTTAGATGTTGTCCACACAACGAGGGATCAAGATTTTTTTTGAACGGACTCTCCCAGCCGTCTGCACCTACCTTTTGAAGTTTCCAACCGTGTAGCATGAAGTCAGCATCTGACCACCTGAAAGAAAAACAAGTGACTTCCAACGGAAGTGGAGATATCATGTCCTCAGAAAATAGCAAAAACAACGTATTCCAAAACAGATCCTATAGGTATATCGTACGCTTTAGTCGCACCATGGCGCTTTATACTCACTTCAAAATATTTTTACAATGAAATATACTGCCAAGACATTTTCAAAATTCCTACACACCGAGTCATTCTTAGCTAATATCAGTGACCAGGGCGGCTCACTAAAGTATGACATGATCGCGACTTTTTTCTTTTTTTTCGTTCGGAAGACCTCTACTAGGCCCTCCGGAGCCACCACCTGCCGTGAACCGATGAGGACCGGAGGGTGTTTGTAGCCGTAGAGCTCAGCGATTTTCTGTGCCATTTCCACTGTCTCTTTTCTTTCATGCTTCCCGGTGGAGACATTAATCGCAGTTCGGAACTACCTTTGATCACCGCGCATTTAGTTTGCCAAGGATGCGCTGACCGTCAGTGGAGAATTATATTTTTGCTACTGCGGTTTCCAGTTTGTGACAAAATTGCAGCCCATAAGCTTGACCTGCCCATTAAAAAAAGGGAGCCAGCTTTTGCACGGCTACTCACGGGTTAGCATGATAAGCACAGATTGCCTATTGATGAGGTCGGAGAATTTGGGGTACCCTACTGTGATAATGCACTGAGAATACCTGTTGGCTGTATGTGTAAGTGTATATGTGTATGCGCACGTATACAATGTTAATAATGTGTATCCGCGTGTGAGCCTGTGCATGTGTGTGTGTGCTTGTCCGACCACAAATTCGAAACTCCTGCCCCACTTAACTTTGAACATTTAAATTTGCAAGGGAAACAGAAGACAGGATGGGAAAACTGATGATAGATGAGGGGAAGTTATGACAACCGATAGGGACTCATAACGAACCATAGACGACAAGAGCCACTAGGTCTATAAAGCCTTCCTGTTAGAAGTGAGAAATGAAGTGACCATAGAAGACTGATGACAGGACTGATTACGACTGACAAGTAGCTGTAGGAAGCAACAGGTTACGCCGCACGCGTCAGCAATGGATTTTCTGCACTTTGGTGAATCTAAGGCGGCTGCTGGTGGGAAACGATGACAACTGATAAAGGCTTATAATGAACCCTATAAGGGTAATGCCACAAGAATAGCATCAACATGGACCCTTGACAGCTCGGCATGTTATGAGGAGTGTGGTGAGATCGTAGATGACCCATGAGGGGATCTGATAACAACTGATAAGATCTGAAAGATGAAGAGCCGCTCACCAGTTAAATATATAACGCCTTCAGTTTTTTACACTAAAGCTTTGACTCTTTGACTCTTTGTATGTTTCATTCGATGAGATGGAATGGTAGAGTAAGACGACAAAAAGCATGTGGTAAATGTAGCGATGAGGGTCGATTGAAAACAGTTCATTGTAAGGAGATGAAAATTTTGTTCATTGTTTGCTATTAACTTACTACCTCCTTCCAACAGACTCGGTTAGAGATCTGGTTTGTGACTCGATGAGAGATCAAGGTTTCTTGGTTATTTCGATAGCATTGCGATCATTTGCATCACATCAAAATTTATCCGACTGCCCATAATCTGGTATTGTCGATTAACGATATATCCATAGAAAAATAGGTTCCACTGATAACGACATCGGGTAGTGATGTTATTATCATATTTTCGACAATTTTTATGTGTATCATTCAAGGCTTCGGTTGGCTAACAGTTAAATCTTTAATGAGCGATTGTTTTAGATGAGCAGCAACCGATCGAGACTTTTAATCATAGGCGTAAGCATCGGCACATGTCGAATACCGTTGCACTGCCCTCTTCATCACAACTCTTCTCCTTTTAGGTCCTTTACCGAAGTGGTACTGCCTGTGTAGAATTTCGGGTTCACTATCGCGGTAATACGCGATTTTCGATAATTTTCTTATTAATCAATCAATCTTGACCATGACTCACAACACATGAAAAAGTGACTTGATTTCAGTTGCCAGGGCGAAAACATGGTACAATGGTGTCTGGCTAAGGACCACACAAGTGCAACTACGAATCAAACAAAGGAGCTGCCATGGTCCAGTCAACTCGTCAGTCATCAGTCAAGCATCCCACGACCTTAGCTTCTTCATACTGTAACACGGTTCCCATTACAATCTCGACGCATCGAGCCGCGCTTCCATAAACATTTCCTTATCTTAACTTTCACATCCTTTCATCCTATCTTTCACATCACGACCTAACCTTTCTCATACTTCTCACAAAAGGCCACATTCCCGTCGTGCGGAACTGTATATAAACCTCGCCTATATAAGCTCGGCAGAACAAAGACCGAGGCCAGTTGCCTTCGAGGTTTTGACGCTTTCATTACGCCTTTCGCATTGCTCTCGATTACGCTTCATATAGCTCTTTACTACGCTTAAGGAATATTCCTTTAATTCTCTTATGCTCATACGCTGATTAAATATAACTATGCTTTTACTTAACTTCTTCAGCTTTATATTTGTATCTCGTATCAATCTCGCATGTATGCATCTCGTAAGCCATATCCTCTATGAGTTGTGCCTTTCGTATCTATGATAACTCTTGCCTTTTCGTATGTATCTGTTACGTTCTTATGGTTTAATTACCCAAGTTTGAGGTTTTCTCTCCTTGACGCAATAAAGCTCTGGTATTCGATCGCTGTAGTTGTGGCAAGACTATAGTGACGATGAACTTAAATGACTATACTAGATATAACGACTATAATATCGGTATAGTTTGTATATGGTGCATCGACCATTTTAAGGATCCGGTCAGGTACACTTTACTCAATTCACGGCTTAGCAATTGGCTTATCGAGGACGCTCTTCGTCTGCCGGCATTCTTTGATTCGGAGCTTCTTTTTCGTTTTTTTCGCTTACTTTTCTTCGAGTTTTTTCGAGATTTCGAAAATATTATAAGCGATGACGGGACCTACATCGCTCAAATCACAGAAGGCTCTACTAACCAGATATTGTAATAAATTGGAACGCATTATACAAGAAAATGAAGACGCTTCCAAAACGGAAAATAATCTAATTTTCGACCTTAATACTTCCCAACGCCTGCAAGCTCTCGTTCTGCAATTACATTCGACTTCACGACTGGTCCAAGAAACCTTATGCACCTTCACAGCCTCAGTTGACTCATTGATTGAGTCACTAAATGACGAGCAAGAAGCACAGGCTCAAGAACATATTGAGAAGGCGCATACGATATTGAAGCAAGCACAACTTGCTGCCATCGAAATAGAAGCGAGGCGTTTGAGCGCTCGCGATCACGCACAACTATCTATGGCAACAGGTAGTTCGACTCAACCCACTGGCAATCAGGTCACAGTGGCAAGACCACAGTTGCCAGCTATTCCCATCCCTCCATTCACTGGGAAAATTTGGGCGTTTGCGAATTTTTGGACTTTGTTTTGTGAAAACGTGCATGATCAACCATTAACTAACCTACAAAAGTTCAATTACCTCTTAAATGCGCTGCAAGGCGAAGCAATGGAAAGTATAAGGCGATACCCCGTCACTGATGAAAACTATGAGCATGCCATAACCTTTCTGAAATTGATATATGGAATTGAATTGAAAATCATAGCCAACCTCCAGTCCCGCCTAGAGCAGGCAAGAGCCGAAAATAATAGGATTTCGTCACAACGCCGACTTCTGAAATTCGTAATGCCAATAATAATCCAACTAGAAGAAAAAGGCGTAAACCTCAACGGTTCATATCTGTCACAAAAACTGATTTCCAAATTTTCACCAGAGCTGCAGCGTCAAGTGCTTGAGCACCGTTTAAGGTCGGAAACTCAAGAGTCCATTTGGACTATGCAGACCATTTTGGCCGATCTAGATGAGCTAATAGCCACCGAAGAAAGAATAGAAGAAGCGATGAAAGCTCACACCCACACCGGTACGGGCAGGATCGGAGGCGATCCTGGGAAACCTCGCATGGACAATAGGAAAAAAGGAAGTGAACATTGCATGTTCTGTGGAGGTGGCAACCACAGATCAAGCGAATGCAGGAAGTACGCTTCCATAGAAGAGAGGCGCGCAGTCTTTAGAGACAGTAGCAGATGCCTCAACTGTGCAGCCCCAGGACACTGGGCAAAAGATTGCACAAGGGATGGATGTAGAGGGTGCAAAGGGAAAAAGCACCACCATACCCTGTGTCCAATGCGAGAGCCTCGAACGGCTAACTCATACCCTCAGACGGTAGCTCGCACAAAGGAACACATTCCACCACCGGAGAAAACTCAAAAGGGAAATGGGCCACGAACAGAAAAACAAAAGAAGGTAAAACAAGCTCAGCATTTGGTCAAAACGTGCGTAACCAGAGATACGAGGTACGATACCTCAGCTGATGATCAGGAAGACATCTCAGGAACTATCGCTCTCAACACTCACGGTCACGTGAAGGACGACAATCATTTTCAGCAGTCGGAATCCGGAAATGTTTTATTGTTAACGGGAGTGGCACCCGTACACAATCACAGTTTTGACCAGTGGAAAGACGTGGAGATTTTTCTGGATACTGGAGAGGACCAGTCCTTCATAACGGACGATCTCGCGCAGCAACTTGGCTTGGAGTGCACAGCACAAGTTAATTTCGTGATGTACACCTTCGGTGCGGAAAAACTAAGACGCGCGATGTCAGGAGTAACTTCCGTACAACTCATGGATCAGCACGGAGAGAAGCATGATCTAGGTTTATATACCACTCCAGAACTCACCATGAAGGGAAAAAGGCGCACCTGGAGATCTCTGATTGGGCTTTCATTGGGCAATGCAACATCCGCCTTTCCAGCACGGAGACAGGAAAGAGAATCAAGCCTCAAATCCTGCTTGGATGAGATCAGTTATGGAATTTACTAGATGTCCCAAATCCGCGTTTCACCTTGCCGTCAGGATTACAATTGATCCCCTCCAAGATAGGATACTTGATCACAGGCAAACAAAAAGGCATAACGGAACAAAGCCACACCTACACTCCAGAGGATTCGCCTACGGTGGGAACCATAAATACCTTGGTCAACTTCGAAGAAGAAATGGAAAGATGGGATAAATATTGGACCATGCATAATGCAGGAATCTGCGAATTCACACGGACTCATTGAACGACGTCTTGCATCAAGGACCACTCATACTACCTGAGTTATACGCCATGCTACTTCGTTTTCGTACTCCCAAGTACGTGGCTATAGCGGATGTCGAAAAGGCATTTCTCCAGGTCCGACTACATGAAAAAGACCGAGACGCCACACGATTCCTGTGGGTAAGAAACATCAACCAGCCCATAAGTGAGGGCAAGATCATCACTTTCCGTTTTACTCGAGTAACCTTCGGACTAAACGTCTCTCCCTACCTACTGGGCGGAACAATCCATCACCATTTACGCACAACGGTAGACGACACCACGCTAGCTGATGAAATTCGCAACAACTTATACGTGGACAACCTGATCCTCGCGGCATCTACTGAGGAGGAGTTGGTCCAAAAATCGCTAACAACGCGTCAGATATTCCAAGATATGGGCATGAATTTGAGGGAATTCCTCCCTAACAAAGACGCTCTACGGGACAAAGTTCCCGAGGAAGCTCACACCATGAAAACAACTCAAAAGGTACTAGGAATCACGTGGGATGCAAAACGTGATTGCATCAATATCCGCTGCACTTTTGCACCTCTGGAGAACATCACAAAAAGGGTAATTGCAAGACAGATTGCCATGATATATGACCCGTTCGGTTGGTTGGTACCACTGCTAACTCAAGCAAAGAATTTTCAAAAGGACTTATGGAAGGAGAAGTTTTCCTGGGATAAGAAACTTCCAACAAAACTGGCAGAGCAATGAAACACACTAGTGGAAAACGTTAACAACTTCCAAATATCAATCCCACGACGACTCCACTCCTTATCGGACACGCCAAATCTAGCAATCTTTGCAGATGCTAGTGAAATCGCAATAGCGGCTAGTGCTTACATCTTTGATGAAAACTATTCAGAATTGGCAATGGCCAAGTGTAAACTTCCCTCCATCAAGACGAAAACAACGATGCCAAAGTTAGAAATGAATGCCCTCACTTTGGCAATGCGATTGGCCAATTCGATAACACAAGCACTAAAGGAACGCATCGCCGGCTATCCATGGACTATTCAGTATTCTCGGACTCCCAAATTGCGTTGAGCTGGTTAACATCCTCAACCACTGCTAACCTCGGAGTTTTGGTTGCCAACAGGGTTCGAGAAGTTCGGAGAATCATCACGCAATTGAACAACGATTCAATTACAGTCATTTTCAGATATGTGAATACGTCACATAACCCGGCGGATGCAGGAACAAGAGGACTCTCAAGAGTACAAATGCACGATCGCTATTGGTGGGAAGGACCAGAGTTCTTGAAGAAACCAATAAAGGAATGGCAGCACCCAGTTTACCAGCTCTGCGAAGACGTAGTCGGTGACGACTCCTGCGCTTTAACCAACGTCAACTTCACCTGCGGACAAGATGAAACACCTTATGCGCTCATGGACCTCTACCGCTACTCGTTGCTAGCTCGTTTTCGATGGCAAAACGAGTAGCCACCTGGATCCTTCGGTTCATAAAGAAAACCATGCGGAGAATAAAAGAAGACACCAAAGATAGAATTGTAGCGCGCATTCCAGAGATAAAGGATGTTTCGGACGTACCCTGCAACATCAATGGAAGCGAAGTACGGGCAGGAAGATATGCACTGATCCGCAACCACCAGCTGCTTTTCCTTACCAAGGAGTACCGGAAAAATATGGAAAACTCCTCACGACCCTACCTAGACAAGTATATTTGGCGCTCAAAAGGGAGAATGGGAAACTCCGCGCTCAACTCCGACACCAAAGATCCCATCCTTATCATGCCAAACACGGCTCTTGCACAGCTTATCATACAGGAAGCTCATGGACTCTACCATAAAGGCATTGAACATACGATAGCTACAGTAAGAGAACGCTACTGGATTCCAAAATTGAGACAACAAGTCCGCAAGCACGTCAGTCACTGCATCAAGTGTCGACGTTTCAACGCTTTGCCATATCAATATCCAGACTCCACAGACTTACCAGAACGACGAGTGCTGAAAAGCAATCCCTTCCAACATACAGGTCTCAATTTTTTCGACCTACCACAGTGCGAGGAGAATGAAAGAAGGATAAAGTTATACGGCTGCATCTTCACTTGCACCGTTACCCGCCTCATACACCTTGAAATCGTCCGAAGCCTGGCAATTGAAAAATTCTTGAACGCGTTGCGACGCTTCATAGCACGTCGAGGCATACCGAAGACTATCACATGCGATAACGCGCCGACATTCCTGCTTGCCGCAAAGATCATAGAAGAGCAGAACAGTGGATTAACCGAACACGCCGCCCAAATCGTTTCAAACCAAGAAATAGAATGGAGGCATATAACACCCTATGCACCATGGCAAGGGGATTTTACGAACGTCTGATCAAATCAATAAAACAAGCAATTTACAAAGCCTTGAGGAACTCGGAAACGCATTCCTTCGACAATATTCACACATTTCTAATTGAAGTGGAAGCCTGTCTTTATTCCCGACCCCTCACGTATCAAAGCGCCGTACAAGAAGAATTTACGTCGCTGCGCCCGATCGATTTTCTTCAACGTGATCTGAACCTCAGCATCACATTAGGTAACACTGAATCGGAAACGCAAGATCCGGACTATCTTCCTCCGGACAGCCTTCATGGGATCCAAACTCGACAACAAGCACTGGAGGCCGAAGAATCGAACGCTTCTGGAAGATTTGGCAACAGCAATACTTGATATCTCTTCAAGAATCCTATAAGAAAAATCCCACAAATCAACGTCATGGTGGCCTCAAGCCATCCCTAAGAGATGTAGTGTTAGTAAGCGACCCAGTGCTTCCTAGAAATGGAAAATGGCTCGTATCACAGGATTACGTCAGGGCACCGATGGAGCCATACGAGAAGCCGAATTAATAACCGCCACCAGGAGGAAAATCCGTCGTCCAATCAACTTACTCATCCCACTGGAACTTCAAGATTCCGAACAGGAAGTGAGCATATCAGAACAAAAGGAAGCGCCACCAGAGCAACCTGCTCCACAACAGCCCCCTCGCACTCATAACAACAAGTTGAGGGAAAGAAAGGCAACACGCCACGTTCATAATGCAACCACCGCAATAACCACGAGGACGACAAGAGGGGTATGGTTCCTGTTTTATATAATGATTCTGAACCTTCTGAACATTGCCCATGGCAACTCAACGGAAGGAATGCATGTCTCATGTGGCGACATGGGAGTTATGGTTCATGCACAACAAGGACAGACCTTCGAAATTTGCGCTGAACGTCTCTGCGAAGTCCGACACATGGATACCGCTCCACTACTTATCAAATTTCCATTGGATATCACCATACGAGACTATAGGGTTCTCGTCAAGTGGAACGTTGAAAACCACTTGGCAACAATGGAAACACGATGTAAAGGCTTGGATTTTTGCAGCAACATCGACTGCAACATCTGCTTGTCAATTCTGCTCAATCCGGAATGCTGGCCACTAGGCGCAATCCTGACATTCACGCTATGCCTCTATGGCATCATAGCCCTAACCTATGCCTGTCTTTACGTTCCCGTAACAATTGGAAAACCCATACGTATCGCCGGCGGTATTATCCTTAAGCTGACTGTCATTCTGGCAAGAACGCTCTACTGCTGTATTCGAGTATTGCGACGCAATCGACGACGAGCGAGAGGAAGAAATGGCACCCGCATGACTTCAGCCCTAGCTACGGCTCTCGCTCTCCTGTACCTGGTTCAGACCACCCGCAGTTGCCAACACGTGAACGTTCTCGAACAAAGTCTCACCACGTGCACACAAGAAAACGGCAAAGAAATATGCAAAGCTCCACTGTTGGAAGTATTGAAAATCAACAGCTTTCGACAACAAGCATGTCTACGACTCGTGAGAAACTCGACACTGGTGCTCAATATAAAAATACGTCAGCGCCAAATTCGGAAAAGAAAGCTACGTCGTGCAACTATTACCTAATATGCCAATCACCTTACCGTCCCTTCAAATAACAATGACCTCCTTATCGCTACCGCCAACACCAGCATTAAGCAGTACGTTCTTTACCGATGGACAAGATACTGCAATATGGACAGGCGCCGTTTCTCCAAATTTGCTCTGCGGATCACGAGAGCTCTGCGGATCACGAGAGAAAGCAGATCGAATGAAGTGCATTCTAGCCGATGACTGCAACTGCGCCCCGGCTGAATTCAAGATATCCTGTCAATGTACGACGCCAGATATCACCAAAGAATTCGACCAACTCCAGCTCAAAATACCGAAAAAAACACCCTTTTGGGAGCTTCGATATCAACAGAATACGTCGTTAGTTGCCAAAATACCCCACATGGTGTCATCTGAAATCATTGTTGAATTCCACCAAACATGGGACACAACAGTCATAGAACAAGGAGACGGCGATTGCTGGGTGGAAGATAGCTTACTTCAGGGATGCTACCATTGTGCAGGTGGAGCAACTTCAAAAATTCGATGCGTCTCATCGAAGGAACTCTTCGGCGAGGTGCTATGCGCCTCACACACATTCGTGATTCCCTGTGCTCCCCACGGGCCAGAATCAGAATTACGACTTCACCTTGACTCAGCCCGACAACTCATACACTGCACAATTTCATGTGGCCAAACAAAAAATGAGTTTGCACTGAGGGGAACACTCAAATATGTCAATACCTTCCATTACCCGGATCTGACATCATTGAAGTCGAACGGCACCATCTTCAACGAGTTCGAATGGCCGGATTTTGGCCATATAATGGACATCTTCTTGACCTGATATAAAACTTTCATCATCGTGCTAATTGCAGCTGCACTGGCTCGTTTACCCAATGGAGAACAGAGGAGATAAGAAAATCATATGTGATATACTAAGGATTGCAAAAAGTCACTTGGAGAATGGAGGAAAAATTGTAACGGCTTGGAGCCCACTGACAGCAAAAAAGGAAAAGGAGTGGCGAATAATGATGCACTTCTGGAAAATCCTGGACGAGAGACTAGTAAAAATGGGCGAGGATTAGGTGGTGACTACGTCCAATAGCCAGATCATGGACGGGAAAATTTACATGGAAGCAGGTAGCCCGGAGACCTCCGCGAATTTCCACCATCCGTACTTGGGAGTGGGTGCGGCCAAAACTCTACCTAGCGATACGGGAAAGAGCAAAAGGAATCAAGCTCCCTGATATAGAGCGGTCGTCGGGGACGACGACTACGCGGAGGGGGGGGGCATGTGGAATAGGGAGGTCAAGAGAAAGTTGCCGTGCAGAGGCGGGCCACCTCTCAAGCGCGGTGGGTCATGCTGACCTACTCACAGGCGGGAGGCAACACCAGGTGGGTACGGTAGCTAAGTGAGGTCTGCGGCCTACCCGCCTGAGGCATGACCCACCCGCTATATAAGGTGGGGGGAAAACACACTGGTCAAGATTCTTCCGTCGAGTAGCCGCCGGACTCCTCCACCAAGCAGCCGTCAACGTCCTTCGCCACCACCACCGTCAACCGCCGCCTTCACGACTCCAGAAGCCGCCACCTGCACGACTCCAAAAGCCGCCACCTGCACGACTCTAAAAGCCGCCACCTTCACGACTCCAGAGCCGCCACCTCGACTCCAGAGCCGCCACCTCGACTCCAGAGCCGCCACCTCGACTCCAGAGCCGCCACCTCCACGACCCACACAACAGGACCGCGCCGGAATTTCGTCGTTTTGTTAGTTGATTTTGTTGCCGTTTTTCAGATAAACTTTTAAAAAAGTCGTGTTCTCTAGCAGAAAAGGGTCAACAGAGTCCTTAATCCAGTGACCACCCTAGTCACTGGTCGTACATGGGGGCCAAACCAATCTAAGGGCCGTTGACAACTTTTACTGCTGAACACGGCAGAGGAAGGTAGCGGAAAGGGATCAGAGTTTCTCTGGTTGCTACAGACAGCCTCACTGCTCACCGAAGAAGGAAGGTGTCAGTAGACTAAGAAAGGAGTGCGAAGAAGGAACACTCCATAGCCGGATCTATACCGGATCACCAATAAAAGATGGTTGTCTGCAGGGAGCAACGAGCCCCAATGCAAAGAGAGATGGTCGAAGAAGACATCAACGAAGTATTAATGGAGGAGCAGCAGAACACACCGCCAGAGGTGAGCAATCCTGAAAGTATTTCCATGGAAAGTTGTGGAAACTGGTCGGATTGTGTGAAGGTGGTGCGAGAAGCGAGAGAAAGGGCACTGATGATGCTAGCCAAAGCAAAAATAGCTAAGGAAGTGAAAGGTGGCCTAGAGAAAGAGTGGGCTTTAGTAGGGGAGGCAATCGAAAAACTTGTGAATGAGATAATTCACGTGCCTGCACTTCCGAAGGAGTTAATAAAGGGAATTGCAGAGACTTTCACACAGAGAGGAATAGAGTCTGAGGAAGAGTGGGAAGAGTATATAAAAACGGTGGAGAAGGATGGAGAGCTGATAAGTGAGCTATGCGAAATGTTTGAAACAGACATTTTCCAGCTCAAACACGCGATCGAGGAAAGATGCAGGAAGACACACAATGAGGAAGACCCCAGTGCGAGAAGGGGTAAGCAAGTGAAATGCGAGCATGCAGTTCAAAACATGAGTGCTGACTCAAGAAACATCGCGTTCCAGGAGACAGCCTGTCCGACTGGTCCGACATCTGCATGCAGTTGGCAGAAACATGGAACGACCCAAAGAGCGACAGCGGCACACGTGGACACAGGTACGGATGCAAATGTGCATTTGGTTAATTACCTAAGAGCCATGGCATGTGCTGACCCGGGAGTCTATAAAGGGTCGAGGGGAGAAAACTTCCAAGAGTTTGTAAGGAAGTTCAAGCGGAAATATGGTGGTGTTATTTCCTGTGAGGAAACATTGATCGAGATATTAGGTGATGACCATTTAGCAGGAAGGGCCAAAAACATATTTACCTCACTGCCAAGCGCAGTAAAGGAAGGAGGTCTGGAAGTAGTGACCAGGGAGATGGCGAGGTTATTAGCTTGTGACTCAACAGCGAGAAGAATGAGAGCGCTAACCGAGCTGAAAAATTTAAGAATAAGGCCTGGTCAAGAGGTCGCAGAATTTTGCGTAGTCCTAGAGAAAATAGGCAAGCAAGCGTATCCAGAGAGGACAACGGAAGACAGGTCAATGGAATACGCTCAAATTCTTCTGGATAATTTGAGCGCTTGGCCAGAACACGTCCAATTAATAGGGGCCCTCCACCGGGTAGAACCCAATAAAGCGTACGAGGAGATAAAGCAGTTGGCAATTAGTATAGAGCAATCAAAGATAGTGCTGGGAACCAACAGGAAGAGCCCGCTATCTTGGAAAACTAGGTACACACATTATCAAAGTGGCAGGGAGCAAAAACCACCTGATTGCACGGTAGGAAGATCGATGGATTTCGATCGTATGGTAGATGAGGGGCAAGAGGCTCGTTCAAGAAACAGAGTCAATTTACCCAGCCCTGGTAATCCAAGGCGAGAAAGAGACAGTCAGAAAGAGCAGAGCAAAAAGTGTTACCACTGCTCAAGATTCGGACATTTTGCGAGAGAGTGCCCTACGAGAGCAGTTAGGGTGAATAGCACGGCCCAGAGGAATGTTCAGGTTAGGGACAAAGAAGCAAAGATGTCATCAATTATAGAAGAATGTCGTAGCCTGGGAATGGCGACCCAAGAAGACACGGGAGCGAGTGATCTCTTCGGCACTCAAATTTTGATGGAAATAAACCTTCTTGAAGAAAGCTATAAAGCTTTAGTAGACACACGGTCAATGATCAGTATAATCCCGACAGGAGTACTTGCAAAAGCGCAAGAGAGGGGATTTGACGTCGACACCTTGTCGGTAGTGCCCAAAGCCAAACTCAGACCGGTATTTGACGCCTCAAACAACAGAATGAATTTTGAGGGCGCAGTTTATATTCAGGTGGACACAAAGAGTGGGCATTCAGGGTTAATACCGTTCCATATTAGCCCCACAAAAGAAGCCGAGGTAATAATAGGAACTAATGCGTTAAGCAGACTAGGAGTAGAAGTGTCAATAAATAGAGAATGTAAACCGAAGGAGGAATTGAATGAAGTAAATAAAGGAAATCTTGTGGTCGTGATGAAACGCCTTTACATACCGCCACATAACGTGAGCCTGGTTCCAGTTAAATGCGAAGGTGACTTAGGAAATGATAAGGAAAGGGTTATATGGCCTTGTAAGCAAGGAGTAGAACCAGGAGTATATCTGATCAAAGATCGAGAAACCACAATTTCAGTTTTTAACACTGGCACGGATCCGCTGATTCTGAAAGAGGGGGAAATCGTCGGACACTGGGAAACGGATAAGTGGCACGATCAGTGGGAAGACCTCAATCCCCTTCTATCTGACAAGGTTGATCATGAATTATCAGGAAATGAGAGACTGCAAAAGTTGGAAGAGTTGCTGTCAGCAAACACGGAAGCCCAAAAACTGGATGAAAAAGTAAATTTTCTTCTGAAGAAATACCAAGGAACTTTCTCAATTTCGGATCGAGAATTGACTCAGACGAACTTAGTCAAAATGACCATCGATACGGGGGAATGCGCACCTATCAAGATGAGGGCAAGGCCAGTTCCACTGGGTCTGAGGCCGAAACTCAAAGAGCTGCTGACAGATCTGCTAGAAAGGAAGGTTATAGAACATAGTAAATCAGAGTGGGCTTTTCCCATAGTCCTCGTTGAAAAGAAGGACGGTTCGATTCGGCTATGTGTGGACTATAGGGAACTTAACAAAAAGATCAAACTGGATGCGTATCCACTGCCAAGTATAGAAGCGCTTCTCCAAAGTTTATCAGGAAAACGATTCTTCTCAACATTGGATATGTGCAGCGGATACTGGCAAATTCCTCTAGCGGATGACGCTAAGGAAAAGTCAGCATTTGCCACACCAGAAGGACTGGACCAATTCAGGGTAACACCATTTGGGCTGAGCACGAGTCCGCCAGTGTTTCAAAGGTTGATGAATACTGTCCTTGGAGATCTTCTTGGCTGTGAAGTTTTCTGTTATATCGATGATATAATGGTCTCCACAACGTCCAAACAAAGGCACCTTCAGCTTTTGGAAGAAGTATTTCAAAGGTTGACAAAAGCAGGATTGCGGTTAAAAGCGCAGAAGTGTCATCTACTAAAGAGCAAGGTAGCTTTCCTCGGACATGTTATCGACGGAGACGGGGTGCACATGGATCCGGAGAAGGTATCCGTCATCCAAGACTATCCAGTGCCGCAAACGGTCAAGCAACTCCGAAGCTTCTTAGGTATGGCTTCCTTCTACAGAAAGTTTTGCTTAAGCTTCTCGAAGCAGGCGTCTTGTCTCTTCAGTCTGACTTCGTCGAAGAAGAAGTGGTCCTGGGAAAAGGACTATCAAGAAGCATTTCAGAAGATGAAGGACATGATTTGCTCGGCACCAGTCCTCAAACAGCCAGATGTGGATGCCGCCAGAAGTGGTACCAAACCGTTTTGTATATGCACGGATGCATCGACATATGGTTTGGGAGCAGTGCTATCCCGAGAGGGTGAAGACAAGCAAATTCATCCGATTTTCTTCGCATCCAAAAGCTTGAGCAAAGCGGAGAGAAGATATCATGTAACAGATTTGGAGGCACTTGCGGTGGTCTTTGCAGTACGGCGCTTCCATATGTCTATATATGGCCTGCCTACCATCGTTATGACGGATCACCAGCCTCTAACGGCACTTTTCAAGCGTACTAATGTGTCACCACGAATTCTGAGATGGTCACTCGAACTGCAAAGGTACAATCTAGAGATTCGCTACGTGAAGGGAAAGGCAAACGTGGTGGCAGATGCACTCAGCAGGAGCGTACCTACAGCGATGGAGTTGGAGTCGCTCGAAGGAGAAAATGAAGCCGTAGTGAATGCCGCTACAGTCGAAGAAGAATCAGAATGGATGAAAGAATTGAGGAACGATCCACAACTAGGAGAACTCATTGATATGATAGAAAAGGAGGAATGGGATGAAGAAGTAAGAATGACAGGTGAAAAATAACCCTTAAGAGTGGCAGACTTTGCATTAGAAGGCAAAGGATTGAAAAGGTTCTTAGGATGCGGTAGGGCGGTAGACGTGGTCCCTAAACCGTATCGCCATGAAGTCTTCAAGGAAGCGCACAACGGTGTCTTTGCAGGCCACTTCAGTGCTGAGAAAATTTTGAAAACTTTGTCCAAACGAGTGTACTGGCCAGGGATGGCGCAGGATATACATAAGTGGACGCGTCTATGTCAAAAGTGCTTCGTACACAATCCGCGAGAAAAATTGGTCCCACCTCTGAAGCCAATTGTAACCTCGAGACCCTACGAGATTATAGGAATAGATGTACTGGAATTGGGACAAACGTCAAAAGGGAATAGATATGCTGTAACCGTGATCGATCACTTCACGAAGTATGCCGCAGCGTATCCAGTACCGGATAAATCGCAGAAACAATAGCCAAAACGCTTTTCATCAGATGGATTGCAGAGGGTTGCAGATGGCCCCAAGCAATCTTATCGGATAAAGGAGGTGAATTTGTAAACCAGGTGATAAATGAGGTCGTGAAAATAACGAATATAACCACATCACCACGAAAGGGTATAACCCAAGAGAGAATGGACTAACGGAAAGGCTTAACGGAACAATCGTTGCCATGTTACGCAAAAGCACGGTTATTCCGACAGAGTGGGATACAAGGTTACCCTTCTGTATGATGGCGTACAACATGATCCCTCATCGCGCAACCGGGGAAAGTCCATATTTTCTTCTGCACGGGATTGATCCGGTATTCCCGTCAGAAATCATACCAAACGCGGGTATAAGTCGATACATGGTGGACGAATCGCTAAGCGAATACAAAACCGAAATACTTCAAGCTATAGCAGAGGTACACGAACGTGTAAGGGAATATAACGAACGCGTAAGAGAGAAAATGAAAAACGAATATGACAAAGCAAATAAGGTAAAAGATAAGAGATACCCGAAAGTAGGAGAAAGAGTGTATGTGTGGTCGCCGAATGAGAAAGCGATGAAAACACATCCAAAGTTAGTAGGTGACTGGTCAGGGCCGTATAGGGTTATTGAAGTGAGCGATAACTCAGCTCTGGTAACAAGAATCGGTCGGAATAGCGAACCCATTCGAATTCAGTTCGACTCACTAAGGATCGTCCCTAGAGAAATTTCGGACGAGCCCGTGGAAACAGCACATGTCAGAGGTCGCAAGGGTGAAAGGTGAAAGTTCGGAGAGTTTATAGTGACTGTTTCAGAGGTGCAGTGCTTCTGAGCCCCGCCGACAAGGGTCACCTGCAATTTCAATGCGTGGACGACTGCTTCGCAAAGACGACGTTGAGTGATATCCAGGGGATACAGTTCCCAGGAGCATACGGGAGGCAACCATTTGGAGACCCATGGACGGCATGGAAGACCGCATCAATTTTTATAAGAAAGGAGCTCACCACTATGCAGAAGGTAGAACTGGTCAGGAATCGAGCAGTGTCCCTGGACACTGAAGCGTTGAGGAAAGTGTTGACGGTCGCATATTCGGTCTGCACGGAGTGGACGGAATTTATATGCACCACGAGGAGCATCGCGAAACACGAATCGATCGATCAGAACTGCGTGATCGACTTCTACAGGATCGCATTCGAAGATTTGAAGAAGGAACTGCAAAAGGATGAGAGGGAAGCAAGGAGCTGGAGAAAGGGACCCACGGGTTTTGCAGCCCCCGAAGAGGCTTTGCTGATGGAACGCGACGGCTCCAAGGGCGGATTAACCACGAAAGTGGTGTCGACATACAAGCAACTTAGGAATACCCTCGAAGATCTGATTGATCTATCTATATGGAAGTACTCTCGGGATAGGCGTCCTTAAAATAGTCTTCCGGCTTCTGTAGATAATCACTTGTATTCCACCACGCGCAGCCCGAACGATGGTATGCGCCCTTATAAAATTCTGCAGGAGCAAGCAAACTAAATATAAGAAAAATACTTAAAACGGTCGAAGACACCCACCGTTTTAGAAAATTGTCACAAAAAAAATGTGCATATGTATATACTCATGTGCCCATACTCCGAAAACTTTTGAATGTACAAGCCAACGGAAGAGACGCCCTATCAATAAAAAAGCAACACATTAATTTCAGAACATGGAACAACTACAGCAACAACTACAAGAAACTAAAGATCAACTGGAGAAACTGCGCGAAGCCATTCCGCTTCCATCGCCACAGGAAGTGTATGCGAGGATCATCAACCAATATTTGGAAGTCGACCGATGCGCAAAAAAAGTCGCCTCCATATCCAGACACATCCAAACTATTAGCCGATCGCAAACGTCGCTGGAATGCAGAGCACATCGCATTTCCATCATTTTACTCAAGATCGAGAACCTTCGCATACGCCTAGCTGCCACCAAACTTCACTTGACTACCTTAGTGGCTTTACCTCCACTACTCTTTGCCACTGGAGTGATCACAAAGCCACTTCGGGACGAATGGATGGCGCGACCATTTTACAACGATGAGAGGAACCTCCTGTTAACTGACCCCGACAGGGTCAAAATGGGAGCAAAAGAGCTAATGGCGACTCTCGATAGCCACAGGACCTATTTATCAGATCTCCGCGATTCACTTCAACTGGAACAATTAGAAGAAGAAATCTCATCCCACGACGAAGTAAGAAACGCACTCAAGAATGTACAAGAAACCGTAGAAAAATTCGCAAACCAGCCCGGGAGGAGCGCCGCCGCGCAACAACGACACGATCACGACCAGCCTGAGGAACCTTATGAGACAGAGGACGAGGATGAAGAGCTCGAAAGTGACGAACCAGAATCAGACGGAGAAGACATGAGGAACGAACAAGCTCCGCGCGCGATTGAAATGGGAAATGAGCAAAAGGAAGTGGTGCCAGCTCAACGTCCGAGGCACGTCATAGAAGCGGAGTTACACGAAGAAAGTAGAGCGTCAAACCAAGTAGCCAGGATCATAGAGGACTTGATGAGCCTCCCAACATGTCCCCCGCGACGCCGCGGCGGCGGACTTCCAAGATCAGTAGCTCTGCGAAACCCGCCCATCAAATGCGCCTTCTGTCGGGCGACCGGATCCCACCGAGCGGACGCATGCACTCGCGTGAGATCGGTTCGGGAAAGACGCATACTCGTACAACATCAGAAGAAATGCGGTCGCTGCTTGGAACAATGTCCTGGGAATTCTACATGCCGCATGTTCCATGCCAAGTGCATTTATTGCAAAAAAGAAGGTCTCTGCGAATTGCCGGATCAGGTGTTGGAAACGTGCGATAAACTGTAAAAAGCGCAAAAGCAGGCGAACCACCACTCCCAACGCATCAAAGAGCTAGCTGACGAACTACGGCGCCAGCACTAATTCCCGGTCTTCAGCGCCGCCGGGAATAACGCGGTAACACGCGATTTTCGATAATTCTATCATTAATCAATCAATCTTGACCATGACTCACAACACATGAAAAAGTGACTTGATTTCAGTTGCCAGGGCGAAAACATGGTACAATGGTGTCTGGCTAAGGACCACACAAGTGCAACTACGAGTCAAACAAAGGAGCTGCCATGGTCCAGTCAACTCGTCAGTCATCAGTCAAGCATCCCACGACCTTAGCTTCTTCATACTGTAACACTGTTCCCATTACAATCTCGACGCATCGAGCTATAGTGACGAAGAACTTAAACGACTATACTAGATATAACGACTATAATATCGGTATAGTTTGTATATTCACAAAAGTATTATCTGCACCGAAAATGGAGCAGCGAGCTGTTCGATTACTAAAACGTTGTCGTAAGACGGATAGAAAGCTGGTGTTAATCGGGCGACCCGACGGGTTTCAATTAGAGGCTGATACAACAGTCGAGACAGCTAGGAATGGTGCAGTTGTTACTCTATGACCCTCGATCCCACCCTCTCTCTTTGCCATGGCGAGGGTTACGCTTTATTGTATATGAGGCCGCAAAAAACCTACTTGTCGGTTGTGATGAATCCGTCGCGAACCCATCCATGGGCTCTGTGATAGATCCTAATCTTTCCTGGCCAGAGTCTCGTTGCCCCAAGTGCTTGCTTGACACATGATACGTAAATTAAGTAGGTGTCGTAATCCGATGCATTGTGCCACACATTATCGCAATTCTTAGTCTCTTGAGTGGCTGATGGAAGCACTGTTTTCATGATAAGTAGCTGGAAGAATTAAGTTTTTTTAAGTGACTGTACCGTTCATACACAATGAAGCGCACTGTCTGAAAAACGCAGTGATTTTCCGCGACTGAGTTATTGCGATTGGGCGCACGCTCAAGTACGACTTTAAAATGTACCTAAGCATAGAAGATTGGAATTATTGAAAATTACCTTTCCCGAGGAAAATTCTAATGAAAAGGTTCCCAGGAGAATTTTTTGAACTACGAAGAGATTTTGACTGTGAAGATCTGGGAATTAGTCTTCTCCTATTATATTTTCTCTTCGTGGACGGCTACCGAGCCCCTTGCCGCTTTGGACAGATTTACTCGCAGTGGGGAACATGAGCGTGGTATCGAACGGGATGATTTTTGTTGAGTGAGGGATACGATTGTGAAGAGCGTTAACGCACCCCTAGCAACCCAGATTGGGAGAGTGGAATTCAGATACAGTTCGACTGAAGGAACGCCTAAAACAACTCAGTGAATTTTCTATAACAATTTTGAGGATAACCTGCAAGACGCCATTATCTGCTCCATTCCAGTTAGATGGTTGAGTGAATTCCCAATTACCCCAGTCCTGTAGGAACTTCACAGCGAACTCCGTATTCCTAACCTGAAAGAGACGTTTATCTCTTGAATTGAAGAAAAGAAAATTAGTTTACTATATAGTTGCCACTGGCGATTTCCCAATTGAAAAATCGCTCATAAAAGAGGATATCGACACGGTCATCAATCCACTCCTCTATGCAATGGTTTGGGTTGACGACTCCTAGAATTAACATGTTTTACGGGATTTAAATAACATTCAACTATGGGTTCAAATTGCAAGTAATCAAAAGCAAGTTGATTGGCACTGATAAATTATCTAGACAGAACCATTCGCTCGACTATCATTTCATTACAAGAAACTTTCAAATAATTAAAAACGGGTAAATCCTGATGATAAATCATAAAAATTATCTAAATGCTGTATTACTGAGCTGTTTTCTTGAGTTCTTGAGCTTTGATATAAGCTTTATTAGGCTGTCGCTTCAAAGTAGTAGCCTTTGTTAGAACCTGAAAGGATAGAACCAGTTTGCGTCTATCCGATCGAACGTCTCCAATGTCCCCAACCCCGCCCCCCCCCCTTTGAAACCAACATGGCGCGCAGATGATTTGAAGGAGAGCCGCTCACCGAAGCTTCGTGGATTCTTCGAAACCATCCAACAAGAGATGGTGATAAACGGCCAGGTTCAGCTGTGGCACGCCTTCATTCGAAGTCTCTGCGCAAAGGCCAACCTTATATAAAGCCGTAGCTCCCTCGTGATTGCGACGCATTCTTCTCTTCGAGTAGTTCCAGGAGGAAGGAAATAGTTTTTTTCCTAAGCCTTAAGTGGCAACGAACTCTGGAGTAGGGTGACAACCTCGTGCGAAAAGCTAGGACGGAGTGCGAAATATCCGTTTGACTCATCCACGCCGGTGCTCCTTCCCTCTTGGACCTAAGGTCATAAAACTGCATGTTTCAGCTGAGAAACGTGCTGAGTACGGGCTAACCTCCTTACATGCGCTCTAGCGCTCAATACTGAAAAAAGCGGAGGTCTCTCAACCACATTATACTAGAGCTACAGCCAATTCTAGGACGATTCTTAATTGGAGCTTGTGAAAATCGTGACCCTTTGCTGCTCCTCCGACTTTTCAACCTCTACATCAGGACGACATGGAGTATTGCTCCTCCATCTGGTCACCGTACAAGCGGTCACTACTTGATGAACTTGAGAAGGTTTAGAAAACCTTCACTCACCGCTGCTCCTTTCGTACGGTGAGCGACTTCAGAGACTCGGAGGAATACCACTTGAATCTTATGAAAAGTAATCGATTCGAGTAATCGATTTGATGTATAAGCTGATCAAAGGATTCCATAACGCGTGAACCACTTGAGCGCAGTGCGCCAAAACAATAAATAAATGTAAGATGGGAGGGCATGGACATGAGAAACCGTTAAGCTGAAAGCTTTACATGATGTAACTTGTTATGACTTGATGTTTGTTAACAAAGAAGGTGAGGGCAGGCGGGGTCTCGGTAGTGTAAGTGATAAGAGCACGGTCCCCGGAAAGGACAAGTACGGGTTCGAGACCCGTCCGAGACTGAAGTTTTGTCCATAAATCGCCAACCTTGTGAGACTTTCGTATTATTATGGTTGAACTCAATTTTGCTGACCCATATTTGGTCTAGTCTATGACGTTGCATTTGGAACCCCTTGGCAGAGTTTGGACGGTAAGAGGGGCTTCTCCCAGATACAGTTCTATTAATTAAGTCTACTCAGGACCTTAGAAATTTCGCCGGCAAAAATCCAAAAATTGGTATATATGGTATATTACTGTTGTATGAAAAAATGTCTGAGTGGGGAATTTCGATCACATTTCCTAGATGTTCTGCCGCCAAAAAGCCATTATCATACCTAGCCCTATGAGTAGAAGTATAAGGAGTCGACCTTAAAATTCGTATAGACTGCACATCACTTTTCGCAAGACAATTGTGGAAATGGACTGCGAACGTAAAAGATTTGGGACCATATCCGAGATCGAACGAGTGCAACAATACAGAGGGAAGCCTCCTAGCACAGTGACTCAAAATTTACAATAACTTCTGGACTAGTCACGTCGGCTTCATGATTTCCAGAAATCCGTTCAGCCACCGTGCGTGGCGACCTCCCCTTAAAATCACAAGCTGAACTGCGAAAGTCATCGGGTTACCTGTTAGTCGGCTTTACCCTAAATCGGATAGAATCACATATTGGATTCATCCACTCATTAGATTCCGTCCGAAGGTGCTCTTCTGAGAACTGAATTAAAAGTATTCCTTTGACATACACTTGTCTGACAGAGAAAAATATTATCAACTTTTGCTAGAAATGTTATTCGAAGCAGTCTCATTTCGATGTCCAATACTCTGGAGTCGCACCGTGGACCGCTAAAGAGTTAGTTCAGTTTATTCTCTGAAAAGAACTTCGGAACCATTGAAACGGCTGTATGGTGGTTTCGAATAATCCACAAAGATGCGCTGAGTGGTTCTTCTTCGAATCACCTTGTAATCTGCGGGTTTCGAACTTTGGCATCGGAGACGTTCAATCGGATTACCACAAACTTTAACATCCCTTCAGGCTCTAAAGGAGGCTATTCCGCCGAAAGGTAAGCCCGATAAAGCTTGTTATTCAAACGTCGCGGAGAGTCCAAGAAAACAAATCAGCAATACAGCAAGTATGCGGCGGTTCATAGAAAGGTCAAGGCGTGGAACGCCTTTTGAAAATGGTTTCCTGCATGGTATAGGGGCATGAGCACTGAGTACAGAACTATGGTCCATTTCCGCTAAATGGCCTTCTGAATGCCAAAAAGGAGTGAAAATGATTTTGTCAGAAATTGCCATTTAACCCACTAAGCGTCGTTTGTTTTATTCATGGCGTCGACTGCCCGCACACTAAAAGGCGCCGGTGAACTGCAACGTGGACGGTAGCAAAAAAGGGAGCCACGTATTGAAACATGTTGAAAAGTGCGGGGAAGTTTCATATGTGCTCTCCACGATTGACCTAGAGGCATAGGTTGGATTGATGGTCCGGATTCCCGAGGCTTTGCCGTTTTTGCATTTTATGCTGCCACCTTCAGATCGGCTCCATATTGCCCCAGGGTGAAAGCAAGTGCCTGACTGGTCATGGTCGTGATAAGGACCAGCGATAACCTATACAAGTCGTTAGAATTCGATATGTGACGCACTATCCATGAAAAAGCTTCCAGGCTTCACACTCTCAGGAGTATAAAGGGGTCTCTTCATTTCACACTACATAAGTGTTGTAATGGGGGTCAAAACCCTATAATATGGTTCCTGTTCGATGGAAGCTGTCCTCGACCTCGTTCGTCAATGCGAAGATAACATATTCAATGCAGCTATCGATTCCAACTTTTCGCTGGGCTTCAACTGCGGACTTTGTGGGAGAACGAACCATATTCTCTTTCATTTCATCCTCTTGCTTAAGTATCCATGAGCATTAGGCTTGGTATAAAAAGCTGTCACCCCTGAAGGAAATCATTCAAGCGTCAGCTTACTAGATAATGACTGGATGAAGGGTTTGGGCGATACCCGTCCCCAACACACGTTCCCCTGACTCCACGTCCTGCTATGGATGACTGGCACGACGCGAACAAAAAGGACATTGCTAAAGTCGAGGTGACTGCAGAAGATACTGATCGTGAGGAGAGCAGGAAATGGAGATGACCAACGAGAACGGTGGACAAAAACTTTCAAACGGCGCGAGATCAGCTAGGGTAAAAGAAGGTGAAATCATCAAAACTAGATGTGCCTTTCATCGGAATCTTCAGTTAACGAGAAAATGCAATTCCACAGAAAAATCTTGATGTTGCTACAGAAACTGGTAAGGAATGGTGTTCACCAGCCTAATACATTCTGTTGCTTTCTGCCTCCCAGGACCCGTCTCTAGAGCAGGAAATAAATACAAAAAAAGAACTAAACCCTTAGTCACAAGGATCGCTGTTGATAATATGAGCTTCTACGGATCACTTGTTTCACAAGGAAAATTAAATGTGTGGTAGTCATACATTGAAAGGATTGATATAATAGATAATTCAGGCTTCATTAGAAACGGAACAGTGATGCTGAATCGCACTACTGCATTACACTTAGTTTCTTTTCCATGATTTCTTTCGCAAACCTCTCTTGAAAATTTGGCAGAACGCAATATTAATTATCTTGCACAGTTAATTCACAAGCCGAAGAGTGGATCGGTGATCTAACAAATGTTAGAGGAGTGACCAACCAGTGTCAGCATCGAGCACAAGCATCCAATCCGTGTCCGGTAGGTAAGCTGCAGCGGCACAGTGCTTCTTGAAAAATAGCTAGAACGAAACATCTCAAAATAACCATTAACTAATCGCATTATTAGTGAAGAAATAGCCATGAAAAAGAATGCAGTTCAAATAAAAACAGACTACGAAATTCCATGTGGCAAGCAGTGCATCCCACTAGATAAAAACTGTGAAAGGTTCTTCCTGGAAAAAAACTTGAATTTTTTGTGAAACTTTTCCACTTAGATAAGGTGACCGAATTTTCTCACTCTCACTGCAGGTTTACCAATAATCAATATGCTCCAATACCTACCTCTTCCAGAAATCGACTTTGCTTTTTATCAAACGGTAGGCTACACCTAATCCCCTTGAAACATTACCTGAATGACACGTGTCAGTTGAGTATGTGTCTACTTGCACACGAAATTACCAGTTGGGCGCCGCAATTAAAGGCAAGGTTTACGATAATTTTGAGGTACAATTTTTAGGTAGAAAAGTGAAAGTGCTGATGTAGAGGGATACATCGGTAACGAAGAAAGCGAGATTTTCCTGTCATTTGCCCATTTTACACGGTGCTTAGGTTTTTGGAGCCAAATTATGACTTTGCCCAAGGCTTCAACCATCGCAATCTTGAGCAACCTCTTTGGGATAACTAAATTTCGGAATAGCTGAACAGGCGGAAGCGAATTCGTCGCCTGTGGTCAGTAATGACGATGGGGGGTAATAATAAAGTCGACTTCATATATAAAGCGATTTTGGGAAGTTAAGGACGCTTTTGCTTTAGACTGTTAATTTCCGATCTTAGCTACGTGCAGGCCCGTAAACTTCGAGTTTCGATCATACCTCCTTCGACAGCCCTGTACTTATCTTCGGATTTTACAGGTTGTTCCAAAATTGTGGGCGCCAATTCATGGCAATGTATTTAAAGGTCTTAGGCTGAGAATGCCAGTGAAATCTGTATTCACGTTTACTTGCTTTATGTGCAATAACAAGCGACAGTCACTTTGCAAAATACTCCCATTCAGCCGGTACAGAAGCCGAAGACCGTTTCCGACGGAACGCATATTGCACTCAGGTATCCTTTTCTATTTTTTCTTAGCAGTTTTTGAGTCTTACTTTTTAAGACTCCAAACTGGGATTGCAATTTCGTCAGGTTCTCTACCAATCAGTTATCGGGCAGAAGAATCAAGTGGCTGGGATTTGGAGAGCAGGACCGCTATTCCACTTACTGAAAAAGTTGAGCAGCTGGCACCGGCAGCACTCCTAGGCGAGTTTGGTTCTGTGGGATGGAGAATCGTCTTGCTGAAGGGAGCACGAGCTGTTGCATGAGGCGAGTCCGATGGTTTTTGTTGAAATTTACTGCACCGATGAAATTACGGGTATGTGAAACACATTACATCGCTTTGCTGTTCTTCCAACAACTTTTTTCGTAAGAGATTGCACTTCCGATGTTTCTGTTCAGAACACGACCTTTTTATTCGCATCTTTTATTTACACCAGTGTAAAAGTAAGGAATAATGACCGCATAAGCCGAAATGTGGTTAGGGGGGGAGGGGGTGTCATCGCTTTTATTCCACACTGAGGGCTTCGCAGAGAAAAATAGCCGACCTTACCGGTGCTTCGAGAAGCTCTAGACAATCTAAGCCCGTGGAGGTGAGGAGTGCCAAACCGACAAACACACAAAGCGACACACAAGTTACTGCTTTTTTAATAAGAGAGATGCTATTATTCAGCATATGTTAATAATACTTGTCAAGCTGGTACCTGATGCTCCCCTTACATTAAAAAAACGAATATTCCTTAGTGCGCTAAGTACGTGTATCTAGGCCGAGGATTCACAATGAAGATCGACCTTGCTATGAAGCCAAGCAGGAGGAAGCGCGTGGTGTGGACAGCATTCGATGAAATCTAGGGAGTAATGAAGAAGATTGAAATCGTTACATATACAGAATGCGATTTTTTCATACTGGACTCCTTTGACTGGCAGGCAGGGATAGTCGAGTGGATAAGAGTATAGGCTCACGTCTGCACCTAGAGGGAGTGCGCCTTCGATCCCTGCCGAGGCAACTCCGTGCCTTGCAAAAATTGCAAAAATGGTATCGGTACCAGCGTCAGGCCCAGATAGACAGGCCGGCTGATGGAGAAACCAGTCACAACAAATATGTCTAAAGTCTCAAAGAGCATCAGTGATAAAGTTAGGACGTCACTCGGAAATGGCGCACAGGACCCCCGCCTGAGTTCTGTGTACAGTATGCGAAGGCTACCGAAGAGTGAACAACCTCGGTCAAAGAAGTTAGTTCGAATTGGGACTCTGAACGTGCGTTCGCTTACTGAGAAGTCCCGTGAGGTCGCCGACCTAATGAAGCGCAAAAATTTCCAAGTCCTATGCCTTCAGGGCATCCGCTGGAAGGGAGCAAAGGCCAGAGAAATCAGGGAGGGTGTCAAACTCTTCTACAACGGAGAAGATACTTAACGAAATGGTGTGGCCACAGCAGTCGAGTCAGGTGAGGTAAGACACGAAGGAGGGGCACTGTACAATAATATCAGTGTACGCACCCCAAGCCGGCTGCCCCGTTTACGAAAAGGATGGGTTCTATCTGAGCCTTGAAGTGGCCATCCGATCGGTTCCGGAGGGAGGTTCCTCACCATAGCAGGTGGTCTGAATGGGCACGTCGTTAGAGAAAGGAGGGGATTGTAAAGGGTGGTACATGGGGTAGAGGTGTAGGAGTCAGAAACGAAGAAAGAAAGAGGGTCCTTGCCCTGGCCATAGCCCACGACTTGGCAGTCTGCAGCACCTTCTCCGCGAAAAGGAAGTCCCAGAAGGTAACCTACAGCAGTGGAGGGAAAAAACGGAACTAGATCGTGTGCTAGTAAGAAGTTCGTCCCTCAAAACTGTAAAGAACATCAAGGTACTGCCCGGAGAAGATCTGGCTCAACAGCACAGACCTCTTCTAGCAGACATAGTCATTAATTTCCTAAGAAATGAAGGACAAGAACGGAACGGAGGATCCGGTGGTGAAAGAAAGTCCAAATTCCGATGGACCAATCTAGCAGACTTGGAGAAACGCTGTGAAGGTCATCTTGCGAGGTGCAAAGGAAACGCTGGGAGAAACACGAGGTGGTTTTCGAGGGGACAAGGAAGCATGATTTCGGAATGATGAGGTCCCACGAGTTGTGAGGCAGAAGAAACCGACTTACAAGCGCTGGCAAAGGACACAAGCTCTAGAGGACCTAACTGCCTGCAGAACTTCCAAGAGGCCCGCCAAGGCTGCTGTCGCGAAGGCGAAGATCACGGAAATGGACGCCCTGTATGGAAAACTCGACAGTAGAGAGAAGAGAAGCTCGTCTTTTGTCTGCGGAAGCGCGTCACCGCGCCACTCAGGACATTGGGCTAGTGAAGTCCGTTAGGAACAGCGAGGATGTAATCCTGAGGAAGCCTACCGAGGTCAGGCGTAGGTGGAAGGAATACTTCGAAGGGCTCTTCAACGGAGAATTCGCCGTAAGAACAGCTCCCAGTTAGAGGCAACGGCTGGCCTCATCAATCTCAGGACAGAGAATGAGGTGCATAGAGCAATGGGAAAGATGAAGCTTGGGAAGGCAACTGGTCCGGTGGAGTACCGATCGAGGCATGGAATGCGCACAAACAGCACGGGATAAAGTGGATAAGGTGGCTCAACCGATTCGTGAACACTGTCACCGCTAAAGGAAGAGTCCCAGATGCGTGGAGTAGGAGCACTATCGTTCCATTCTTCACGCAGGGGGACGCGATGGAGTGTTCCAACTACCGGGGGATCAGGTTGACTGCTCACACGATGAAACTGTACGAGCGGCTGGTCGACTCAAGATTGAGAGAATTGGTCACAATCTCACAGGTGCAGTTCGGCTTCATGCCTGAAAGGTCTACAACGGACGCCATCTTCATATCTAGATAAATTATGGAGAAGTATCGAGAGAAGCGTAGACCCTGCTACCTAGCCTTCCTCGATCTGGAGAAGGCTTTCGACCGTCTCCCGCGACAAGTCCTCTGGAGAGCGCTCCGGAAACGAAAGGTTCCAGAACACCTTATCATTCTGGTGAAGGACATGAACGATGGCTCCACCACAACAATACGCACCCACACGGCCATACCGGAGCAATAGATGTCACGGTTGGGGTGCATTAGGGATCAGCTCTGAGCCCGTTCCTCTTCGTGCTCACGATGGACGTCATCACAGAAGAACTCATGGATGGACCACTGAAGCCATCGTCTACGCTGATGACACCGTTCTGATAGCGGAGAGCAAGGAAGAACTCCAGGATAAACTCCAGAATTGGCACAGGGTATTGGCGGAGATTGGCGGAGAGGTAGAGCCATCGAAAAGGTCCAGGACTTCTGCTACCTGGGGAGTGATCTAGCCGCTGATGGTAGCGTGGACCAGGCCGAATAAAATCCCGAATAAATACGGCATGTATGAAGTGGAGGGAATCTACCGGTGTCCTCTGCGGCCGTCGGTGCTCCAAGACTCTCAAAGGTAAGGTGTATCAGGCAGTGGTCAGGCCCACGATACTCCACGGCAGCGACTGTTGGCCTTTGAGTAAATACCATGAAGGACAGCTCCACTCCGCTGAAATGAGAATGCTCAGATGGGCCTGCGGCTGGACGCGGCTGGATCGGGTCAGAAATGAAGACGTCAGGACGGCTGTGTAAACAGCCCCAGTTCAACTGAAGTGAGAGAGCAGCGCCTGCGATGGTTCGTGCATGTACTAAGAAGATCACAGAGCCATCCGATAAGGGAAGCAATGGAGTTCGAGGCTCAAGGTAAGCGACCATGAGGAGCCCCAAAGAAGAGATAGCGGGACGTGATCAAGAAGGACCTCGCCGAAGCCATGGTGACGTCAGAGGATGCCGTAGATAGAATTAAATGGAGACGGCTGACAAGAACAGCGGACCCTGCGACGGCGCGGGATTAATGCTAGAAAGAAGTAGAAGTAGTACTTCTTTGACTGGCGGCGCGGACGAATGGAAATGCTAGCGGCACAGGCGATACAGGTGACATTTGACATTCAGTAGTACATCAACACTTTTTTTACCACAATGGCAACTTGCAAATCAGTTTCCATGAATCCTCTATTATGAAGAAACCACGGAGAGGGGTCGAAATAAGTGGTTCGTTCAAGTGAGGGGCAAAACGAGTCATCTATAAACTTGTTTGTATCAGCCAATTTTACAAATTGTTGTGTAAAATTGTTGAATCACTCCTTACTGATCTGTAGGTCTTCCTGCTTGAACAATAGACCGTAGAGAGTTTGACGAATCACCTTTCTACCCAATTTATTCTTTCCCTTGATATGTTTATGCTCAAGTAATTAGCCCAACCGAAAGTTTTCTTGTGAAGCGAAGTCTATTACCTGCTGGTTCAGCGAGCACTTTTTTTGTACCCTTTCATCCGTCATCAGATCCACCAATAATAGAGTGTAGTTGACTCCTTTAAGATAGCACTCTAACGACTGCTGGGCTACTCGGTAGTGCCTGAAAGGCATAAGTCGACACTGTCGGCCACTTTAACCTAAATACTATCTAATCACTTCGAGTGAACCATTTGTATACCTTTCGATATGAACAACTGAAAGTGTCCTTACGTTCGAGCTGACACTCCTTAAACACTAGGCCCCCCTATCTAACAACAGTGAAACCTCACTTAAAATTGATACAAGTGAAATTTGATTGAGGTAGCGTTAGCGTGAAGGGAGCATACTGCTTTGTGATTGATGAAAGTGCTATGTATCGTGTTCAGAAGAGGTAGTTCAGGCCCGGTACACCCAGTTAGGTATTCCGCCTACACGCTTATCGCAACCTCTATTCGTAAAGATGTGAACTAACGTCTCCATCGAGGATTTAACAAACGCAACGAATACGGTGACGTTTCCGAATAGCTTCGGGCAATCGCCCATTGACTCTCTTCTCGGATACGGTGTTCGAGCTCTCAATCTGAATTAATTCTGGGTCAAGGAAATCAAAGTACTCAGGTATCCTCTATAACTCCACGGCCGGTGTATGCGATAACATCCACTCATAGACTTGCTTGCTGATTGCTAAATTACTTTTCACCATAGTATCACTAAATAATATCCATTAAAAACGGTAACTCTGAAACAGCAGACCATGTATGGATCCAATCGTAACAGACCGCTCTGACCGGCAAACCAGCTTCGCCCGCCAGGAGGCATAGAGGATGAATTACGTCAGCTAGCCACTCACTCAGTAATGTTTGCTGCCCTTTGACTGTCTTGTCCTGCATCTCGGCTTAGAATGGCCTGAAACTGAAGGCAAGGCTTATAAGCAAAACAAAAAACGCAGATGTTAAAAAAGACTCTCTTGAGGGGTGTTCATAAATATATTGTTTCAAAATAACTCTTCATCAGCTTTGACTTGATGTTTTAATGACTGATGTTACTTCAGTAAACAAGTACGGGTTCGAGTCCAGTCCATGGCCAAAGTTCTGCCATAGCTCGCCAACTTTGTGAGATCTTCATCTTTCAATGCGATACCCTCCCGTAAACAAAAAACGATACAGGTATCTCTTACTTGAACTAATCAGAAAAAACACCTTCATTGAGCTACTGGTTACGCTGATCGATGGACTTGATTCATCCGAAGCTCATTCAACTAAGCTTCATAATGTTGTAAAGACGCAATTCGATGATGAAGACTCATTGTACATCATTTCCTCCTTGAGAGCCTTTCATTAGACGAACATTACGGCATATCTTGTCAAACTAATAATTTAATGATGACCGCAGATGTCAACCAACCCTTGGGATCCAGTTCACTGGTATCTCGCCTGGGAAACAAAAAGCACAAAGTTGTGTATGGGCTAGTCACCTCAAGTCGTTCCATGAGCTACATACGCAAATACTATTACCACGATTCCGATACTGATACCGGAAATCGAATGCGAGGTCCATACCAGGAACGTCAATGGAATTTATCCTTCACGAAGAGGAGACAGAACTTTTTCTTTTGTAAGGCGGAAGCCACCAAACACACATACTACCGACACATCTTGTCTTGCCCCTCAGCCATGAACGGAGTCTACTCAAAGGCACAGTTCACGGTAATTTTGGGTAATCCAGATTATGATGAAAAATGGAAGACAAGATCGAAACTATTGCGACTAAGGTGAAGAAACTGCGTGCATAGGTGTTTCCAAAGTGAAAAAGGCTTCGAAAAACCGTTAAAAAAGGGGCTGGACGAGAATGAAACCAGAAAAATGAAGAAGAGTGGGGCGTCCGGACGAGCTAAACAGTGCGTTTCACTGCGCGCGTGTGGGTTCTGGTGCGAAAAACAGGCAATGGTAAGCCAAAATTCATTCACTTAGAAGCATAAATAAACAAAGAAACCCTAGTAACGGCAAAAGTAGCTCACCTTTTTCAGCCTCTAGGAGTAGGAAATTATATAAGGGATCGCGGCAGCAAAAAGAAAAATAGAGGAAAAAAGAATGGGAGGAAAGCATCGCCTCATCACTCGGCGATTAGCTGATTGTGCGTGGGTCCTAGAACGAACAATAGCAATCTATTGTCTCGACACTCGCCAACGTGACACCGATCGAGGGGCGGGAAAGCGAACCACTGCAGCAACGGGGCTTCCACTATGCCCTAGACGCCGAGCTTGTAGGAGCGAGAGGGTCCCTTCTACCACCCATGGGGGGCGCTGAGTATTGCTGAAGGCAGAACTCAGTAACCTTTTTATCGTGAACCGTGCCTTTAACTCATGTGTGCAATTAACTAACTTTGTTTGCTCCGTTCCCGTGAACGAAGTTTAGCCCTGCCCATACCATCAGTGTTACCATCCTGTCTCCCGCACCTCCTCCAAATTTAAGTGAGGGCCCAGGAAAAAATTTTGTTTACGCCCAGCCTTTTAGGGGGCAGTTCAGTCCTTCCTCTCACCAACGGTGTTCACGAACACATCGACTATCTAATAGATCCTCATGAATGTAAATGCATATGCCGATCCTCGGAATTCATGGCCTGTGATAGTAATATGAAGTCTTTCCTCCATTCCACTGCACTCAGGAGCTTAAGACCCTTTCCAACCTGCAATTAACGTTGGAATGGCCCAAATACCTTTGGATGTCTGTGAGGATCGTAAAGCCAAGGCCATTTGTCGAACAACAATTATAAGGAGCATGACCAACACTCACCAGCCCCTGCCACTAATTGTTCAGAAAAGTTGTGATCAGCATGGAAAACCGTTTCAGAAGCTGCCATCGACTACTACAATGGATCAATATATGTATCCGATTCCATCCCTTATGGCCGATTAATTTTCTCATCCAAACATCGTGAATTCCCAAGCACCATTTAGGGAATTTCCTGGAGCTGGGGTTAACAATCGTTCTTCATAACTTGAAATAGTCGTAATATTGGCATGCACGTGGGAAGAAAGTGATTTGAAAAAACATTGTTGTTATGAAAATTGAAGAAAGGTGTGAGAAGAAGCTCTGAAATGCTTCGAACGGGCTTTGCCCTCAAATTCAGACCGACAGAGTAGATAACCTATCTCAACGAAGGGAAGGCGGCTACAAGGCGATAGAACATTTTCCAAATCTACTCTACTATTCAAGGAAAAAACACTGCCTTTAAGGCCGTCAAGCTCTAAGCGGTTCAGAGTTGTTGTTTTTAGGACTCTATTTCAGGCTAGAGAAGAAGGTAGCAGCCTATACATCGATATGTGACTTCTTAGCAAATTATCGAACTCAGAAAGCATTCGCTGGTGTATATGGGATACGAATGAGTTAAATGTGGTGACAGCAGTGGCTAGAGCCACTGCATTCCATTGGCAAAATGTAAGGAAGTACTGATTGAGTCGCTTAGTAACTCCTGTCTATCTCAAGCAAGCCAAGTACGTTTCATGCATCATGGTTCACCCGCCTGTGGATAAAGAAGTATACCTTTTATCAATATTCAATTGGAAAATGTTATCTCGGGAATTATTGAAATGCACGCATAACTCTCAACGGGGGGGGGGGGGTGAATACGAGGGGCACGTAGTCCAACTTTGAGCGTTCGGGTAATAATGAGCTTCTCGTAGCGTAGAAAAGACCACCGACCAGACGAACTTTTAGAATATTAACTCCATTATAGCCGCTACAAAAATGACCTTTGTCCTCTAGTTTTGTTTTGCATAATGTAGCTAACCCCAAACACAAAAGAAACTATAGCTCCCCTATAAAGAAAAATAAGATCAATCAACATCTATTTTTGAATGGTCATGAATCATACCATCTATCTATCCCGAACTTAAAAAATGGAGGGGTGCAGTTTTCTTAAAAACACATCCCATTCCTAGTCAGAACCGTAAATACGAAAGACGAGTGCTTCACGCAATGGTTTTCTAGATCTGAGGTCTAATTCAGTACATATCTCGCCCTTTCGTATGTAACGCCCATGAAAATATGTAGGCTTTGACCTATGCTAGTATTCGGATTCAAGAGCACATTTTTTAGTGATCTAGAGTGGACTTGCTGAATCGAATATTCTATTTACATCATCCTTTTTTAAGATAATCACTGGAAAATGAAATTTAGTTCACATTACTTGTTCATTCACTCCTTCCAGTCTGAAGGAGAGGGACGTTCCATCGCTGCATTTGCTTGGAATTTTACCATTTTTTCTTTCCCATTGCAAAATGCTTCAATTCGTAGCAAGGAATATAATTAAGTTAATTAATTAACAGCGGAATGTGCAACGACAAATAAACTTTTATGCACCGAATTAGCGAACTGTCTATAGTAGATTGTCGGAGATGGTAATCGGGGTAGACAGATGATCATCAACACGACACATGTAACACACACAATCGTTTGTGCCCAGAAACGACACGGTATACGGCCGCTCAATGGCGACATGAAGCTCTGCAAGAATGAAAAAAAATGCAGATTAATTTTGTTCACATGTCTATGAATGGTGCGAAAACAGTGACATTCGGGCCAGTTTACGGAAATGCAAAGGCCGGATTTCTTAATCAGTGCTCAATGGAAATGAAAAAAAAAAACTTGTAGACTTGTAGAATCGGAAACAGTGCACAGCAAAAAACTCGACAAGGAATTTGCCGTGAAAATGATTGTGTCAAATAAATACAACCCATGACTTCTCCTGTATAATTGTGGAAAATGTTTAGCTGAAAGTCAAAGCCTATTCGAAACCATATAAATCGCTTTTTCTATTTTATTCGAGGAAACACTGAAAGTTTATGATTAACAACGGTTGGATAAACGTAGCGACTTCTATTATATTGCTGATATCTATGATGTGGTTTCACGAACTGCCACCTTTTTCCTTATATTGAAACCTTTCATAATTCGGCATTTGATGTCATGATGGAACAGAGTGACAACTTCGGCTCAAAGCATTTGAATAATTATTCCATATAAAGAGACCGATGTAATCTTGATTTTATAACATAGACTATTAATCCGTCCCCAATGAGACTTATATTTCGAAAGTTCTAATGAGCCACAGTTTTCTTAGTCAACCGCAAACTATAAAATTTATCACGCTCTGGCGAGCATACAGCGCAACGGAGAAAAGTGTGATCAACTGACCCCTCAGTCCTAAACAATATTCAATGGTTGCACACCAATCCATCGTGTATCAAATGGGAAACTGGGAAAGAAGTGGGATAAAGTAGACTTCGGTCGTTGGCTTGGAAAGGATATGGTTCCCAATCTCGCTCGCGCCCTACTCCCTAGGGAAAAGAATGCTAGTGGTCGCAGGGATAGGTTATAGCTGTCAAAAATGTCTACCCTACTGCCTCCGTTACTCCATCGAGAAAACAGGACAAGTACGATTGACAATACTCAACCTCCGAATCTCCTTCACGAATATACTGAAAGATTCCGTATGTAGAAACGGCACCCCGTCTCATTGCTAAGTACACTACGGCAAAATTTGTTCTTGTATTGAATGCAACATGATACACTGCACTATTACAAAGTACAAATAGCACAAAATGCAGTAACAAGTAATAAATTACCAGTTATCCCTTACGGATGGGGACGTCTCCAATTTTCAGAGACCACCGACTCACAAACTCTGAATACACTCTTTCACACACGATAAACACACACAGCCTTAGGTCTTAGCGGCTGTCGGGAATATGCGAACAACGCTAAAAAGTTACAGTAGTACGGCAAGTGTGTTACATTACCGCTTTCAGAGGCAGCAACTGCCCATTTCACATATTAAGCTAAACCCAACCACATAAATAACCTAATAAGGAGTGTATAACGGGTAGGATGGTAGAGCGCTGATGAGTGAATTTGAATAGCATTTCGGCCTCCGAAAACACCAAATTGCAACTATGTTCTAGGACGCTTAAAAGAAATTTTGACTTGGAGAGATGACCCGAGACTTTGCTTACGAAAGAATCTCTCACTCGTGACATCTTGACATTAAACCTGGAACTACGCTTCAAACTGCTGCAGTGCGCATTCGTGCAAGAGGACTTGACAATATTTTCTAGGAATACGCCTGCATCCTTGTAAGAAAATCATGCCCTAAAAAGGGTCTGTGAATTCTGAGAGAATCAGGTACATGCACTGGAAAGGTGTAAAAAAAACTTGAGAACAATCTTAGAAGAGAATTCCATACAAAATCAAAGTGCCTGATCATCGCATTGTACGACACACATTTCATGATAATTATGTAACTTTGAGCAGACTCTTTTCATTTACTCGAGAAAACTGCATTTGGCAGGCTCTCTATGTCACTGGTGTGGATCGGAAAAGTTTTCGCCTCATTACTCATTTCTCCGCTACCACCCCCTCCCCCTATCTCCCCTCCCACTATTACTCTCCCAAATCTCCCATAAAAAAAGGAGTCATCACTAGTTAATATTCTACCTTCGAGCAAAGTACTGGTAGTTTTTCAGAGCTAATCTGGTTTTTATGAGAGACATATCTTCTACAATTAGCTTTATTACAAAGCTTGGCGCAATTTGCACGGTTGCTGAATGGATGTCTGAGTGAACAGACAGAAGTGGAACATCATAATATAGGTAATAGCAATAAAAAGTAGGACGGCTTTGTAAGTACAAATTTGTGAAAATCTGGCGCATATGAGCTCAAAGATATGGTAAAATGGGCTAATGCGGAGAGGACAGTGCCCCTCTTTCATATTATGAACTATTATTTGCACACGCCCTACTATAGCACTGCTGAAAAAACAACGGCTGCCCTTTCATATACTTGCGAACAGCAAAAAACAAGACATAATGCCGAATTTTGAGATGAAAACTAAATGAACCAGCTACAAGATCTCAATGGGATTGTGAATTTCTTATGATGATTCTCATGAATTCTTATGTGTATATATAAAAGGGAAGTCGCTTTTTTTCAACAGGTCTCCTCAAAAGCTGGAATTCTGATGCAAGAAAAGTGCTTGTTCGTGGTGGATTGAGAAGAACCAATTTCATTCAACTCATGCAGTCCAATGTTGCCCCGCTGCTTCTAGAGTATTCCACGGCTTTCACGTACATGGATCACTATACATATCTTTTATGAATAGTATGGTTGCAGCTTCCTCTTGAGTTTTTTCGCTTATCCTTTTTCCTCGTAATGAAATGTTTCTTTGTCAAACGGAACAAAGCGTATACATAGCAAAAGGCCTTTCGAAATGTATCCCATGCGTCGAATCTTTCGCAGCAGCGCCTACGTGATTTCTTTATCAACTTCTTAACGGCTCTATTACTCGTAGAGTTGGCCACATCGATTATAGTATTATATCCTAAGTTCCTATTCATTCTCTCCTTTAGCTAAAAATTAATCAGAATAGAGATTTCGCATTGGTGAGTGCGCCCTTCCATTTTTTTTTTCTGAAATCAGAACAAAACAAAATGGGACAAAGACTAATGAGACAAAACCGAGTGCACAAAGCGTCGCATTGCATTCATCTGCTTTCGAAACAATTCACAGTGTCCCTTATCTCCTTGAATCAATCAATTAAAAATTCGCTTCAACGATTATTAGACCTTAGATAGTCCTGAACATTCGTTACTTTCACCTATTCGTGTATTTTGAATTTTGTTTTCTCAATCAGTTTTCTAATACTCGTAGGTCTTTCAAACGTGTTACGGCATAGTTACAAAGAGAATATGGTAATTAAAAAACGGTCATAATCATTAAAGGTTTATCAGTTACCATATTCTCATCGTAACTATGCCGTACCATGTATGAAAGTTCTAGAAGGATTGAAAAACTGACGATTTAAAAAACACGAATTGGTAAAAATGACGAATGTTTAGAACTATCTAAGGTCTACTAATCGTTAAAGCAGTGCATGTACAGAAAAATCAGTAAATGAAAAATATATGCCAGAAAACCATGTCAATTTTAGTATTATGCCAACTAATCGTACAAATTTGCTGTGGCTGTAGACGCGACAATTAGTCATCGAGAGTAAAGTACTAACTATTTCTATGACTACGAAACGCTATCGAGATTATATCTCATTGAACACAACTTTCTGAGGCTTGAATGAATTATGCAAAGACTCTACTAAGGAAGTAGAACGCTCCATCGGAAACTCTCGAGAAGAATGAAAATATGGTTGTGATGGAAAGCAGTTAACAGTGCTTTGGTCAATGTTCGAAAAGGGTTATTTATAGGATCGAACCAAGACTGAAGTGTATGAAGCCCTCTGACCACATTTTCTTGGAAAAAGCCGCTATTCTGATTCCTTATCTCGTCTACCACAAGTGCGTCTAAAGGTCCCTGTATTTTGCCGTTGACTAGTCTATTCAGGAAGCATCACTTCTTTGAAATCCTTTGAGGACCATAAATGTACCTAAGCGTGAACAGCAGCTAAGCAATCCAGCGAATGAAATGAAAGACATGAGAAAGGTTTATTAATTACCATATTCTCATCGTAACTAGGCCGTACCACGTATGAAAGTTCTAAGAGGATTAAAAAACTGACGATCGAATCGCCAAATAAAATCATAACACTTGTTGCTGAGCAGTATCGATTATAAACATGGGTAGCAATGTCCACTTATTTACCAGTAAACTGGACAGAGGTCGTTCTCATAGAGAGTCATCCACGATGGACTATAAGTGGTTTCGGGCTGTTGGAACGTTTATGGCCGCGATGGGCTCATCATGGGGAAGCGATAATCGCTAAGTAACAAACCTTGGAGACGTCGTCGAGGTCGATGGTAGTCGAAGGACAAATGATGACGAATAAAACCAATCAAATATTTAAATAAATGAAGTGCCATTTGCTGATATTTTTCCTTTTCGTTCAACCCCATTTTGGCTACTTTTTTATATCTGCTGGTTTCTTGAGTCCTCCTTGTGTTCACACATATAGCCTAACTCGTTTTGTGAGATAGTCGTAGATAAAATCATTATGAACCGCCAACAACTTTCATGAGATTTTTTCTCATAAATCTGGATGTTTACGTTTTTGGTGATACGGATGTGTCCTAAACGAAATCGTCAGTGTGTTAGAGAAAAGCTAACCTCCGAAAGCACTGCACTGAATCGATACGTATTTAGATTGCTCGCCCAAGAGTGCGTTATCCCTAGCGTCATTCTTCTACTCATGTTATCTAAAGGTGATTTGGAATACTTTTCCCTCTCTTTGATCCACTAGATTTGAACCAGTTGCGTTGATGCCAGTCTAATTCTTATTTATGTAAGTCACATGTAAGCGAAACTGTGAGAGAGTAATTAGGCGGATAGTTGCCTGAACCACAAGAACGGCATTCTAAAGTTCTGCTACTTCGCTTTCAAGGCACTGAATTGAATGAACAGTATAAGTATAACAAATAGACCCGTAGCTATTTTGCTATTTCTTTCGAATAATGAAAAAAAGTATCAAGGTGGAAGAAGTGTGCTGCTAGAGGACAATACAGAGCAGGTTATATTAGAGGCCCGACAAAACTCGAGAAGACAGATCACTGAAGTCAATGATAAAATGTACCATCCCACTTATATGTATAATCGGCTAGGTGTGTCTGTTGGTGTGATTGTGTGTGTTTGTCTGATCGGAAATTCATAACTCCTGTCCCACTGTGGTTCAAGGGGGGACGTGCGATTCGTGCGATTCTGGGCGCGCGCGGAAATTGCGCAGCGAAATTCGCGATGATTCAAACAACTCCGGCGCCTATCACTGGGGCACAAACTTGGAGTAGAGTACTTTAGTAGGCTCGGACAATCCTAGTAACCTAGTTTACTTCGAATTTGGGCCCCAGTGATAAACGCTGCGGTCGTCCAAATCGCACCGAATTTCGCCGCGCAATTCGCCGCGGGCACCCAGAATCGCACGAATCGCAACACACCTTGGTTCAAGCATTCAAATTTGAAAGAGAGAAGGGCGATAGGATGGAAACACTGATGGTATGTAGTAGGAAGTGAGAACAATCAATAGAAACTGATAAGAATCCTTAAAAGGCAAAAGCCACAGGGCCCATGACTCCTTTTGTATAAACGATGAAGCCTTGGCACTTTGGCAGGTGGTCTAGGATGTGATGGAACCGTTAATGATCGGTGACAGGGAATGATAGCAAGTGATAGGAACTGATAAGAAACCATAGAAGGCGGGAGCCACTGGATCTGTAACGCACTTTCTGTTCTTGGAATTTTGATTGGTTATGTAAGATAAGACAGGATTGTAGGTACTCGGTGACGGGATCGAGAACGGTCGGTGCCAGGCCAGGAGCTGATAGAACTGATAAGGGCTAAAGAAAATCCTGGAAAGCGTAGAGCCACTATGATAATGGCATTAATAGTGGAGCCTCGACAGTTTGGCATGTGATGTGGAGTATGGCGGGATCGTAGACGACCGATGATAGGAACTGATAACAGCTGATGAAGACTGATAGGAGCACTTATCAACTGAATTTAACTCCTGTGGTATTCACGATGTATTTATAATTACGATATTATACAGACTACGACCGCTACCCAACAAGGTTTGTAACTCGGTGGAAGGTCAGGGTTACTTTATGTTTTGTTATCATTTACGACAGAGCTCATCCGACATCCGAGTTGGGGATTCTCAACTAATGATGTACCCGTGGAGGAAAGAAGGTCCAGTGATAAGGACATCTGATAATGGTGTTGTTATCACTTGAGGACATTTGTGAATAATTCTCAATTCTTTCGGTTGCCTATCAGTTAAATCTTCAATGGTTCATAATTTTCAAGATGAAAAGCAACCTACTGACACTTTCAATCGTAGGCGTAAGCATCGGCACACCCTGAATACCACTGGCGCTGCCCTGCTTATGCCAGCTCCCCTCTTTTTGGGTACTGTGTCAAAGTTGCGTAGAGTGTGTCGAATTTCGTGTTCAGAAAAGCATCATTCAATACAAAATGGGGAGGGGGCGGTTGTTGATTACTAGAACCTGAAGAAGGAGGGAACCCGGCGTTCGTCGGTCGGCCCGACTATCTCTTTATATAAAGCGGTAATTTTGTGTGTTTGTTTGTATGCCCGTCTGTGCGTCCTTCCGAAAGTCACGTAGGCACGACGAAGAAATGTCACGTGAGCGCGGTGAGAAAACAGTTATAAAATGGGAAGTCAACCGATACTGTTCATATTGGTCCTCTAACAAGTCGTAGGTAAGCGGTAGTGGGCATGTGGTGCACGCATTCGCATGCGTAGCCCAACCGGTAGTAATTAACAATAGCCTTAACAATGAATATAATAAAGTTGAAG